>JAROYE020000010.1:20080255-20680255 GCA_029619315.2 Dynastes maya | reverse complement strand
GACCCCTTCACATGTGTCACTGTACCCAGGTCAAATGGTACAGTGAAACAAAATCGCCAGTTTAGTTTTAGTTTTTTTTTTTTAATACCGTTGCGTTTTCTTATGTTTTGAGTAGTCAGATTCCTACCTAAGTCCCTACTACGTACCCTCTATTAAATGCAATAGTTTTTTTCATTAAAACTGCACAAATAAATAGCCAGAAAAAAAGAGTGTTCTTTGACGCGCGGAAGATAGTATTGATAATCGGTGGCCGATAGGGGAAGACATAAATTATTTTTTTAGTGTACATACTTGCTAAGATCCTAGCGCGCCGCCCGAAAGTGCCAACTCTACTGATTTCTAACACAATAATTACTTTTTAAACGCCGCGCCGCCCTTTGGCGGCATACTTAACGAATAGCTTATAGGATACTTGCCTTATTTCGGCGATCGCCAACCGACTGCAAGTATTCTTAATGAGAATATCACACATAGACAATTGAGTTTCGACAGAGATCATCTTAATCGCATAAAATTGTACATATATATTTGAGTATTAGAGATTTTTTATAAAATAGTACAATTAAGGAACGGAAATTATAAATTTCACGTTTATTATCAAGAATTCGTTTATTAATGCTTATACTTGTTAATGAGGTGAGCGCTAATATTTTCTTCTTCATTTTACAGCACCATTACTCGCTGGATATGGGCATAACGTTTCTGAATCCGAAAATAAACCAATCGGTCCTTTCCAGCAACTTATTCGGCCTTCACCAATTCGTCCTGTACCGTAAACAGGTAGCTAGCATTCCGCTCTTCTCCTCACTAGACGAGAAGATAATCGGCGACATCTGCGAGATGGTGAACGTCGTGATGTACTCCTCCAACCAGGTTATCACATACGCGGGCGAGATCTGCAAGGAGATGCACTTCATCGCGCACGGCCAATGCAAGCGGGTAGATAAACAGGGACGTGTCACCATTATGAAGGCGAACGATCACTTCTCCGTATTCGAGATGTCGACAGGGATCTTAACGGTGCACACAGTCATTTCGATCACCGATTGCAGCGTACTTTCGATAAGAATGCAAGATTACCACCGGTTCGTCAGTAAATACAGCTGCTTACAGAAAGACATCGATATGTCTGTAAATTACATCAAAACCGATCGAAACTTCTACCTCTACGCCGACGACGATCCGGTTATTTACATGGAAATTGTACCCGTGGACGTTACGCAGAAGCAGAAGAACTACTATATGTTCAACATGTACAAGAAAGACGCGGATAGATTGTGCTTCTATAGGGAGAACGGTTGGTGGATGCGCTTTTTGAAAATCTTCCTTATGCAAATCACCTTTACGTCGTACGGGGATTATCTATTCGCATATGAAGCTTGTCGTTCCGTCCTCGCGTTAGCAACGAACTTCTTATGCTCTTCGGTCATTGTTATTGACGAGACGTCGTTCTTTTACGCCTTATTAACTTTCGATATTCTATCCTGGATCGATTTGTATATTATGCATCATATCTGTTATTTCAACAATGTCGGACTGGAAATATCCCATCCGATTGCTACTGCAAAACACTATTGGACGCATTCCTTCCTTATGGATCTCGTAGCTTGTCTTCCGGTTGATTATCCGTTTCCGGTTAAATCGAAACCCGGTTACCGTCTGCGCTTGAACCGCTGCCTACAAGTCAGACGCATTTTAGCTCTCTTCAATTACCTCAACGCAAGCAACATCTCCAGAACGGGAGTGCACGACATTGTCAAATACTTTCCTCTATGCGCGCTCATCATCAACTACATCGCGTTATTCTTTCTCGAATCCAACTGCTACGTAAATATACTTAATCGTGATGAAGACGAGTGCGCTTGCCGCTATCTGGTAAGGCGAAAGATGTCCAACATCACCTTTACTCCAATGAATATGCAAGCGGCAAGCCTTTTATTCATAAGCAGTACACTGGCCATGATCGGAATGACGAGATTTTACCTAAAGACCTTCACCGAAATGATCTTTTTGACTGTTCTCGTCCTGTTCGCCGTCGTCTTTTCGATATGGTTGACGGCGAAGATGGTAGCGAATAATTTCTATCGTAACAGCGATCTAACCACTTACCAACAGGCCGTTAAAGAGCTATTGTTATTCTTCAGTTATCGTAAGGTCGATAAGAATATCAAGAAGGAGATCATCAACCATTACGAGCACGTATGGAAGATGAAGCGTTGCAAAGATTTACATCGCATGACCAGCTATTTTAACACGTGCTTTAAGGAAGATTTGCTTTACGATATTTTCGGCGAAGCTATCAGAACTTCTGAGTTATTCCCTGGTGCTGATAAGTCATTTTACAAGAGTTTACTGTTGGAAATGGAGCATATAGTCTTATTGAAACGCGCCATTATCTACAGAGTCAACGACATACACAATAAGATCTATTTCCTCTTACAAGGAGAGGTTGAAGTTTTAGGAGCAGATTTAAAAAAGCTATTGGTTCTCAGACCAGGCAGCCTTTTCGGTAGTCTCGACAATTCCCTGTTCATGCGACAAACTTTGATGATGATCGCTAGAAGTAACCTAGAGCTCTTGTGCGTTGCCAGTGATCGCTTTCACGAGGTGCTATCCCAGTATCATCGACTCCACATGCACTATCTCCACTTGACTGCTATGCACAATGATTTCATTGTGTGTCGACGATACGTGGCCGGCCAAAAACACTACTGGCATTGCCAAACGTCTGCACAACACCAGAGTGGCTTCATGCGATTCTACACAAAATTAAATCCAATCTACAAGCGAAACACTATGATACGCAGTTGGGAGTTCTTCATCTTGCTCGTTACGGGTTTCATCGGCTTTCACATCGAACTTTTCCAGAAGATCAGTTGGGACACGTCGTTGTTAATGATTAGCATTCTCTACGGATTAGACTTCTTGCATTTGATGAAGATCTATCTCAAGTTCCACACAGCGTACGTCGATGACATCGGCGTAACGATTACAAACAGGAATAAAATAGCCAAACACTACGTCCAATCCAAGTTAGAATTTTACGTAGACGTCCTATCAACGATTCCATTAGACGTGGTACGTATATCAGTGGTAACTAATATTTTAGGGCAATTAAACACGCTTTGGTACTCGTAAATTTTGAATAACCAACATAAACTGTGAAAATTTACTTTGCCCTACAATTTATGAGTTTCAACAAGACGGAGAATTTTGACAGTTTATGTTTGTAGCTTTTCCAAGGAAACGAAAGGACATTTATATGTCAAACTGGCATGGAAATTTTCTAACAGTAATACTTGCGTTCCTTTTACACGAAAACTTACGACATCTTAAGGCGGATTCTGGCTCGTACGTAGAATGTCGATGACGCAAAATGTCGTTGACGTAAAAAGTTCAACTACAAGAATCGAATATGTCAGTTCTAGTTCGCACGTTAAACTTACTGAGGCAGATGGATGTATAAATGCGCCTAACAACAGTTCTTTTATTTTGGTTTTTCGATTAGTGGTTTGCATTTCGTTAATAAGTACTTGTATATGTATATACAGATCAGTACACCTAGCTAGATACAAACGTGACATTAAAGTGACATTCGCAATTACATACGTATGACAAAGAACCGACATTGAAAATGCATTAGTACTTCTGCGTCATCGACATTCTATGTACGAGCTAGAATCCGCCTTTAGAGTGATTTTTTTTTAATTATTTGCACCATAGAATAACATACTAAAGACAACTCTGGCCATGGGCGCGGACGTTTATTTTAGCGCCAGTTGTAGACACACCGGAAACTATCAGCAGAATAGGCGGTCTATTTATTCTATTTTCTTAAATTTTTGTCAAATTCTGTATTTAACACAAATGTTAGAGCACAAAACACAAGTTTTCATTTACATATACATTTATTAGCGGAATTCAAGGCTAAATATGACAATATGCGTGTCCTTCGATGTAATGCGTTTTTCAGTAGAGAAAATGTATTGTCCAAGTTAAAGCAAAAATATTGCATTGCAAATTTCTGTAGAAGACTAAAACATTTACTGGCCCATTAATTGGAGTCCATGATGATTAGAGTTGGCCACGCGCGCCAACGAGCAGCGGCGTTGTTTCGATTAGGCCTCGGGTTCCACTAGAGCTATTGTGTGTAGATGTTTGCTGTCGTAAATACTTTCGCGTAGTTGTTAAATAAAAATAAAATTATGCGTGCTAAAACACTTACCATTTTAAGAGTCCTCCGTGAAATCGCAAAGTGAATAATGTCTGTTAAATATCTGCAACATTGGATATGTTTCAACAGTTGTTTCGACAGACCGAGTGCGGCGCGAGGAACAAATGTGTTTATATGCAGAGAACGAACGTTCTACATCTAGTGACGTTATATTTGTGTAACTAAAATATTCTTTGAAACAACTTAACGGTTCTGTTGACGCACTTTCACAAATGTGTCTTAATGTGCCAAAATCAAAATCTTCCTCTAAAACACTTTCATATTTTTCTAGAACACAAACATTTTTTGCGTCTCCTTTATGATAATAAATTATTATTATAAATATTATGAGAATATTAAGAACGTGGTTTTACAATTCGATTAAAAGGAAGCTGCCGCTATCAAGAAAAGACAGTCGAAATTTCAAGATAGTCGGGTTAAAACGGATTTAAAAATTATTCACAACAATTACTTCGGACTACCGGAGGCAATAGAAATGTTACAAGATCCTTCGGTGTCGTTAGTGGAATCTGTGCAAATAGTGCAACATGTTCACGCACAGCTATGCACGATAGAAGACGCAAAAAGTGTTTGTGTTCTAGAAAAATATGAAAGTGTTTTAGAGAAAGATTCTGATTTTGTCACATTAAGACACATTTGTAAAGGTGCGTCAACAGAACCGTTAAGTTGTTTCAAAGAATATTTTAATTACGCAAATATAACGTCACTAGATGTAGAACGTTCGGTCTCTGCATATAAACACATTTTTTCCTCGGACCGCACTCGGTCTGTCGAAACATATCTAATGTTGAAGATATTTAACAGACATTATTCACTTTGCGATTTCACGGAGGACTCTTAAAATGGTAAGTGTTTGAGCACGCTTTATTTTATTTTTAGTAAACAACTACGCGAAAGTATTTACGACAGCAAACATCTACACACAATAGCTCTAGTGGAACCCGAGGCCTAATCGAAACAACGCCGCTGCCCGTTGGCGCGCGTGGCCAACTCTAATGATGATGTTACTGGAAATAAATATATTTTTAAGCAACATAATTTGCAAATTCCATTAATAATAAACGTACCTATTGCTGCAGTTGTAGCACTTGTAATTGTTAATTTTTTTCCTACAGGCAACTTTGAAAATAGCGATTTTTAAAAGAAAACTATAAAAAACAAAACTAGACGAATACGAAATGAACAAATCCATTATAATTCACTGAAAACTACAGAAAAACATACAAAACTGAACAGGCAACACAACATTCACTTGGCGAACGACATTTTCAACCACAGTTACTATGGTTGTAAACATCCAAACATATTAGAAGTATCCGAATGGCTGTTCAATGATATAATTTAAGATATGTTGTATTAAAACAGAACGTTTATTATAAACATCTCTTCGTGTTCAAAAATAATTTTGTTAAATATAACGTAAGAATATAAAACTATTTGAACAATAAAATCTTCACGTTTTTTGCCAAATACAGCAGTTAGTCAATTGAGTGGGAATAGCATCTTTTTTAAGCCTAGGATTTTTTAAACTTACAGTTATAGTTTCACCGGTCCTTGAATCTGTAGCTGTTGAATCTCCTTTTACAAAGTGTAACTTACAAACCCCCATATACATTGTTGGAAAACAGCCGACGCTACAGTATTATAAATAAATCGCCCGAATCACGCTTTTATCGTTTCAGAAAAGGTTTTATCGCTTATAAAACACTAGAAAAACATTACAGGTATCACCAATAAAGTATGGAAATATCACTACACAGTATTTTTTTAATAAAACCAATATAATTTGGATAAACTCAATTCAAAACGCAAGAGACGGTCTGAACGTGTAAATGTCAAGACTATAAATATGGCTGATCGTTTACCTAAACCAATATACGTCACAGCCTCCTGACGTCAGAGCAGTTAGGCCTTGTTATACCGGGGGTAACGGTTTAGCACGATAAAATTAGTGAAGATTGGTTATTTACGTTTCTGGCACAAAAACATTCTTGTTCAGTGTTATTTTTACGTAACAATTGATATGAAAAGTAACCGGATACGATTTTTTTTGACAAATTGGCTGTTATGCTTGGTTAATTAATATGGAAGTTAGAAAATAGACTCCAATATGTTATCAACAATTATAACTAGTATCTTCAAATACAATCTCTGTTTCAGCTAACCTGGGTTATAGCCAATCCAACCATCAGACTCATAACCTTCTGCTGTTGTCGTTTGAATAGAATAGTAAGGATTATATTGGTTTGCAGCGTTCTAAAGAGCGCCTTAGAAAAGCTATACATTAACGTCGTCGTCATGAGGATGTTATTCATAGGTGTTCTCCTATCAGTATACATCCATACACTTAGCGTTTTCCTGGTCTTCATACGGTTTTCGTTGCGGATTCACACACCCGATTACCGGGACAGGCTTGCTTTATACGAATCCACTGCGTTAGTGGTACTCTACACGACGATGGGAAATTCCATTAATAACTTTACAATTACTTTCACGTTAGCCATAGTTGCCTATTGTGTTTTACTGACCATAATGGGACGTTTCATCATCACCATATTCATCGCCGAAACTTGTGCCATCATGGAATCAGTCAATAAGAACAGGAACATTTACAAGGTGCTGTCGAGTAGAATACTAGCTTTCGTAAACACGAAATTCGTCTCGGAACCTCTGCAAAAGGAAGTCAAGCATTACATACGCTTGATGTGGGTCTTCCATCAAGGAGTCCATTTCCCTCAGCTGTTAGAGAATGCTCCCTATTACCTGAGAGAAGCGGCGCTGAACGCTATGTTCGGCTGTCACATCCGCAAACATCCTGTTCTCGGCAACTTCCATGTGGATCTCATCCGGCAGATGGCGACCGAAATGAGGTTGGTCATACTGTTTCCGGGGAATACCGTCGCCAATAAGGGTGACATCGACCACTGCATGTACTTTATACACCAAGGAGTCGTAGACGCGTTGAGCGAAGACTCTTTGGATTGCGAAGTTATTGAACATACCTTGGAGGCGGGCGATTCTTTCGGCTTGGTGCAAGGCGTGCATCCTAGGTACGGTCACGATTACACTTACAAAGTAAGGAAACATGCGATTCTCATAAGATTAACAAGGAAGAAATGGTTCTATATGTTGTCGCTGTTCCCTGCATCGCAAGAGATTATAAGCGATTATTTGAGGAGTCAGATTAGCGAATTCGAATATGAGTAGAATATTAAACATTGTGCTCTTGTTTCTAAATATTGTCTTGTTAATAAAACCCATTGACTGAGCTTTTGTTTTCATTTGATAACTGCAGAAATATTACAATTGTTTCCCTAACAAACATTCAAATTTCGTTATCCAAACTACATCTAGTTAGAAATATGTTGTCAATTTTAATACTCCTCCGTAACTAATAACAGAAATACACTACCGGCCATAATTATTTGCCCATTCAAAGAATTACGCATAAATAAAGGAAGTGTTAACTGAAAAATATATTATAGTTTGGCATTTAATAAAATACTCTTAAAACAAAGAAATTGATAGTCTTTATTCAATTATAAAATTTATTTGACACAAAAAGAATTAAATCTTCGTTTCGTCGAAATGTCCACCTCGACTATTAATAATTGTGGCACACACTTGCGGCATTCTTTGTAACAATTTCCTTAGAGGAGCGGATACTACTTCAAGCCAGACTTCTTGTAGTTGTTTCCACAACGATTCCGTGGATTTTGAAAGATTTATTTTCACCTGCCTATCAAGTTCGTCTCACAAAAGCTATATGGGATTAACATCAGCGTTTTGAGGAGGCTATTTCATTATTTTGATATTGCTTTCGCGTTCCGTCGATTCTAACTATTTGCAGCACAGTTTAGAAGTGTGTTTCAAATCATTATCCCGTCGAAATATAAAGTAGGGACCGATTATTCTCATTCCAGATGGTATAGCATTTGTTTCCAAAATTTCCCGGTAGTGCTATTTTCTAAAAATTCTATCAATTTTAACCAAGTCTCCTACGGATGTGGCGCCAAAACAACTCCAAACCATCACCGATCCGCCCCCATGCTTGACTGTAGCTGAATCATGTGTAGTATGATTCAGCTGCTCGTTCCCCTTTCGACCTTCGAATGAATGTTCTTCTCTTGGAACCGAAGAGTTCAAATTTGGACTCAACGGCCTACAAAACATTTCTCCACCTAACAACTGCCCAATGTTGATGCCCTCGAGCCCACCGCAGCAGTTTCATTTTATTTTGCTTGCGTAAGTGGTTTACGTAACGCTATTCGGCCAAATAAGCCACTCTCTCTTAAACCCCTTTTCACGGTGGATAAACTAACTCGTTTTCACGCTCAATACCTACTTCAGCCGTTATTTCACGTGTAGTTTTTCATCTATTCCGTTTACTTGCCATAATTATTCGACGATCGTCCCCTGGTGTTGTCACTTTCCGTCGTCCTGTTTGTTTTCTATTTAATAATGTGCCTCTTGATATTTTTTAACGTTACAGTCAACAGTTTGACCTTGGATTTAATTTTTTTGCGATATCACTGTTACTTCGGCCAAGATTATATAAAGCAACAATCATTGTGCGGATTTGTAAAGGCAACTCCCTTGTTTTCAGCATTTTAATACTAATTTTAAATAATTTTATTAAGGATATTCACTGTTTAAAAGAACAATTACCACTAAATCTAAATGCATAATTCTAGTTCGGGTAAATAGGGAATTGTCGTCTTCACCTGCACTACATTCAATATTTATTAGTAGAGTAGCTCACTAGCGCCAACGGGCAGTGGCGGAGGTTCGATACAACCCTCAGTAACTGCGAGTCTCATCCAGATCTGTTGTGTATACATGTACCCTGCCGTAAATATTATTTCGTAGTTCTACGTTTGTTTTAAAAATGTTGCTTATGTCGCGAAAACGACCAATGTTGGACAAAGTTACAGAATTTATACCAGAAATGTCTGACCTAAATTATGATGGCGTTAAAATTCAATATGTAGTTTGTAATATCCCTTTAATGTGTTGGCCCAAAAGGGATTGTCTACGTCACGTAAATAGTAAACAGCATTCTTCAACAAAAAAAATTGCACACGACACTATGACAAATTTAAATTCAATTTATGTGTTACCTTCATTACATGTAATCTACCGTTTAATTTACTAGACAAGGAAGCATATGTCTTCTTTTGGAATAAATATTCGGACTGCAAATTACCAAGTCGAGCATCGTTACAAAGAATTGTGCCATCTGCTCGTGAACATGTTGAAAAAAGAACTAAATCGGAGTTGAAAGATAACAAACTGTGGTTATATGTGAACGAAACAGCAGGTCGTAAAAACATTCTGTGGTTAATGTAATGGTGCGTGCAATGGAACCACATCAATCGTCACCTTCAATTCTATTAGCTTCCAGACGAGTACAACAATGTACTGGTGAAGCAGTTTCAAAGTTAATGTTAAATACATTGGAAAAGTGTGAACTTTCAACAAACCAACTGTTGATGTTTATGAGTGATGGTGCCGCAAACAGGCTTTCTGTCTCTTAAAAAACATTGTGCTAACTTGTTACACATTACGTATAAAATTCATGCTTTCAGTCATGTGGCAGATAGTATTAGAAAATGTTATCCTGAGGTAGACGCTTTAATAGCGCATACAAAAGCAGTGTTTGTCATATCCCCAAAACGTATTCGCAAATTTCACAGACTGTGCCCCCGTATGCCTGAGCCACCAGAACCTATTCTTACACGTTGGTGAACATGGTTACAGGCCGCGTTTTATTATCATAAATATTTTGAGAATATTAAGAACGTGGTTTTACAATTCGATCCAAAGGAAGCTGCGGCTATCAAGGAAAGCCAGTCGAAATTTCAAGATAGTCGGGTTAAAACGGATTTAAAAACTATTCAGAACAATTACTTCGGACTAGTGGAGGCAATAGAAAAATTACGAAATCCTTCGGTGTCGTTAGTGGAATCTCTGCAAATAGTGCAACATGTTCACGCACAACTATGCGCGGTAGAAGACGCAAAAAATGTTTGTGTTCTAGAAATGTTTGAAAGTGCTTTAGAAAATGATTCTGATTTTGGCACATTAAGACAAATTTGTGAAGGTGCGTCAACAGAACCGTTAAGTTGCTCTAAAGATTATTTTAATTACGCAAATATAACGTCACTAGATGTAGAACGTTCGTTTTCTGCATATAAACACACTTTTTCGTCATGCCGCACTCGGTTTGCCGAAACAACTGTGGAAACATATCTAATGTTGCAGATATTTAACAGACATTATTCACTTTGTGATTTCACGGAAGACTCTTAAGACGGTAAGTGTTTGAGCACGTATTATATTTTATTTCTGACCATTTATTTTGTGTAAACTTTTATGCACCCGCCACTGGCTGTTGGCGCAAATTGAGCAACTCTATTTATTAGTGAAAGTCCCCTAATTATCGGATTAAGGTGATTTAGTCGATAACTAAGTATCAGAAGAGTCTTTTGCAGAATTATTTAATGTGATATTTATCTTTTACTTTTAGGTAAATAATTATTAGCTAGTCGAGTTGTACGATGTTCCACAGATAGCTGTGGATATTGGGCTGGTCTTATAGACATTAAATTGGCTTCGGCTAGTCGTCGACGAACTGTAACGCCTAATATCTGAGCAGCATAATATTGGCTATGGCCACCTTGAACTAAGACCACCGTCCTGGCTGTGTTCGTTAGAATTAAAGACATTTTCGGAAAGAAAACTGGAAAAATTTCCCACTTCCAATACTTTTTAATTAGCAAAATGTCTAGCTCCAAAAATATACACAAGGCACACTGAATACCTTTTCTATTATCGACCACAAATTTGTTAAGAAGAACATCATTCTTCGTTTGTTGGCAAAATGCAAAACAGGAAGTCAGCAAACTGATATCTTTTAATAATATGAGTGTCAATCAAAATTTGTGTACACCATGTCGCAAATCCAGAGTTTTAGAAGTACAAATAAAGATAAAACAAGTAATGGATCGAATTCTTTGCACCTGAGTGTATAACAAATACTCAATCTCATCACTATTACTTTTTTATTTACAACTAATGCGATTATAAGACAACTTCTATCAACCTGTCACTTGTCTATTACAAAAGCTAAGTAATTTTCTTAAACTTATTTTCGATTCGATTAGTGCAATAGCTGAAAAATGAAAGTCGGTTTCTACCATACTTGCGGCCTAGCTCAGAGAGACGAAGATGAAGCATATCTCTCGTTAAAGGGAAATAGGACACATTTTCTAAGAAATTTGATACTGAAGTTCACACTGATATCGGAGAAAAACGGCAGAGCTAGAATATTCTTTCGGAGTAACGCATCCATCTATTTCGAGAGAAAGCGCCACCTGCATTCAAATTATTTATACACCATCCATCCGTTTAGCATGTTCAGGTAAGCTACTTCCAATTTAAATTGCAATTACTCTAGTTTGGAAAAAAACTAATTATTAAAACTAGTCATCGTGATTTTTTTGATGTGGGAATTTCTTTTCTATCCTGCATAATTTTCATGTGAAATCTATTCAGCTTGGAAGCCTTCTTCAAAATGTTAAAACCTTTTAGTATCTATTAAATAAACGTCTCTTTGAATGATAAATTTCTCGCCAGAAGTTGCTATAGTTAAATAACAACATTATACGTGAGCTCATTCCCAAAATTACAAAAATTGTGTCACTCGCAGTATAGGTACTCCCTCATACCACTTTTACCATTCATGAGCTTTCCTTCTTCAAGACGAAGCAAATTGCAAACAAATTCGTTGTCTAAATAACTTCATTTCATTGATAGAAAAGTGACACAAGCCAATAATTACCATTTGAGATAATTAGTCAAAACGAACCCAAAAAACCTTTATATTTATATGGAAAAATTACACACAATTTTAACAATTTCGTATTAATTCTTTGATAAAGTGTACAAACATAAAGTCCTTTAACTATCGTAATGAAAAATTTTTAAATGGCTCTACTGAAAAATTAATGATTTTGACATGTGTCACTTTTCCATTAACGGAGGCACTTGTCCACTAATGATGGACAAGTGTAACAAGTCCACAAAAAGTTTTTATCAGAATGCAACAGGTCCTTTTAACTTACGAGAGTGGATCATTAATCAGTGAACCTAAAAAAGAAAACACAAACTTTTTGGCAAAAAACAGCCAGTGGCGGGCGCATAAAAGTTTACACAAAATAAATGGTCAGAAATAAAATATAATACGTGCTCAAGCACTCACCCTCTTAAGAGTCTTCCGTGAAATCACAAAGTGAATAATGTATGTTAAATATCTGCAACATTACACATGTTTCCACAGTTGCTTCGGCAAACCGAGTGCGACGTGAGGAAAAAGTGTGTTTATATGCAGAAAACGAACGTTCTACATCTAGTGACGTTATATTTGCGTAATTAAAATAATCTTTAGAGCAACTTAACGGTTCTGTTGACGCACCTTCACAAATTTGTCTTAATGTGCCAAAATCAGGATCTTTTTCTAAAACACTTTCAAACCTTTCTAGAACACAAACATTTTTTGCGTCTTCTACCGCGCATAGCTGTGCGTGAACATGTTGCACTATTTGCAAAGATTCCACTAACGACACCGAAGCAATTTGTAATTTTTCTATTGCCTCCACTAGTCCGAAGTAATTGTTCTGAATAGATCTTAAATCCGTTTTAAACTGATTATCTTGAAATTTCTACTGGGTTTCCTTGATAGCCGCAGCTTCCTTTGGATCGAATTGTAAAACCACGTTCTTAATATTCTCAAAATATTTATGATGATAAAACGCGGCCTGTAACCATGTTCCCCAACGTGTAAGAATAGGTTCTGGTGGCTCAGGCATATGGGGGCACAGTCTATGAAATTTGCGAATACGTTTTGGGGATTTGACAAACACTGCTTTTGTATGCGGTATTAAAGCGTCTACCTCAGATCACATATTCTAATACTATCTGCCACATGACTGAAAGCATGAATTTTACACGTAATATGTAACAAGTTAGCACAATGTTTCTTAAGCATGTTTGCGGCACCATCCCTCATAAACATTAACAGTTGCTTTGTTGAAAGTTCAAACTTTTCCAATGTATTTAACACTAAGTTTGAAATTACTTCGGCAGTACATTGTTGTATTCGTCATTGTGCGTACCATTACATTAACCACAGAATGTTTTTTACGATCTGTTGTTTCGTCCACACACAACCACAGTTTTTTTATCTTTCAACTCCGATTTAATTCTTTTTTCAACATGTTCACGAGCAGATGGCACAATTCTTTGTAACAATGCCCGACTTGGTAATTTGCAGTCCGAATATTTATTCGTAAAGAAGACATATGCTTCCGTGTCTAGTTAATTAAACGGTAGATTACATGCAATAAAGGTAACACATAAATTAAATTTAAATTTGTCATAGTGCCGTGTGCAATTTTTTTTTTAAATGCTGTTTACTACTTACGTTACACAGACAATCCCTTTTGGACCAACACATTAAAGGGATATTACAAACTACACATTGAATTTTAACGCCATCATAATTTAGGTCAGGCATTTCTGCTATAAATTCTGTAACTTTGAAGGCTACATTTTTAAAAGAAACGTAGAACTACGAAATAGTATTTGCGTTAGCGTACATGTATACACAACAGATCTGATTAAGACTCGCAGTTATACTGAAGGTTGTATCGAACCTCCGTCACTGCCCGTTGGCGCTAGTGAGCAACCCTAATCCTCACTGCCCAAATTGGAGGGACGTAAGTGAGATTCACGTCAAGCAGGATTTACCTTGGTTGCCCATGACGGCGGGATGTATGTAATTTTACGTCCCTGGGGATGTAAAATAATAATACATTAATATAAAAATAGACGTCATTACACAACAGGAATTGACAACTTTGACAATTATGTAAGTACGTAAACAAATGTCAAATATTTCTGTGAGATGCTGATTTTTTCAAAATTTTGGACCGGTAGTAGGAAAAATATAAAATGACACTCGGGTCGTAAGTGCTTTTGCGGTCTCGGATATATTGACATACCTATATAAATGATATTCTTGGCCACAAAACTATTTTTTTTATATTTTCTATGTTGGTTACAACTACATCTGACAGTTAAATCTTGTTTAAATCACGTCAAAATTTAAACTTCAAATTACGCTTGGCGTATTTGACAGTAATGAAGCAAGCAAGCTTTATAATAATCATCATTATAATAATCTGACATTATAGATCTCAGACTAAAAGCCCACTTTTTATTTTTTGTATAGGCTAATTATTGATCCACCCTCTTATGTGATGTTTAGAGTAACCAAAACTTGCGGACTCGCATAGGCGTCGGTATTACGGGTTAATATAAGAATACGAAAAATTCATAAATAAACTTACTTGCTAATTATTCAAGAAATTAGAGGCATCAGGATGTGAACTACTGTAAACTTGCATCATTGCATATGTTTCCACAGTTACTTCTTTAAACATTGTGCGTCGACAAGAAAAATATTCTTATACATAGAAAACGATCTCTCCACATCTAAGGAAGTTACATTTGCATGTAGAAACTGTTTTCCAAAATCACTTAAAAGTTCACTATTCTTACACTTATTATAAACGGCCTCTAAAGTATTAAAATCGAGATTTTTCCTTAAAACATCTGCCAACTTTTGACTAGCGCATAATCCTAGCGTATCATTTAATGTGTGTAATTTATTTTTTACACTCTCCACTATGTCTAATGATTCCTGCAATGACAATTCAGTACATTGTAGTTTTCTGATGGCATCTAGTAATACTGTATAATTGGTACATATTGTTGTTAAATCTTCTAAAAGTTGAGGAATTTGAAATTCGCTTTGACTTTCTTTAATTGCTTTGGATTCATTCCGATTAAATCGCATTATAACTGATTGAATTTGTTGAAAATGGATCAAATAGTAAGAAGCTGCTGTTAGCCAAGTACCCCATCGCGTTAAAATTGGTTCAGGAGGTTCTGGAATACCTGGACAAAATTTACGAAATTCTTTTAATCGTTTAGGAGATTTACGAAACACTGCTTTAGTACTTCCAACCATCCGATCAACGTTTCCGTAATATTGTCGAACAACTTCACCAACTAAATGTAAAGCATGCAGCACGCAGGTTATATGTATTAAGTTAGGAAATATATGTTTTAAGGATCGCCCAACACTTAACATCGTTGCTGCACAACTTGATCTTGGGCAATTTTAATTTTTTTCAAAGCGTTCATTATCATTTTTTGAATATTTTCCGCGGTACATTGTTGAACACGTTTGCAAGCTAACAAATATCGAGATGCTGTGTTCTCGCTAGCTGAAACCCGAGCTATTATATTCACAATACTGTTTTTCTTTATATCGGTCGTCTCATCCACGGTAATCCATATTTTTTTGGAACACAAATCACGTTTACACACATTTTCTAGCATCTCTTTCATTCGCGGCAAATGATTCTGTAATTGTGTTTGTGAGGGTAATGGGTACTTTGGAACGTATTGTCGCCAAAACGTTTTAAAAGCTGCTTTTCTCACCAACGACAACGGAAGATTACAAGAGGTAAACATAATTAATAAATGTATGAGGAATAGTGTATAAGGTATTTCAGTTCTTGCATTTCTCATATGCTTAATACCATTGACATGCCTCTGGCAATCAGTTCTGTCCAATGCAGCCAAACGAACATTGCATATTAAGCAAAAAACTGCACTACCGTCATATTTTAAATGGGAAAAAGTGACACATACTTATGTACATTAGTAACAAATCTATTACGAGGCATTGTTTTCTTAGGTATGTAAATATTAGTTCTATATGAAACGATACACTAATTATGTACTTGGTATAATACTACAACACACAAAAAACACCAGCTATATTTTCAAAAGCGATACGTAAGTACATAACCTTGACCGTTCGACTAATCTCTGCAACAGCTCAACCGGTACTAAAACGAAATCTCTCAGCGCGGTTTAACATGATTTATATTCAAGGTCGACACTACATGCCCGCTTCTCTACCGGTTTAGTTTATTTATTTAATTTTTCGTATTCTTATATTAACCCGTAATACGACGCCTATGCGAGTCCGCAAATTTAGGTTACTCTAGTTATAATCCTGCTTCAAATAGCAGGGCGTACAATGGGTATGTCTGGTTATTGAGTAATGTTCTTGGGATTTTGCTTACTTTTTTGAATTTTAAATGGTCGCATTACAGCTTAGGTCTCTCTGTAAAAACTAATAAAAATATAAAATAAAAACTAATGCAGTTGGAAAGCTGCCTTTAAATAACGGAGAGTACATGAAGTCAGTCTCGTCACTGAGTAATAGTTCTTCGGAATTTCTTTTGATTTTATGAATCCCTTGAAATTCATGTTGGATACATTTGGGCGGAGAAGTCCTACTCGCCCCAACTTTATCTGCTAAGCAAATTAATTCACCCATTACGTCAAATTTCAGGTTATTTTGGGAAGGTTTCATGGTGATCATCTTCATCATATGCTTATCCTTACTACCATTTACCACAGCCCGCAATATGGAAACAGTACACGGAAACGTTCAAAAGCGATTGGGTATTATTCGCATTGTACTATTTAGCAGTGATATGGTTTGCTTAGTCGACGTCGTTATTCGCTGCTTTACAGGTTATGAAAACCACTCCACCAAGGAGGTCTACTTAAATCCACGAAAAATATTTTGGTATGTACAGGCGTCCTAATTTACTATAATTGTAAAATTGCGCTCCTTGTGTAAATATAAGTTAGAATTTATAACAAACGTAATAGAACACCTTCCAAAAATATTTTGGTGGCAATGAGACAGGTACCTACTTTGTTATTTAAAATAGAATGTTTTATACACAATGACATCTTCAATTTCTCCATCTCCACGCAGAGAAATGGTTTCTTGTATTAAGAAAATTGATTTTCATTTCAAGAGTATAAAAATGTATAATATAAGAAAATAATTTTCTTGAAATTTTATTCGGATTAAATAAATATTTTCTTAGGGCGAGAAAATCAAGAAAATCCAAGACAGAAAAATGTTTCTTCCAAGTAAATCATTTAGTTTTAAGATAAGAAAATATTCGTATTAGAGGTAGGAATGGAAAAACGGTCCAGATTTCACAAAGTTCTATTGGGAAATTAGGCGACCGGTTTCGTGTTCAAAAAACACATCATCAGGCCAGCTACAAGGATATCCAATAAAAGAAAAATTACAATAATGGAAAAAAAACCTGAAGTCAATAATTAAAATTAGAAGCAAGTGAATGAACTAATGAAAAGTTTTTTTATAGGTTGTAGTATATGCAGTATAATGAATTATTTTATTAATAATGTAATTAAATAGGGATTGCTTTTATCTAGTTTAACAATTAATGAGTTAATATTTAAGTTTATTTGTCCCTTTTTTTATTATTATTATTTATTTATTTATTTAGCATCTAGACCAGACACAGAGCTTTAATTAACAGTAGTCGTATAACACATAATGATAGATTTATTAACAATTCTATGAATAAAACATCGGCGATGTGGAAAATAATTCAACAGTCCACAAGTTACGACGAAGATTATCAAAATTTGGAAATAATGCAAAATGGTGACGTTTTTCAAGATCCTAAAATTGTAGCTGATAAGTTTAACAATTTCTTCATTGATAGTGTACTGGATATTACATCACAATACTCAAATAGTTCTTCTACTAGATTACTTCCGTCCAAAAGAAATTGGATGCGTATTCTTCCATTTTCTGTAAATGAAATGATTGCCATCATCACAAAATTGAAAAACAAGTATTCGACGGGACCTGATGATATTGCAGCCGCAATTATAAAACGTTCTAGTATATTACTTGCAGAAATACTAACTTATTTAGTCAATCTATCCTTCGAAAGAGGTACTTTCCCTGATGTACTGAAAATAACAGCAGTTATTCCATTACACAAGAAAGGGAGCCGGCAAAAGTTATCCAACTATAGGCCAGTAGCGTTAACTTCCGTTATTTCCAAGATAATAGAGTATTGCATGCTTGATCGTTTAAAGCTTTCTTGAAAAATATTCAATTATTTCATCATGCCAACATGGATTTAGAAAAGGTCGCTCAACATCTTCAGCATTGATTCAATTTTATACAGAAGTTTTGAAGTACATCGAACAGAGAAAGTCTCCAATTGCTATTTTCTGTGATTTGAAAAAAGCATTCGACTGCGTACAGCACAACATATTATTAAAGAAATTATGCTCGTATGGTATTAGAGGAAATGTAGCAGAATGGTTTCATTCGTACCTGAGTAACAGGGTTCAATTTGTGCGCGTGCGATTTAAGGCTTCCAATGGTATCGTCCATCCGTTTGATTCCACCTATCTATCGTTAAATACAGGAGTTGTTCAAGGCTCAGTGCTTGGCCTTGTTATTTTCAGCCTTTATGTAAATGATATAGCCTCACTGCTTAACAATATCTACATTACAATGTATGATGATGATATCTCAGTTCTTGTAGATAATACGAATCTTACAACAAGTCATTTGCTGGAGACTCTATACGACTGGTTTGCGCGAAACAAATTAGTCTTAAGTGCAGAGAAAACAACGTTTATGACTTTTCACACAAGACAGCGAAATGTTAGCTCTGATGATCTAGAAATGGGCGGAGAAATGATACAGCAGCGGGACACAGTGAAATTCTTAGGAGTAAGTCTTCAATCCACCCTTGTATGGAAAGAACATTGCAGCGTCCTAGCAAATAAAATATCTAGCAAGGCTCACTTATTCCGCTGCTCGCGTTTACAAGTATCAACGTGCACCCTAATTTCTTTGTACTACGCTGAGATACAACCACGACTGCAGTACGGAATTTTACTGTGGGGATCATCACCTGAAGCATATCACGTTTTTATAGCACAAAAAGCAGTTATCCGTGGTGTTGTAGGCGCATACTTCAGAGACTCATGCAAACCGCTCTTTCAGAAGTTAGATATCCTTCCCTTGCCGTGCATATATATTCTCGATGCAGCTTCTTTCATATTTGCTAATAGGCATACTCAGTTACATAACCATGAAGTTCACGACTACAACACTAGAATAAGAGATCACCTACATATCCCTACTGCCACTCTTCAGGTAACAAGCACGGGACCCCTTAATCTAGGTATGAGAATTTACAACAAATTACCCGCCGATTTAAAAAACGTTGGAAGTTACAAAGCTTTCAGGAAAAAAATAAAAGACTCCCTCCTGCAATACGTATTTTACTCAATTCCAGAGTATCTTAATTCGTAGCGTATAATTTTTGTTATTTTTTTTGTTGTCAGTTTTATTTTTATTGTATTTAAGTTTATTTCTATATTGTAAATTATGTTTATTTGCATGATTTTGATTTCATTTTGCTTTTTTTTGTGACGATTTATATACATTTTTATGTTAATATAAATAAATAATATTCTATTCTATATTTAAAAAAGCTATAGTTAAATTAGTACACGTGGTAAATAGTAATAAAAAGAAAAAATATTACATTAACCGGTATCTTTTAAAAATGTTTATGAATCGCTGTACGTTAAAGGTTGTATCATTGTATGGGTAAGTGTGGTATCTGTATTCTAGTTCCGTCACTATTATCTAGGACGGCATGACTATAACTACTGGAACTAGGTGGCGCCAGGAAATATTTCAGTGAGAGTTTTTAAAAATTGGTGGCATAAACTGAGAGATGGAGAACAATGTCAGCAGGAGTAAAAAGCTTTAATGCTTTTATCATTGTTATCGCCGGTAGTGAATCCATCAATATCAGGAGCTATGTTGGTTATTGTTTTCTAGGCACTTCTTTCATGTGTGCTTCTACATTAAGTTCACTCTTATTGAACATTATTCTGTAGATAACCTCTACATACTTCAACCTTTTTAAAATCACAAGCAATGTCAATAATTTACTGCATTATGTACGAATATGTCGTACTGTTCTGAAGAAGGTAAGCGTAATTAATAATGTGCATATAAATAATATGCATTTCAAGAATTCTAAGTAAAAAATGCTGCTTTATTTTAAGAAAATTAAACTATTGAAGGAAACGCTAAGGAAATATTTCTTTTGATTGAAAACAGTTATTGTCTTGAATTAAGGCGGACAGCTTTGGTACAAGTAAACGTTTCTCTGCATCTCATGATAACAGTAAACAAGAGTACCGACAGCGACGTTAACGTTTTTAAACTGTTGATGCTAAATTTCGAGCCGAAGCCGCTAATTATAGTAAAAAGCAAGTTTTACATTTGGGTACTGCACACAAATGGTTTCTGGTATTAGTATTGTTTGGTTACCATAACAACAGTAACGAAAACATATAGATGTTGATGTCCTTAACCTGTTGATTCAAAATTTGGATACGCATCCAAATGCATTTTGCTATAAATACATATCTCTCATATCAAAATTGACATTCTAGAGATGTCCGTATATCCAAATCTAATCATCTATCGAACGTATTATGCACACAATTAATTTGACTAATTCTGTGTTTCGCAAACCATCTTCCTAATAATAATTAACAATAAGTAACAGAATATTTATGATTGCAGGCTTTATTTCGGAAACGGTGGCTTCATTACAGACTTCGTGACATCCCTTCCGTATCAGATGCTGAGTAATCTAGATGTCATACCTGATGAGAAACTTATCTATCTTCACCTATTTGGTTTATTGAAGGTGCTCCGTTCCAGAACGCTTTTTAGATATGCAAGGCAATTGCTTGTGGTAATCTTTTCCCCTAGTTCGTTTAGTTATACAAAAAGATCAAATTCCGTTGAAAACGCTCTGTACCTACCTCCCAAGGAGAGAATTACGGATAAATGACACATGAACGTAAATTGTAAGAAATAATATTTGAAATTGTACTACACAAGCTTGTTTAGTTAACTGAATTACCGAAAACTATTTTTCTATTCTATTAAACTGAAAGAATTTTTATAGTGTACTAATGAAAAACGAGAAGCGGTCTTTTTGTTACTTGTTATTTGGCGTTTGATTGTAACTGTGACTGTTCACGAGGGTGATTAAAATTTCGGAAACCTTTGGGTACTACCTCGTATTTTCGTTTTATCATAGTTACAAAATTCTCTATCACAAACGCGTTCCAATTCATTTCCGATGTTAGAACAGTAATTGGTGTACGAGGTAGGCGCCATACATTATCGGCCTGAAAGGCTTATACACTATGCGAAATTTGTTTATATGGGTCCACACACACCTGTGTTATGATTTTACTTTCGCACTTTGTGTCAAATATACTATTTAGTCGGTGTGAAACTTAGTGTACATGGGGTGTCAACATCTTAACACCCATATGTGTAACAGTGACACTAGTAATTTGGCCCAGCTTACACATTGCAGTGTCATGCCAATACACATGCACGTGTAATACAACACACTTGAAAGTGTTGCTTTAATACACTTGACGGTGTTGTTTTTGTACTCTTTAGAGTGTCAGCTTCCTAATCCTTAATGTGTCACGTATGTGCCTTTTCTCGGTCTAGGACAACTCGCCGCGGCCATCTCGCCGCAGGGACATCTCGCCGCGGAGACAACTCGCCGCCGCACAATGGGGCAAAACCGCATTTGGCTGACCAAAAATCGATAACTTTTTTATTATTTATTGCAGGCAACTAAAATTTTGGGAATGTGTAAAGGCATGTATAAGCTTCAAAATAGTTATGGTATAATTATAAAACAAAAAAAAACAATTATCTAATTAATTATCTCCAACACTAAAAGCTAGAGTAACCAAAACTTGCGGCGAGTCCGTTTTGGCGTCGGTATTACGGGTTAATATAAGAATACGAAAAATTCATAAATAAACTTACTTGCTAATTATTCAACAAATTAGAGGCATCAGGATGTGAACTACTGTAAACTTGCATCATTGCATATGTTTCCACAGTTACTTCTTTAAACCTTATGCGTCGACAAGAAAAAATATTCTTATACATAGAAAACGATCTCTCCACATCTAAGGAAGTTACATTTGCATGTAGAAACTGTTTTTCAAAATCACTTAAAAGTTCACTATTCTTACACTTATTATAAACGGCCTCTAAAGTATTAAAATTGGGATTTTTCCTTAAAACATCTGCCAACTTTTGACTAGCGCATAATCCTGGCGTATCATTTAATGTGTGTAATTTATTTTTTACACTCTCCACTATGTCTAATGATTCCTGCAATGACAATTCAGTACATTGTAGTTTTCTGATGGCATCTAGTAATACTGTATAATTGGTACATATTGTTGTTAAATCTTCTAAAAGTTGAGGAATTTGAAATTCTCTTTGACTTTCTCTAATTGCTTTGGATTCATTCCGATTAAATCGCATTATAACTGATTGAATTTGTTGAAAATGGATCAAATAGTAAGAAGCTGCTGTTAGCCAAGTACCCCATCGCGTTAAAATTGGTTCGGGAGGTTCTGGAATACCTGGACAAAATTTACGAAATTCTGTTAAACGTTTAGGAGATTTACGAAACACTGCTTTAGTACTTCCAATCATCCGATCAACGTTTCCGTAATGTTGTCGAACAACTTCACCAACTAAATGCAAAGCATGCAGCACGCACGTTATATGTATTAAGTTAGGAAATATATGTTTTAAGGATCGCCCAACACTTAACATCGCTTCTGCACTATCTGTCACAATCATCACAACTTGATCTTGGGCAATTTTAAATTTTTTCAAAGCGTTCATTATCACTTTTTGAATATTTTCCGCGGTACATTGTTGAACACGTTTACAAGCTAACAAATATCGAGATGCTGTGTTCTCGCTAGCTAAAACGCGAGCTATTACATTCACAATACTGTTTTTCTTTATATCGGTTGTCTCATCCACGGTAATCCATATTTTTTTGGAACACAAATCTCGTTTACACACATTTTCTAGCATCTCTTTCATTCGCGGCAAATGATTCTGTAATTGTGTTTGTGAGGGTAATGGGTACTTTGGAACGTATTGTCGCCAAAACGTTTTAAAAGCTGCTTTTCTCACCAACGACAACGGAAGATTACAAGAGGTAAACATAATTAATAAATGTATGAGGAATAGTGTATAAGATATTTCAGTTCTTGCATTTCTCATATGCTTAATACCATTGACATGCCTCTGGCAATCAGTTCTGTCCAATGCAGCTAAACGAACATTGCATATTAACAAAAAACTGCACTACCGTCATATTTTAAATGGGGAAAAAGTGACACATACTTATGTACATTAGTAGCAAATTTATTACGAGGCATTGTTTTCTTAGGTATGTAAATATTAGTTCTATATGAAACGATACACTAATTATGTACTTGGTATAATACTACAACACACAAAAAACACCAGCTACATTTTCAAAAGCGACACGTAAGTACATAACCTTGACCGTTCGACTAATCTCTGCAACAGCTCAACCGGTACTAAAACGAAATCTCTCTCAGCGCGGTTTAACATGATTTATATTCAAGGTCGGCACTACATGCCTGCTTCTCTACCGGTTTAGTTTATTTATAAATTTTTCATATTCTTATATTAACCCGTAATACCGACGCCTATGCGAGTCCGCAAGTTTAGGTGACTCTACTGATTACTTAAAAACACGACCAGTTTAAGTGGTACATTTAAAGCGGCTGTGGAAATAACCTTGTCAGCATTAAGGTTTACAAGGAATATTTTAATAATTTAAAAGTGCAACTAAAACTAATTATTCAAAAACAAAACCAATGTAATTGATATTTATCCAAAACGAATATAAAAGTAACCTTGTCATTACTCACCTTACAAATATGTGAACTTATACATAACTTACTATTTACATATTATCTATAGGTGAATTAATTTCACATATAAACCTATGTTTCCATTTCAAAATTATGCGCAATTCTCAAATATTCGATAATATTTCGACTGTCATAATTATTTACAATGTTTAATATTCTCGAGTCAGTCTCTGCAACGTTTTAATTTTTGGGGTGGATTATGCCCAGCTACTAACTGCTCATAAAATAAATCCCTTCCATGCTGAATTCTTCTAAGAGCGTCAATAAACTGCCAAATTGTTGGATGTTCCATTCCCAATTCGATCTGTAACCGTCGATGGCCAGCTTCAGCAAAATTGTTGGTCCTGTCCTTACAATTTTTGGTTCTAGTATAAACGTACGTCTATTTGGGCGACCAACCAAAGTGTCTTCGAACCAATCCAATAATAAACTAAGTTCTTCTGGAATTGCATCACTGAGTACATTAACTGCTGCGTCAATGTCATGAATAGGAACAAACACTAATGCTGGAATCATTCGAGCCCACAAAGCGAACTCGGCATTTGCATTATACACTATCGTTCATGGAAGTTCGGGCAAGCAAAAAAATGTACGGAAGTCAAAGAAAATAAGAGAAATATTAAATGGCCATGTATTTAATACTTACTTACATGATTTTACATATTTTCAAACACAAATTTATTAAAAAGAAAAAGTTAATGTAATACAAATAATTTAAATCCGATTTTTACCTTTAGGACTGCTGCCACTATTCTCGGCATCCGATTCACTAATTTTGCTAATGTTTCATTGGGCAAGCTTGTCCATACCTCTTGGAGAATGGTCCACAAATGTTCCTTCGATTTTGGACACTTTTTCCTAACACATCGGTCTAATTCTTCCCATAACAGCTCTATCGGGTTCAGATCGGGGAACTGTGGCGGCCATTCCATAATTTTTAGGATTCTTTCATTTTCTTCTTGCTGCAGGTAATCTGTGCACAATTTAGATTTATGTTTGGGGTAATTGTCCTGCATAAATTCAAATCCACGATCAATTAATCGGACTCCTAACGGTATGGCATTTTCCTCCAGGATTTTCCGATATTCTTCTTTTTTCATTATGCCCTCAATTTTGAGCAAGTCCCCTGTTCGGATTAAGGAAAAACAACCCCAAACCATTACAGATCCGCCTCCATGCTTCACCGTAGGAACTACACACTCCCGTAATATTCTTTCCCCTCTTGATCTGCGTACGAAAACTCTCCGTCTATTTCCAAAAGCCTCAAACTTGGATTCGCCAGTCCACAAAACGTTTTTAAAATCGTCCACTGTCCAATCTCTATGAGCTTGTGCCCATTTCAGTAGTTCCAGCCTATTTCCTCTTCGGACTAACGGTTTTCGACAAGCCACTCGCCCATGCAACCCGGCCTCTTTCAGCCGATGTTTCACAGTACTCACAGAAACTTTGGAATCTCGCTTATTATTGAATTCTGCAGCAATTTCTGATGCTGTTAGTCTTCTATTGCGCTTACTAATTATTTTTATTCGTAAACCTTCCGCAGGAGTCGTTTTTCTTGACGGTCCTGGCCGATTACGATCTTGCACGTCACCGGTTGTCTTAAATCGAACTATAGTATCATGTGCTGTATATTTTTTTATTTTTAATGTATCCGCAATCCGTCTTTCTGCGTACCCTTCCTGATGCAAGGTAATAATAGCAGATCGTTTTGAAACAGCTAGAGGCTTTCCACGGGGCATTTTAAGTAGTCGAACCGAAATTATTCCATTTTTCACTTGCACAACCACAGATACTTTCACAATAACAATCTCTTCAGAACCACTGCGTTTACAAATGTTATAATACTTTATAATGGGTATACGAATATTTCCAGGTAACACGAGTGAATCAGCTAACCCTCCTAGGGATTATTATAAAGCTTTATTGTCACTGTAATTATTGGGGATTTCCAATATAATTATATATTTTATGATAACGGTCTTATAATAGACAAATACTGCCTGGAAATTGGTAAAAGGCTTCCATAAAAGGTTAGTTTTAATAGTTCCTCACAGAAATGTATATTATATAATTTTAAAATTTTTTCCTAAACAGTTAATATAATTTGTCAGTTTGCCCGAACTTCCATGAACAGTACTGTATGTTTGAATTAAATGTAGTGAAGACAAATGCTTTTCATATTTCGTGTCAAATGAAAAAAACATCCTATATAATTCATAATCGCAGGAAATAGCTGCAGGTTGTAATTCTAGTACCAGACTTTTTATTGCGCCAAATAGCTTCCCATATGTTTTACGCTGCTTGTTGGGTAGTAGTGCGTAAAACATTGGATGTATTCCATCGTACTTTTTAGCAATTATCACATAAACTTGATAAAATAAACGAGGTTCTACTATAAATGTACCATCCATAAAAAAGGTATGACCATTTTTTTTCAGAATTGGCAAATCAACACGATCCTGTTTAAACTGGTCCTATACCTTGGAACATCAATGTTCATCCTTCATTGGTCCGCGTGTATGTTCATCATTGTTGCCAACTGTATCTATTACTTCGATCCAACAATAGAAACTTGGATGGATGCAGAAAATCTCAGACACAACTCTACAGACACGCAATATAAATTTTCAATCTACATGGCAACTGGAGCATTTCTATGTAAGTAAGCAGTTCAACAGCTAGCTTTCACAACCGTTGCGAAACGTATGAGATGGTACCCAAAAGTTCCCCAAAATGTAGCGATAAATAGAATTGGAGAATACCAGGATTTCATTTACCTCTATTCCCTTCAAAGTGGCTCCCTTGAGGGTGCAAACATCGATCCCAGCGCCTTTACCACGATAGGAACGTATTCTGAAAGTCTTGCTTTGTTAAAAGGTTCAGCACAATTCGCGATTCACCTTCAATCTCTTCTAGCGTGTCAAATCTTCGCCTTTTTAACTGCTTGATTTTCATCTTTGAAAGGAGGAAAGAGTCGCAAGGCGTCAGGCGAGTACGCTGGATGAGGAGCAACGATCGAATTGTTTTTTGCCAAAAACTGCTCTACGATGAAAGCGGTATCTGACTTCGCACTATTGTGGTACGGAAACCAATCCCGCGCCACTTTCCTGGAGATTTCCATCCCTTAACAGCCTTACGACGTCACGATAAAACTCTACATTAATTGTCTGGCCTAGAGCTATGAACTCTTTGTGGGGAGTCCCATCAATATCGAAAAAAGAGATCAGTAAAGGCTTGATGTTGCCTTTCTCCTGACGGGCTCTCTTCAGCCGAGGTGAAGATGAACTCCTCCATTGTGACGTTTGTTGTTTGGTTTCAGGATCATATCTATTTTTCGTCACCTGTAACTGTAGCTGTTCTTTCATTTCTCTACAAACACCCTTGCGACGTTTTTCTGTTTGTCGCTTAACAGTCGCAGTATTCTTCTCAAATTTCGGAAACTTTTGGGTATCACTTTTCTTTCGTGCATACTCTTAAGTAAAAAGTTACAGTAAAAAAGCATGGTTAGTATTCGTAAGATACTTCTTAAAAGATTTGGTGACAACAAAACTATTTTTTATAATCTAACAATGTTTAGTGAAATGTTTACGATTGTCAGGTATCAAATACTCTGATGAACGATATCGCAACATATTTGACGTATTGATGGTAGGAGTTGTGGTGCTTGCAGGCTACATCATGTGCATTTACATATTCGGTAAGAATAGTACGACTTTATCGCCCGGAATGATTGATTTTATTCAATTCTAGTAATCATACTACAAATGGTGCTATCTTCCAACACGCCAGCCACCAAATACGAATCAATCATGAGCCAATTACAAGAGTACATGAGACACAGACAACTGCCCATAACTCTTCAACGTAGGTTAGTGCAGTACTATACCCACCGCTTTAGAAGGACGTTTTTCAGAGAAGCTGCCATCATGCCTATTTTATCCGGTAATTATAGATGTTTCTGCTACTTCTTCCTTCTAGCAGAATAGGTTGAATCACGAAACCCTTTGTTTTCCTTAAATAATCTTGGGTTTCATTGGTCATGTTATGCATAACTTAGTTCAAGATGGAGTGTGTGACAGATCAATCACTTATATTGGGACCACTTAAGGTACAACCTACAAACAATTCATGCGATTTATGATGATTCAGCTTGAACATCTCAATAATGGAAAGAAATATGCAAATCCACTTAAACACGTCAATGTATATTTGTTAGGTCTTTTTGCGTATGTATCCAATTGACAATCATTCGCCATCCTCATCGTACTCATTACTTGTGACATACCGAGGCATAATTCTGCTGTGACTTCTGAACACGATGCTGTTTCATCATTTCTTTTGAAAAGGTGTTTACCATCTATAATTGAAGTTTTAATCTACGCTCCTGAACCTTCACTTGAAGTTGACATATTTCCCATTAAATTAAGCAGCAACTACCATCTTGTTAACGTTTTATTAGTCTTTTCTAAGTTGTGCGAGGCGAGACTTAACATTGAGTTAACAAACTATTGTCATTGCTTTCAATTGCTTAATGAAAATGAACATAGTCTTGCTCTAAGTAAATCTACTGACACTAATCGTTCTAGTTTCACAAATCGTCTATGTCGTAATGCCGATCCTAGAATACCTTGCTTAAATATACTAATAGTTGTTTTTAAGGATAAGTTTATGTTGGAGCTGCGATAAACGTTAAGAGCAACGAGTTGGCAAAACCGACCAATCGGCGCGTGTTACGGAAAGATACTACGCTCACCGATTGGTCCATTTTACTAAGTCGTCGCAGCTCCAGCATAATCATACCCTAGGGGTATGTTTATAGTGAAGCTGCGATACTCGATGAGAGCGACGAGTTAACAAAACGGAGTAATCAACGAACATTGCACATTTTTGTAACCATTGTTTCAAAAGAGAGCTATGATATTAGATAAGAGCGACGATATTAGCCAAGCGGTGAAAATAAATATATTGTTTGGCAGCGATTGTGAGCAAAGATAAACTAATCAAGCTGTCAAGTTTCATGTGCTTTAATCAGGTCTAGTTTTAGTGAATATCGAGAATTTGTTAAGCGAATAATGATAGCAAGGACTGTGAGGTAGTATGGCAAACAACACTAAGTATCGGCACACTCCGCATCACACAGATTATTAATTAATCCGGAACAGCCGTTTCAAGGACTCGTAGGTCCCCATCGTTTGCGACATGACCGAATGACTCTCGACTCTCGAGAAAAATATTTACAAGTACCTGCTTTTACCGTTTAACACTAAAACATCCTAAATATACGGAAAAATAGACGAAAGGGTCCCTTGTTATTGCAGCACCAAACGCTAGACATGTGGCCGTCCCACCCTCATAAAAATAGAGCAAGACAACGATACGTTCCTTCCATTCGCCAGGTTTGTGTTTCTTCCGCCTACACCTTGAATCTAAAACTTGTCATTCTAGCACGTCACTTGAACCATATGCACCTGATGTGTCCATTGAATCTAGTAGTACTAGATTCACATCAGGTGCTACAGGTACGAGAAGACAGACGCGTCAAATGTAGCAAAGCACATAAACGAAACCGGGCATAATGTTAAATTAGAAAACCTGAAATTGATTAGGAACGTGACTTCGCCGCGGGAATTTGACGCGTATGAAACTATTTACATAAAAAGGAACACAAATCTGTTGAATAGAGAGAATGGACCGTTATATCACTCTTGTATTTTTGATTTATTAGGGTAAAACGGCCACGTGGTTTAAGTAACGTGCTACAATGACAAGAGACCCCGTCTTTTTCTGTATATTTTGCATGTTTTACATTTAGGGTGTACAAACCTGACGAATAGAAAGAATGTACTGTTGTCTTGCTCTATTTTTATGAGGGTGGAACGGCCAGATGTCAGACGTTTGGTGCTGCAATAACAAGGGTCCTTTTCGTCTACTTTTCCGTATATTTCGCATGTTTTAGTGTTAAGCGGCAAATAGTTGTAAATATTTTTGTAGAGATAAACAAGTGTGGCAGAATTAGAATTTTTTTTTTTGCATCATTCTTTCATACGGCTGACGATGGGAACCCACGAGACCTTGAAACGGTTGCTCCCAATTAATAATTTATGTGGTGCGGAGTGTGCCGATACTGTGTTGCAATAAAAAAAAAACCAAGAAAGGAATAATGAAATGAAAACGTTTTCAAAGTAAAGCGTTTGTCGAAGCTATATAAACATCAACCGCGATGCATACTTTTCGACGCTTTCGTCGCTACTAGTGCCGTCGCTTTTATCGCTGCTAATATCGTCGCTCTTATCGAATATCTCAACTTTACTATAAACACACACTAATGCGTTTGGTTATGTAGACCATTCTCTTCTGCAGTATAAATTTGGGAGGTATGGGATCAATGGTATTTGTTTAAAATAATTTGAGTGTTTGAGGAGTACACATTTAGATTGAAAAACTTAAAAAAACAGAATAAAATTTTATTTCGAACAAAACTTTAGTAACAAACATATATACATAAACAAAATATGAATCAGTATGACGTTGCTTCAAGGTTTTTACATGAGCAGCACCCGCTTGATCCGTAGAAGTACCGTTATTTTCTTCTCTATTTGATGCACTAGTGAAAACACTTCTTTATGCGCTACACCTTTCTCATGTGGAGCGCTTCCTTCCTCCTGTCTTCAGAATCAATTCGTAAAAAACTAATGGAATAGAATCCTCATTTTCATCATATCTTTTGGGCAGTTCATCCACATTGGATCACAGTTTTTTCCACGACTGTTGAATAAGTCGCACACCAAACGTCTTCGAGAGATCGTATTTGCTGACAGCAAATCGAAATTCTTTAAAAAAGACGGCATATCTTGGACATTTTCAGATATGATGGACATTAGTAGAGATTTGCAATAATGTAGTTTCAGCTTTTGAATCGCATGTTGATCCATTGGCTGAATAAGGGGGTGTAAATAAGATTTAGGTATTAAAAAGTGATTCGCTCTTAGCAAGACCCTATGGCGTAGTGGATAGCACTCCTGTCCGGAGAACGAGAGACGTTAGGTTCAAGTCTTTACCGGATTTAAAAATTTTCTAAAATTTCATTATGTCAGAAAACCCAAGGAAATCACGGATTTTCACATTTCACCGACGGGAGCCAATACACACGTTGGTCCAGATTTTATCTATGAAAATGTCACTGGCGATTTTTCAAGTAATTTTGCACAAGAAAGTTCTAATAAACATATGCCTTCGGAGCGTTAGTCTTTAAAATACAGGGAGTTGAATGTTTTCGAAAAAAATAATTTTCTATAATAATTATATTTAAAAAATCATTGATTACAATAGCTTGAAATTTGTCTCAGTATCAATGCTAAATGAGCTCTACATGTTGGTACTACCAGTGATAAGATATTTAATCTAGTGGCGGAGATCCGGGCCTGGTGTCCCATTTTTTAATATATTCTACGCCACTGATTAAAATACAATTTTGGTTATTTTGTTAATTTCATTGTTCAATTTAGACCAAAGAAGGTCCCTTGCATTTTTTTGCAGCATTCACTGTGTTCAGGCCAAATTATCGACAATTTAATGTGTAAGTTTTATTGTAATTGACATTAGTTAGTAAAGGTTATTTTGCGACAATAAATTGCAATTTAAGAAATGAATTTATTCAGATTATTAAAGCAACTGCTCAAAATGAGATCCGCTAATATCAATACATTTGCGACATCTTCTAATCAACGAATTAACAGCGGCTCATACTTGATGTCGATTTTCCCTCACTTCCAGGCAAGTTTGTTGAATTCTGCCAAAAATGCTCTTAGGATTTGATTCTGGTGTCTTCTCTGTCCAATATTTTCTGGATGTCTGCACAAACCGAGTTCTCAAAAACGACGATGAGTTTCAACAAAAACTCGAGCATTTGAATGTCTTGTATTTGGATACCGCCTGTGGTATTTTCGAATTGCTGCTTCGCAATTTTTTTTATTATGCACAATAAGCCTTGTAGGTCTAGGGAAAAAATAATGTTACAATTCATTGATTTTAATAGTTCTTTTTATAATATTTCTCCATTGTCTTCTATCCATTGCTTCTCTTTACCAGTCCACAACATTCATCTGCCTCAGATCGTTTTTTCTACCCTTTCCATCCATTTCGCTTTCGGTTTTCCTTGTCGCCTTTTTCCGATAGGTACGTAGAATCATCTTACTCATTCTTCCACCTGGCATTCGCTCTGTATGTCCTAATCATTTCAGTATCTGCACCTTGACAAACGTTGAATTTCTAGACTCCCCATACAGCGCATACATTTCCTTGCTTGTTCTTCGTTTCCATCCCTCCTCGGTTTGTATGTTGTAAACATTCAATAGTCTTTCATTAAATTTCCATTTTACACTTTCAACAAATTCCCATTCCTTTTCAGAACGGTTACAAACGGAAATTAACCTCCACTGCTACACCACCCTAGTTGAGAATGTAAGCATCCTACAAGATCTTCCTGATGACGTTGTCAGTGAGATAGTATCACATCTTAGATCTGAAATATACTTACCAAACGATATCATAATAAAAGCTGGCACGGTAGGCGACTGCATGTACTTCATAGCGAGCGGCACTGTAGCAGTTTCAACTCTTACCGGTCGCGAAGTGTGTCACCTGCAAGACGGCGCCTACTTTGGCGAAGTAGCACTGATCAGGAAAGATAGCAAAAGAATAGCAAACGTAGTAGCGATTGAAATATGCGAAGTGTACAAATTGGAGAGAAAGATCTTTAAAAAGTGTTTAGCTGAGCAACCGGACACTTACAAGCGGTTGGAGAAAATATCTCAGGATAGGTATAATCGAACTAATTTTCTCGAAGAGTTGCATAAGAAGCATATCTTGGAGAGGAGCCTTGCTAGAAAACATGAAATGGATTAATTTATCGGTTGTCGTTACTGTTTTAGCCATGATTGTGGAGGTTACTTTTTTTTGTAGTTGATTATCCTGGAATATTGTGTTACATAAAGAATAAAATGTTCTAAACAATTGCTGGTTTATTCTTTTTTGTAGGAATATAGCCTAAATCCATTACATTGTTTACTTCAAAATTCCTCCATAAGCATTTTGTATCGAGCCATCTAAAATGATTGTCTGTGCTGCCAGTTTACCAACGTGCGAAAATTGTCACTTTCAAAGATGCCGCTCCATTGAAATTATCTTCAATGGCGTGTCTATACATTAGGTCTTTTTGGATGATACTTTGATATTTACTAATTTAACGAAAGAAATCAGAGCGAAGAGTTATTTTGTCAGGGGGATCGTCGTTGGCTGGAGATATATTTACCTATCAAAATCACGGGGATAGAGAGAGAAAAGCCACAAGAGGGGATTTCGATGCGGTCCACGTCTTCCAAGCCTAACACAGAAAGAGTGTGTTGAAGAAAAAAGTCTTTATTATTTTGCTATATAATCTCCTGTTACTTCAATATACTTTTTAGATCATTTAACAATTAAACGATCTAAAAAATGAAGCGTTGGTTAAACTTTAACCAATGCTTCAATGCCACTACAAAAATACAATGGCTGTTTGTCTTCAAAATTTTCTAAAACTGCTTCATGGATCTCTTCATTGGTATTAAATTCTCTCTCTCTTAGCTCCGATTTTAATTTTGAAAATGAAAAATAGGGCAAGGTCAGTGTCCTGTGTGGACAGGAGCATCGATTTCGTACCACATACTCTCTACAAGATGCAATAATACCAACATGTGGAAGAAATGTGCATATTGAAGAAAATGTCGTTGCTGTATACGAAAGTGTGGAAGAAGATCCCAATTTATCCATTCATCGTCGACCACAGTTATTGAGGCTCTGCCCGTCCACTTTGTGGAAAACTTTGCGCAAAGACCATAGCCTACATCCGTATAAGATCGAGCTGGTACAGAAATTAAAGCCAAGAGACCATTGTCTATCTTTCGCCGATTGGGCCCAAGAGCGATTGGAAACTGACCCGTTGTTTTATGGCAAAATTGTGTTATGCGATGAGGCTCATTTTTGGCTCAACAGGTTTGTGAATAAACAAAATTGCCGCACATGGAGTGGGAGCAATCCGCGGTTTACACGCCGGCGGCATTATTGGCCCTTATTTCTTCAAAAATGAGGCCCGAGCTTGCGTTACCATCACTAAGATGGTTACTGCACCATGGTTAATGATTTTTTGTTTAAAAATATGGAGGACATTGTTCCGGACGAGATATGGTTTCAACAGGATGCCGCTACGTGCCTTACGGCGACGGCATGCATCGACTTATTGAAATCAAAGCTTGACGATAAGCTAATTTCGAGGAATGGACCTATCAATTGGCTTCTAAAACCTAGCCATTTGACACCTACCGATTATTTCCTGTGGGGCTACGTAAAGTCACTGGCTTACGTCAATAAACTAGCAACAATTGACGCCTTGAAAGTCAACATTGTTTATGTTATTCCTGACGGCCAGCAGTGCACCCAAAATTGGACGTCTATAATACGCTTCGTCAAGAACAGCAATGGTGATCATATGCCCGAAATCATTTTCAAATGTTAATGCAATAAATAAATTTTTCGAATCATACCAAAAATTTGATTAGAATTTAATTTTTCGTATCATTTTTTGTAATTTTAAGTTGTATCGAGCTTAAAAAAATACCCATTATATTGCGTTTCCTGTAGTGTTGCGTTCGTTGAAGTTGATTAACAAGATGCCATCGCAATCCCAAAAAATTGTTGCCATCACCTTTTTTGTGCTTTTTGTCACCTTGGCCTTCTTAGGGATGGGTTCGCCTTTCCGATGCCACTCCATCGTTTCTCTTTTAAACAAAGGATCGTGGTATAGAGCCATTAATTCATCCCCAGTAACCATTTGGTTAATGGTCGTGTTGTCAGCTTCATGCAACTCAAAAACTTTCGGCTACATTCGACACGTTATTCCTTCTAAAGCGCGCTGAGCAATTTCGGGACCCATTTTGCGCTAATCTTTGTGATACCCAAATGCCCTTGCAGTATTTTGAAAGCAGTAGTGTTTAAAACTCTGTTTGGTACCCTATTTACTTAGCTTTCAGTCATCGATCACTCAATATGACTTCCTCGACGAATTTGATGTCTTCTGGTGCAACTACAGTAACGGGCACTTCTTTGCGTGGATCATCTTTAAGAGATGCTCTGCCCCAACGAAACAATTTTGACCAACGTTTAACTGTAGCATACGATGGTGCAGAATCTTTCCTTCCAAAGTGAGAAATTTTAACACTGCACGATGTTCAATTTTGGACATTTTGGAAATTTACCATACACCGCTCAACTTCTGATTGTCTCACTTAACTAAGCAACCTGAGCAATGGTTATAAACTGCCAAATTATTTTTATTCTAATGTTAAAAAAACACATATCAAATGTTGTTTTTGGTTACCTTCTTATTAGATCCCTACAGCTTAGAATACGTGAACCACACCTTGCGAGCTGCTTCAGAATCGAAAATGCGTCACTCAGATAGATGTTATCGGAGCGCTAATGGCAGCGATTTTTAATGAGGTATTTTTAGCCCCAGTATATATTTGAAGAACAAAGCAAGAATTTTATCGTAAAAAATGAATCGTTGGTTAACATAGCGACTTTATAATGTGTTGACAATGAGAAACTTTATAACATAGCTGTGTATGCTAAAAAAATATTCTAGCCCAGCTTCCGGTAATAATTACAGGAAAACAATTTCCATTTAAATAAGCTTAAATCGAACCAAGGTAATCCTTCAATTATTTATTTAACATGAAACAACATTAAAAACAAATATCTTACAGCTTTCATTTGCTTATGGTTTAACTTTTGTACCGAACTACTTACACTTGTACAATACTATCACTAACGTTAAAGCTACGAGTCTTTATAAATGTACATAACATTATCTTTTCAGGCCAATTCTCATAACAAGTAATAAAGCCTGTCGATCACGTTATTCAAAATCAAAATTAATTTAGATAATTACTAAATTTCTGTTCCGAATACCTCTGATAAGCACAAAAATTTGTTTTTTTGAATTTGTAATACGCTAAAAACGGAAACTTTTCAGTGCAATACAAAATGAAGTGCATATTATAGTTTTGAATCACCCTAACCACGTCGAATTTTAAAGTGTACATGCAAGCTTTCACGAAATAGTACACGACTTTCTCAAAATAGCCCAATTTTACCACCCCTGAAGGCTCCAGCTTATCGAGGTCTTCATTTCTGACCATGTTGTAGATATACTGAAGACAGACGTTCCTGTTTATGATGGGTATCATACACCATAGACCTGAAGTAAGAGCACCGGTCATATTAAGAAAATTAGGTTCCCATTTTAAAATTAGCGGCCTAAAAACTTCTGAAATGAATTCATCACAAATTGCTTTTGTTTCGCCCAACGAATCCCGACAAATATTAAATCTGGAATTAATTAATTATGTCAGTTATGTTTTAGTAGCAAACGATTGGAAAATACCTTTCTTCAATGCCCAGTAAGTGTCCAACAACCTTCCATAAATGAACGAATCCTTCCAAATCTTCTTCGATAACCTTGTGAACGCCGATTACATTTGGCCTACTTAAAATATATCCCATGAACCCGAATTGTGCTAGAGTCATTTGGAGTTGCGTTATTTGACCGATGCCTTTGCTTTTGCATGTTTTGCTAGCAATATTATGGTACTTCCTAACTTTCATTAGAGATTCCCATAACCTAAATAGTAAGTCATCGTTGGAATTTCTTTTGAATTTGTTTAATGGGTGTTGCTTACTTAGATCCAGGTTTTAATTCGCTGTTGTACCACGTACACATGTGAAATATGGTGCTGACGTATCTTCTGAAGGCTAATTCGGGTTCACTGGATTGCTTTGTGAATCGTAGTATTGCTTGGCCATCGGGGAATGCGAGATCTGATATTAATCCTAGAAGTTTACCGTAGAACATGGCGAAAATGTGGTCGTGAAAGAATTTTTGGCCTCTATTATTTAAAAACAGAAAACAAAATTAATAACATTGTGCAATAATATTCAAAAGAAATAAAGAAGGAAGTCATAATTTGGGACATGGTATCAATAGTAATTTTTGTCTTTACAAGGTTTAATTAAACATCACTGTCGCTATTGAACAAATTGTATCAATGAATTCCTCACGGAGAACTCTAGTGAAATCTGTAAAATAAAAAGTAAATATCGTTTTCAGATAAGCCATTTAACTTAAATAAAGACGGATTTGAATATAAATAAATGGATCATAACCGCTATATTCGAAAGTTTTATTAAAAGGCAAGTAGCTGCAATGATTCCAAACATTTCTAACTATGGATACTATGTTACAAAGATTATTAAATGCTCTTGACGGATGATTGCTCTTTTCACATTATACTGGGTGAGTTTTTTTCGATGTTTAATAAGGGGATCTCGGAAACTAGCGGGGATAGAAAGAGGATAAAATAGGGAAAGAATTGCAGTTTTAGAATGAACGGGTAATTATTATATTATAATTTATAGCTCTGTTATTATCGACTTTAGAAAAAAGTACAAAGGAGAAACTTGTACGTGATTATGTTTGTTAAAAAGGTGGTACCGGATGGCAACAGCGTAGCGGTAGCGGCGTGGGTAGGGGTAATTTTCAACTCGTAGTCGATCTCGACAGTACCGCGAGAGAGTTCAAAGCGACAGTACGTTGCACGCTGCACGCCAAATAAGTACGCGGAGATGGGACGCCCAAAGAGTGTAACGTTCCCTTCGAATGTGAATAAATATCTCAGGAATTTCCCTGGATTAGACTGTAGAAGTCCGCATATTTATTGCACAATATGCAATAGCGGATTGCTACGCGCGATAGATTTGAATGTAGAAAACATTGTAAAAGTAAACGTCATGTATTGAATTTAAGAAACAGCATTCCATACTGGCAATTTTTATATGATTTTATTTTTATGTTAAGTGTGTGCAACATCCCACAACATCTAGTATTTAATGAACACTTTCGCCTTTTTTGGGGTAAGTACGTTCCCCCATGGAAGCTGCCAACATCTATACAATTACGATACAATTTGCCACGTGTGCAAGGTACAGTAAAGGAATGTATAAAAGACGAGTTGAGAAATAAGAAAATCTGCCTGTGTGTGGATGAAACAACTGATGCTCAGAAACACAGCGTCATTCATGTTGTAGCGCGTCCTTTAAAACGTGATGGTCCACCGGCTTCATTGTTGTTATCCAGTAACAGGATTCAGAAAACTAATGCAGAAACCGTTGTCAAGATAATAAAAGATTCGTTGAGAGAATTTTGTATCACAGGAACCCAAGTCACAATGTTCGTTACTGACGGAGCCGCAACAATGCTGAGAGTTGGTAGGATGTTGAAAATATGCTTTCCGACTCTTCTTCACATAACATGCCTCATACACGCATGTCACCTCGTAGCAGAAACCATTCGAAAGAAGTATCCGATGGTGGATAAGTTAATAGCATCTACCAAAAAAGTGTTCATCAAATCTCCCAAATACATCCGTGTATTCAAGCAATTGTGTCCGAAATTACCACCACCACCTCAGCCTGTAATAACGCGATGGGGAACATGGCTCCAAGCAGTATCTTACTATCAGAAACATTTCACAAGTGAAAAATGTCATTTTGAAACTTGATTCAAATGATTCTGCAGCAGTTCAAGATAGTCAGCAACTTTTTTACAATTCGGACGTTCAACAATAAATAGATGAAATTTTCATGAACCATTCTGAAGTCACACAAGCTATTGAGCAATTAGAAAACAGTCACTTATCTGCACGAAACGCATTAAATTGCATAAACAATTTACAAGCCGCTCTAGAAAACTTGACGAACATTATAGGAGTCGATGTTGCTGAAAAATTTGGTGTAATTTTAACGAAAAATCCCGATTTACAAAAGGTTCGGTCTATAACTGAAAATCAAGAGTGTCCAGATGAGGAAAGGAAATATCTGACATTTGCAAATCTTACTTCACTGGATGTCGAACGATCATTTTCGAAGTATACGACAACGTATTCACAACACCGTCGACGGCTAAATGAATCAACAATGGAAGCGTTGCTGATGTTGCAATTCCACGCAGCTTACCAAGGCGGTTGCCAATTGCCACAGTGGACATCAAGACAACAGGAAAAGGTAACAATATTATTTTTCACTAATATTGTATATTACGTACCTACTTTTATGCGGTGCGCCACTGTCGGTACCACTTTTTAAAAAACTCTACTAATAAGACAGTTTAACTCAACTTTTTATTTAAACTATAATTTTGGAGGCATGACATCAACTTTGTATAATTTTAATGGAAACCGTAATCGGCCATGACTTCATATAAAAACGCATTTTTTAACGATTCGAACAATATAGCACTTGACGTAGTTATTTTTACAAATAATCAAGTTGCGGCCATTTTCTTTTTTTAATTTCCGAACAGTTCGCGTATAGTACATGTACCCATCCTGCCAGTGGCGTAACTGGGTTCTCGAAGACCCCAGTGCAGAAGGTCCAAATAGGCCCCCTAACTGTGATTGTCAAATTCAGGAGTTTTCGCATTATATTATAAATCGTAGTACTTGGTTTTACAAATTTGAAGAACAATGATATCAAGTAATGAGATATTAACTGTTTGATTTAGCCTTTTAAAGTGATAAAAACAAAAATTAAAATTTAAAATAGATTAAAGTTCAAATTTATTGAACGATAAAAAATATTAATCAACTTTGAGATTTGAAGATTTTCTTTCTTGATTTCATATCAACGGCTATATGAACGTTAATCTGTTGTACCCTTTCATTTTCTAATGTCAATAACGCCAAACTACTTAGGGGTTCTTGAGTCTTATGACTTCTAAGGTAGTTTTTGACCAGTTTTAATTTAGAAAATGTTCTTCCAGCTTTAGCCACTGTAACAGGAACAATTAAGTTCCTACAGCAAGCAGTACATACATCAGGATAAGCAGTAGTCAAAGAACTATGTCAACAGTAGATTAGCAGCCTGTTTCACATCAGTTACGGTCTGAAGGAACTTCAAACTGTGATCTGTATTTCGCAAATGTGAAACGAAAATCCTCTTTCTAAAGAAAATGGAATTTGGAGTGATGAGACTCGTGTGACTAGTGATGGTATTTACAATAGACACAATAGCCATTTTTGGAGTATTGAAACTCCCCATATGCCACGAGACCTATTCGACAAGGAAGATTTGGTTTCAACATCTGTTGTTTTATTAAAGGACACAAGTTATACTATTTTACATATAAACATAACAACACATTAATACACGTCACTTTTAACAAATCATTTATCTGAATTCATTAAAAGCATTCCAATTCAAAATCGTATTGACATGGTTTCAATTAGATGGTGCTCCTGCCCATAACGCTTTGATTACGAGGCAATTTCTTAACCACCATTTTCCAAACAAATGGATTATAACTTTTGGACCAGTTAAATGGCTAGGTAGATCGCCGGACCTTAATCCACTAAACTTTTTTCTGTGGGATTTCTTAAAGAGTCTAATTTATCAAAAAACAGAAAATGATACTGCACAAACATTAAATGAAAGAACTGCGGCAGCTTGTAGGCAGATAAGTAGAATACAAGTTTATAAGCGATGTAAGAAATGGTTAGAAAATGGTGGACAACAGTTTAAGCATTTGTAGAATTTATTAATGAATGTATTTTAACATTTATTATTGATGTCATTTAAGATTGATTAATTGATATAATTAAAATATTTTACAGACATAAATTAATATTATAGGTGCATTAGAAATATATTCATTCTGCATTACATATGTTGATGAATTCTATATCTTTTTGTATTTATGGAATTAATAAAATTATTATGTAAAAAACGTATTTTAGATACTCAGTAGATATTTTCTGTTACATTTCTTAAAACTGCAATTTATAAAACAAAAAGCAATAGTGCACAAATATTAAAGGAAGAAACTGTTTGACGTACGTGTTGCCATTGCAATTTCATGCATGGCACACTTATTATTTTAAAATTTAAGAAAACATACAATATATCAGTTATTTTTTAATATAAATATGTAAAACTAGATATATATTGAAAACGTAAAATAACCTTTTTAATGAAACCATAGCCTACTATTATTTCAATTTAAAAAAACAAAAGTTTGTGTTATATCTCGCAACTGTTTATGGTTATAAGTTATAAGACAAATGTCAACGGAAAAATAAATAGGGTCACGTTATCTACAGAAAATGTTAATAACATTTTTTCCTAATTTAAGAAATAAATAAGATGGAACGATTAACAGAAATTCATAAAAATTTTATTTTCGCTCATAACTCGAGAACTGCTCGAAATATCAAAAATGTGTTTTGACCAATTAATAACCAATTAATTTTTCTTGAAAAACGGGCCCATGGCTATGTACTTTTTACTTTTTTACTACGTTTTTGTCTGCCTGTGCTCCTTCACAGGTATACCGATGAAATACAACCAATTTGGCCCACCCTGTACTTTGGTTTCTGTCGCTATTTTGTAAACGACATGACTATATCTCTTGGCACTAGGTGGCGCCAAGAAATATGTTTTAGTGCTATTTGTGGAGATTAGTGGCGTAAAGATGAGGGCATAAAGGAGGGCATGAAGTGGGATGATGGCATAAAGATGAGAGGCTAACAGTAATAGTGAACAAGGAAACGTGCTCGGTGCAACGCTGATGACACCGGGTAGGCAGAAACGTGATCATCGGATAGCGCATTTCTCTCCTCGCATTGTTTTTGCCGGGAGCGATCTATCAATACCACCAATTAGCTTTATTTTCGAAATAAGCTTTTTTGTTCGAACAACCGATACGATTGCTTACTTACAACCAAATTTAAACTAACAATTTATAGTATGTTTTTATTAGTAGCTATTTGTTAAATGAAATTTTTGTTTATACCGTTGTATTCCTAACTTCTTGTACTTCAATCATAAAGTCGAAAAGATGAGGGATACAATTTAAAAAAAATTGGTTTGCGAGAGGTTTCTTAGAGGCTGGTTTGGTAGAGGTAGATTCGACGACACCTTGCTCGATCTTACGTCTCGCTACATATCGCTTGTAACATTGAAAATGGAACGCCCGGTATAAGGAAATGTCAAATATTTTCCTAAAATACTGATTTTTCCAAATGTTGAACGGGTAGTAGGAAAAATATTGTATGCCACTCGTGCGGTACATGCTGCACTTTACATCCCTTGTGACATAAATAACTATTTTCAACTAAACAACAAAAAGTTATTACCTCCTGTGTCTTCGTAAACAAACAATCAATATTCACTTTTCAGTTTTACATTGACTGTTAAGCAATTGACTCTATTTATGGTGTTTACTGTATATTTACATCTTGCTTTTCGTGGCAATGGAACATTCCCAACTTAATTTGGATTTCGGTATTTTTATTTGTATTAATTAATCGAAATTAGCATTGTCATTTTATTCTGGGCAAAATTTGATAACCATCATAAATTATTTTATAATTTCAAAGCCTTTTAGTTAGATTACGGAAAAAATATTTGTAGCATTTGTTAGAAAAAACCACGATAAAATGCAATCTCTAGGGCAATAAATAATTTATGATAATAAATAGAGTAACCTAAACTTGCGGACTTGTATAGGCGTCGGTATTACGGGTTAATATAAGAATACGAAAAATTCATAAATAAACTAAACCGGTAGAGAAGCAGGCATGTAGTGTCGACCTTGAATATAAATCATGTTAAACCGCGCTGAGAGAGATGTCGTTTTAGTACCGGTTGAGCTGTTGCAGAGATTAGTCGAACGGTCAAGGTTATGTACTTACGTGTCGCTTTTAAAAATATAGCTGGTGTTTTTTGTGTGTTGTAGTATTATACCAAGTACATAATTAGTGTATCGTTTCATATAGAACTAATATTTACATACCTAAGAAAACAATGCCTCGTAATAGATTTGCTACTAATGTACATAAGTATGTGTCACTTTTTCCCCATTTAAAATATGACGGTAGTGCAGTTTTTTGCTTAATATGCAATGTTCAATGGTATTAAGCGTATGAGAAATGCAAGAACTGAAATACCTTATACACTATTCCTCATACATTTATTAATTATGTTTACCTCTTGTAATCTTCCGTTGTCGTTGGTGAGAAAAGCAGCTTTTAAAACGTTTTGGCGACAATACGTTCCAAAGTACCCATTACCCTCACAAACACAATTACAGAATCATTTGCCGCGAATGAAAGAGATGCTAGAAAATGTGTGTAAACGTGATTTGTGTTCCAAAAAAATATGGATTACCGTGGATGAGACGACCGATATAAAGAAAAACAGTATTGTGAATGTAATAGCTCGCGTTTTATCTAGCGAGAATACAGCATCTCGATATTTGTTAGCTTGCAAACGTGTTCAACAATGTACCGCGGAAAATATTCAAAAAGTGATAATAAACGCTTTGAAAAAATGTTAAATTCCCCAAGTTATGATGATTGTGACAGATAGTGCAGCAACGATGTTAAATGTTGGGCGATCCTTAAAACATATATTTCCTAACTTAATACATATAACCTGCGTGCTGCATGCTTTGCATTTAGTTGGTGAAGTTGTTCGACAACATTACGGAAACGTTGATCGGATGATTGGAAGTACTAAAGCAGTGTTTCGTAAATCTAAACGTTTAAAAGAATTTCGTAAATTTTGTCCAGGTATTCCAGAACCTCCTGAACCAATTTTAACGCGATGGGCTACTTGGCTAACAGCAGCTTTTTACTATTTGATCGATTTTTCAACAAATTCAATCAGTTATAATGCGATTTAATCGGAATGAATCCGAAGCAATTAGAGAAAGTCAAAGAGAATTTCAAATTCCTCAACTTTTAGAAGATTTAACAACAATATGTACCAATTATACAGTATTACTAGATGGAATCATTAGACATAGTGGAGAGTGTAAAAAATAAATTACACACATTAAATGATACGCCAGGATTATGCGCTAATCAAAAGTTGGCAGATGTTTTAAGGAAAAATCCCGATTTTAATACTTTAGAGGCCGTTTACAATAAGTGTAAGAATAGTGAACTTTTAAGTGATTTTGAAAAACAGTTTCTACATGCAAATGTAACTTCCTTAGATGTATAGAGATCGTTTTCTATGTATAAGAATATTTTTTCTTGTCGACGCACAAGGTTTAAAGAAGTAACTGTGGAAAGATATGCAATGATGCAAGTTTACAGTAGTTCACATCCTGATGCCTCTAATTTGTTGAATAATTAGCAAGTAAGTTTATTTATGAATTTTTCGTAATCTTATATTAACCCGTAATACCGACGCCTATGCGAGTCCGCAAGTTTTGGTTACTCTAACAATAAATAATCCATAGTCAGGAAATGTAATTCGTTTCATTAACATTGTTAATTGAACATACAATCAAAAGTGTAAAATTAAACTAATTGAAATGAGACATACATCATGATTAATGGGGTTTTATAGCTCGGCAAATATATTTCCTCATTTGATATCTCAATTACGATTGAATTTTTAACGAACCGATTACTATTAACGTTTTACGGTCATTAGCATTGTACAATTTAACTGTTTCATTAAAGCTTTTAGTAAATAAACTGTAAGATTACATTATTAATTTGCCTATACTTAATGGTGAACTGATTAGTGATTATTATTACGGTGCACTTACATTTTCTGTATTATGCACTCGCTGCAATTTCATCTTAGAAAGCGGGACGATTTTTACGTTGAAAAAGAAAGTTCCCACACATTTTCATTTTTCTTGTTTCCGTTCCTTGTCGGTTAATATAGATAATTACAACCACGGTGCATTATGTGAGCATTATTAATTTGCAAGATAGTGCATGTCATGTATAAAAATGTGCAAAGTGTTTTACGTTGATTTCGAATTGTAGACTTTTTCACCTCTTTAGCAATAGAAACGTCCGATAACGCAGAGTCTAATTACAACTTTTTAGATGATAGTGTGATATCGAATAATTCTTAATTTTGTTTACGGAACAAGTCGGTTTACTAGTTTACTACGTTTACTAGTCGGGATGGAATATCAAACGCACTTTTGAAAAATGTTAATAACTTTAGCGTTTCTTGTTAATTTTGCTTTCTCTACAGGTGTTTTTTTCTAAAAAACTAAACATTGCATATGTCAAACAGTTATTTAACAATAGCGATCCGAGTATTATACAGAGAAAAAAAAGTTCTTGCATCAAACAAATATATATCTTTGAAATTATTTATTTAATTCAACAAGGTTTAATTGAGTGACAACACATTTTTAAGAACAGCAGATTGAATGGTCAAACGCTTTTATTTGACATCATTTTATTGAGACAAGCAAATATACAGGGTATTAAAAAAAACGCTCTAATGAACATGGGTCTGCAAAACAACCGTTTTCGAGATAAGTGCAATTGTCTTTTTTTATCTTTTTTGTAATTTTTAGCGTTTAGCGCTACAGAGCACGATAATCACAGATGTTCGAAATGTCCTCCTTCCATTTCAACACAGGATGTACATCTTCTTAAGAAGGAACTCCGCACCCTTTCCAAAAGGCCCGGTTTTGCTTGAATTGTTTGACAACATTGTTGAATTCGCTGTTGCAACTCGGCGAGATTATTTACTGGTGTTTCGTACACTAAACTTTTCAAGTAACCCCAAATACAAAAATCTAAGGGATTTAGGTCGGAAGACCTAGCAGGCCATGGAATGGGACCCCCTCGACCTATCCATCTCCTATGAAATGTTTCGTTCAGGTGCTCCCTAACAAAAAGCCTCAAATCATCCGCATTTTGCATAAACCAAACATTCAATTTCCGATTTAGAGGAACATCTAAAAGTTCGAGCAAGGTGTTTACCAGAAAGTTAAGGTATGCAGGACCTGTTAAACGTTGTGGCAAAACAACCGGTCCCAATAACTGATCTCCTAAAATGCCTAGCCAGATATTCAGACTGAAACGCTGTTGATGTCTGGATTCAAGCACAGCATGCTGATTTTCGTACGACCAAACGTGATTATTGTGGCAGTTGAAAATCACATCTTTAGTGAAAGCGGCTTCATCAGTGAAAAAGATGTTGGAAGAAAAATTCTGGTGTTCAGCAGATTTCGTTAGAAACCACTGACAGAATATCTTTCTTGCTCGGTAGTCAGGACGAGTAAGGGCTTGCACCCGTTGGATATGGTACGGATATAAAAATTGTTCGTGGAGAGTTCTCCAAACAAGAGGACTACTTACGCCTACTTCAGCCGAAATTTTTCTCACACTGGTTTCGGGGTTTTTATCTACTATTGCGAAGATTTGTTCTTTAACCTCAGGCATACACACTGACTTTGGACGTCCGCTTCCGTAAGCGCGTTTTTTGAAGGAACCGCTATCCCTCAACTGATGGTAAACGTTTCCGAACATCTTTGTGAGAAATCCAACTGGACCAATATACTTAGATTTTCTTCAGAATCACTTGCCAGGTTTGCTGGCCCACCTTCCCTTGGAAATAAATCAAGAAATGTGGTTGCAGCGTGACGGTGTACCAGCTCACTGCTCACAGGAAGTGAGAAATTATTTGAATCAGGTTTATCGTGAGAAATTATACCATCAGCTGGCCAGCTCGATCACCTGATTTAACCAAAATCGACTATTCCTTGTGGGGTTATGCAAAAGGATTGGTCTTTAAGGAACTACCAACAATAGCACAAAATATGCACGAAAGAATTGTCAACGCCTTTCGAAGTGTAACAATGGACATGCTTCATATATGGTGCAAAAAGAATTCCTGAATAGAATAGATAAATGTTTGGAAAAGAATGGACAACATTTCGAATATTCGTTGTAATTTTTTCCTGTTTTTTTATTAGTTACTTTTCAGCCTTAGTTCGTAATTTTATTTGTTATTCAGTTTGCGTTATTTAAGAAGGTCTTGTAGCCCCCTATTATTTTTTCTCTTTTTGAGTTTATTTTTAGTGTTGTAAATTATGCTGATTGCGTGTTCTGGTTGTCATTAAATTTATTTATTATTATTTACCGAATTATGAATAAATTATATATTTTTTTTATTTAATTAAAGGTGTTTCGTTAAATATCTCTAAAACAACGGCAGATAGGTATAAGGAGCCCTTATACTAATTAATGTGGAATTTAATTTTCTATAATATGGAAACACAATATACAGAGTGTTTGAAATGATTGACAAAAATAGCCCTGAAGTTGTCCATATTGAACGCTCTGTATAACATTGCAGTACGAAATTTACAGAAGTGAATTGCCGAAGCCTTAGCAGAAACAAAGTATAAATATTATTTGTTGGACTTCGTGTTTGCAAATGTGGCGAATGTCAAGTGGAAATATGAAGTAGTAATTTATTTTTTTAAATTGTAGCTCGGCAACCTACGATTGGATGTCGCTAATATTTTCAACATAAATAGGGACCATCGATAGGCATAAAAAACTGCAAAAATATACGGGGTGTTCCATTAAAGGAAATGAGCTGGCCATCGATACTCTTTTTTGGGACAGCCTGTATAATTGAAAATAATTTTAGAATATACATATTATCCTCTTAAATACCTACTGAAAATTTTAACCTCATATCTTCAACAGCAACTGAAAAACAGAAGACCGACGCTTTATTGCAGGACCCTGTAAACTAACTTAATTGTTAAAGTTATCAATTTCTGTTATGTATTGGCAGCTACTGACAAGAATGTATTATTACTTTACATCCCTAGGGACGTAATATTCCATTACATTCCGCTATCAAGGGCAACCAAGGTAAATAACCCGTATATCAAATTGACGTCCAATCAGGGCGGTACTGATTCACTTGTGTAGCCGTAGTAGGAAAAACCAAATGTATGATTCTGAAGTAGAGTGTAATTTCCTCCCTTGTTATACAAATAGTTATTACATAACAGCGAAATGCTACTCAAACGTCACTTTCCCTTGCAATTTATGTAAATAACAAAGGAACAATTATATTGTAAGATATTGATAATTTAATTAACACTATGTATGGAATTAGCATAAATAGAGGTCTAATCTGGTTAATCTCAAAGTTAAATATGTACCACAACTTATGGAGAAATGTTTAGTCATATATAATTAAGCTAACTAAAAGTATAATATACATATATTGCGCTTTATTTATAAAAATATGTAATATAAACATTATGGAAAGCAGCAAAATATCCACTGTAATACACATACAGTCCCTACCATATTACTTGAAACAAGTCATAAATCAACCCTTTTACCTGGAAATTCCCATCCTATTATAGTGATATTCTTTTGCTTTGAATCCGATCGTTTATAGGGGGACTAGATTATTGTATCAATAAATAAAAATACCAGAGAAATGATATTTAGAAGAGTAAAGTAGGTATGTATGTATATATAAATATTTCAATTGTCAACTTACATTTAGCGAGTTCACAGTTTAGAGAACACATCGGTTTTTTTTAATATTTCGTCATAACCGTATAGAAGCTAAGTTGTGGAGTACCATTAAGTGTTTTGTGTTGATATATCGTTACTGCAAAGGCAAAATTATTATTCTATCTCTCTCTTAATAATTAATTATTTGGAATTTGAATAAAATTGAAATATTTGGGATTTTTTATAGAAAATGCCCGGGAAAGATTTAACAAGTGAACAAAAAGCCGCTATACAAGCTCTTCTACAATCAAACAAACATTCACAACGAGGAATTGCAAAATTACAGAAAGTATCTCCTTCTTCTGTATCGCGTTTAGCTAGAAACTTAAACGAAGGAGCTAGCACATCGACACAAAGACGGGCAAAGTGCGGTCGGAAAAGAAAAACTTCGAAGAGATCTGATCGTGAACTTGTTCACCAGGCTTTGAGCAATAGATTTGCTGCAATTAAAATGATTCAAAAAAATGTACAAGAGAGAGGAATGGAGATTTCAAGCAGAACTGTGAGGCGCCGATTGCGCGAAAATCGCCTAATGGGCCGAAGACCTGTAAAAAAGCCGCGTTTAACAGAAAAAATGAAATCTGCTCATCTCAACTTTGCAAGAGAATATCGACATTTCACAAACGAGAATTGGAAAAAGTTGAATAATTTAACAACATGAATTTTACTGAATTAATGTTTGCATTATTTAGTAGGTCTTCTTTAGTGACGAGTGCTCGCTCTGTGTGTTAGTGCAGCGAGCACAATTTGTTCGTAAACGATCTGGCGAACGTTTCACAGAGTCCACGGTTCTTCGAACTGTAAAACATCCTCCGCAGGTAATGATATGGGGAGTGATTAGTGGAGACGGACCCGGCCCTTCGTATTTTGTAGAAGGTACAATGCGTCAAGAGCAGTACATAAATGTGTTAAAAAAACCGTTATTACCGTATTTTAAGCCAGGACGTCGCATACCGACAGAGCGTATATTTATGCAAGATAATGCTTGCCATGTGGCAAAAAAGGTTAAGAAATTCTTTGAAGACAATCACATACCTCTTTTATGTTGGCCCGGAAATTCACCGGACCTCAATCCCATCGAGAACGTATGGAATCGACTAAAAAGTAAGTAATGAAGAATATAAAGGATGTATGGGAGAACGATGAAGATATAAAAGAGACAACCATATCTTGCATTGAAAGTATGCCCCGAAGAATTAAGGGTGTTATTAAAAATCATGGATTATGGACTAAATATTAATTACTTATTTAATATTTACATATGTTACATATTTTTACAATATATTTTATAAATAAAAAATATAATACATGTATAGTTTATATTTTATTATGAAGAAACTACAAAATATTGAGTGTTTCAAGTAATTTGGCCAGGGACTGTACTTCTTTTAAATCAATTTTTTTGTTAAACGTCTTTAAAACATACATCGTTGCATGATATTAGCCATTTCTGTGAAGCTGATCAAGCTGCTATCTTAAAGAACTATGTTTCTGCATGGTAATGGTTCTTCGAGTTCTTCCCAAAAAACAATCTACAATCGAAAGCAAAAATTTCGGTTACGTCCTAGCTAACAACAAGTGACAAAAATTTGGAAATATGCCACTCCTCCTTAGCTGAAAAGCGTAATAAGCATTCTTTTGCTCCTGGTTTTCGTATTCTCGAAATACGTAACCAACTTGAATATCTTGCTACGATTTAGAAACGTTTTCGTTCCATTAGAAGATTCAAAAAAAAACGTTTTTTGCACTAGACTCACTGATGATAGGCTTGGCTATTGAAACGTGCGTAGAGTGCTAGTGAAGTATTGTTATAAAGGTTTTAGTGAAGTGTTTCAGTGTTCCGGTACTTCGAGTTCGAGTACTTGTTTAGCTTTTGTTACATTTGTAGTAAGTATCCGTTATTAAAACAACCGAATAACATTACGGACTTTATAAGAAAAGTGCATGATATGTACTTTGGTATCAATATTGATAACTTGGACAAAACTTGCGCCGCGAATAAAGTGTGTTCGATGTGCGTTTCAGAACTTCGCAAATGGGCAAAAGGTAAAGAGAACATTTTTACAATAACCAAGCCCATAGACTGGAGAAAACCTCAGGATCACATCAAAGTTATGTTGTTATTTTTGTTGCTCCAATATGAAAGGATACAACGCAAAGTACCCATTACCCTCACAAACACAATTACAGAATCATTTGCCGCGAATGAAAAAGATGCTGGAAAATGTGTGTAAACGTGATTTGTGTTCCAAAAAATATGGATTACCGTGGATGAGACGACCGATATAAAGAAAAACAGTATTGTGAATGTAATAGCTCGCGTTTTATCTAGCGAGAACACAGCATCTCGATATTTGTTAGCTTCCAAACGTGTTCAACAATGTACCGCGGAAAATATTCAAAAAGTGATAATGAACGCTTTGAAAAAGTTTAAAATTGCCCAAGATCAAGTTGTGATGATTGTGACAGATAGTGCAGCAACGATGCTAAGTGTTGGGCGATCCTTAAAACATATATTTCCTAACTTAATACATATAACCTGCGTGCTGCATGCTTTGCATTTAGTTGGTGAAGTTGTCCGACAACATTACGGAAACGTTGATCGGATGATTGGAAGTACTAAAGCAGTGTTTCGTAAATCTCCTAAACGTTTAAAAGGATTTCGTAAATTTTGTCCAGGTATTCCAGAACCTCCTGAACCAATTTTAACGCGATGGGGTACTTGGCTAACAGCAGCTTCTTACTATTTGATCCATTTTCAACAAATTCAATCAGTTATAATGCGATTTAATCGGAATGAATCCAAAGCAATTAGAGAAAGTCAAAGAGAATTTCAAATTCCTCAACTTTTAGAAGATTTAACAACAATATGTACCAATTATACAGTATTACTAGATGCCATCAGGAAACTACAATGTACTGAATTGTCATTGCAGGAATCATTAGACATAGTGGAGAGTGTAAAAAATAAATTACACACATTAAATGATACGCTAGGATTATGCGCTAGTCAAAAGTTGGCAGATGTTTTAAGGAAAAATCCCAATTTTAATACTTTAGAGGCCGTTTATAATAAGTGTAAGAGTAGTGAACTTTTAAGTGATTTTTAAAAACAGTTTCTACATGCAAATGTAACTTCCTTAGATGTGGAGAGATCGTTTTTTATGTATAAGAATATTTTTTCTTGTCGACGCACAAGGTTTAAAGAAGTAACTGTGGAAACATATGCAATGATGCAAGTTTACAGTAGTTCACATCCTGATGCCTCTAATTTGTTGAATAATTAGCAAGTAAGTTTATTTATGAATTTTTCGTATTCTTATATTAACCCGTAATACCGACGCCTATGCGAGTCCGCAAGTTTTGGTTACTCTACTAATAATGTATCTTCCTGGAATAGTATAAATAATATAATCCCTTGAGTATATTCGTTTAGGATAAGACCGTAATCATTTTATAATTTCGCTACCCAGTTGAATTGAACAGATAAATTGGAAAAGTCGAAAGACTAGAAAACATCGATCAGAAAGGAAAACATCCTCGGCATATACAGATGTTGATTGAAAAGAAAGCATTTAATTTTAATCATTAATATCGAAGTTATAAAAATTTGCAGTGGGTTACAAGTGTGTACTTGTGCGCAGCGTATCCCAACCTTCTGGAATTATAAAATTGGACTTATTGTGTAAACAGTATTAAACTAAAATTTTCTGATGACTTAGTAGATATTATCGAGTATCTTTCAAAAATATGTCCGTAGATGCAGAGTGATTGATAATTAACGTACCAGACACTTACTTCGCTTTCTTTTTAATAGGACACATGTAAAAATGTATCTCTCTCCATGTAAAAATAAATCAAAGTAGTATGGATTTCATCTATATATTTCTAACAATTTTCAAAATATTTATAATTTCGTTCTTAATCGCTTAAAATTAAATACATTTATTTCCTTCAAAAATCAGAAATGATTAAGTAGGTATTTTCAAAATATAACTAAAAGGTGTTCCGGATGACATCCCGTTCGAAATTCAAATTCTAATTTAATTTATAATTTAACAATACGAAAACGATAATGATATAAATTCCTCGTCGATATCGCAATTCAACAGTCTTAATATCGATTTCCTAACTCGACTTTCTCAAAAAATGTAACGTTTGGCGACAATCGCTTTAAACGGGTAGCCTTACTCTAATTTGTTACCGCAACGAAACAATGCATCTAACGTCTAAAATTACAACACTATACCTGCCCAAATGCAAATTACCACAAAGCGTGTCACATTTTTAAATGCACTATTGATAAATTTCGTGGGAATATCTATTAATTCAGATAAAATTAACTCAAATTAAGAGGGAATAAAAAAATACAATAATTCCTTGTCTTACCGTTTAAACTTTTCTTCGTTATAAAAAGCCGGTAACTCCATTTTTCTAAACGATTCTTGAGTATCATCACACCTCACCGTTGAAGCTACTGTTTGTAGACTTTGAAGAAACTTTTTGGCGTTAAATTTTTCATTTTTAACACCCATTACTACTTCTTTCCTTAACTTCACCTTTTTAACAAAACGCCGTGTGAATAGAATTCAGCGACTGCTGTATGTCTAGGTCGACTATGTGTGCGATTTTCACTCTTCGCTTAGGTAAATGCAGATTGTACGTTCACCCACCATGTAGTTCTAACAGCCGCTTTATAAGGTCCTCTGTATTTATGCAAATGGTGTCTACTTTTTCGCGATAATTTTCTCAGTAGATTATTTACATAGTGGTAGTTATACAGAGTTTTCCACGCAATACATCTTTAATGGAAAACATACTTTTCTGTTTCTTTTTTTTACAATGTACTATTTAAAATTACATATCAGATATGCAATTAAATGAATATGTATCATATTTGTCATAACTAACCTGGGCAAATATGCGGTAACAGTCAGAGTCGTGGCGAGCGCATAAAATAGAAGGTAAGAAATAAATTATAAAACGTGCTGAAACACTTACCGTTTTAAAAGTCTTCCGTGAAATCACCAACTCGGTAACATCTGTTAAATATTTGAATCATTAGATATTTTTCCACAGCTTTTTAGTCAAGTGAGTACGACGTGCGGAATAACGAAAACGACCGTTCGACATTTAGCATATTTAAAATAACCTTTGATACAACTTAATGCATCTTGACACGCACCTTCACAAATTTGTCTTAATATAAGAAAATCGGAGTCTTTCTCTGAAACACCTTCAAATTTTCGTATTACACACCAATTTGTTTCGCCTTCTACAGCGCATAACTGTGCGTGAACATCATTCATAATTTGAACAGAATCCACTAGCGACATCGAAACATTTTGTAATTTTTATATTCCCTCCGCTAGTCCGAAGTAATTGTTGTGAATAGTTTGTAAATCTCTTTTAACCTGACTATCTTGAAATATTTTCTGATTTTTCTTGATTGCTGCAGCTTCTGTCGCATTGAATTTTAAAACTACCTTCTTTACTTGAACAAAATATTTGTTGTAGTAAAACGCAGCCTGCAACAATGTTTCCCAACGTGTAACAATCGGCTGTGGTGGTTCAGGTAAATCAGGACACAGTTTGTGAAATAGTCGGATACGTTTCGGGGACTTTAGAAACACTGCCTTTGTACTAGCAATCAATGCATTTACTAGTGGAAAACATGTAGGAATCGTTTGTGCCGCAAGATTTAGAGTATGGGTTTTACACGTTACATGTAAGAAGTTACCACTGTGTTCTTTAAGAGATCAGCCCAAAGAACGCATGTTTGTGGCACCATAAACACTCATAAACATTAAAAGTTGCTTAGTTGAAACTTCAAATTTGTTCAATGAGTTCAACACAACCTTTAAAATCTCATCAGCAGTACAATTTATAACTCTTTTGGAAGCAAGTAAGAAGGAGGATGACGGTCGATGTGGTTCCATTGTACGTACCATTACATTAACCACAGAATCTTTCTGACGATCTGTTGTTTCGTCTACACACAACCACAGTTTTTTATCTTTCAATTCCCTTTTCATTCTTTTTTCTATATGTTCACAAATAAACGGCACTACATTTTGTATCGATGTCCGACTAGGTAATTTACAATCCGCATATTTATTCCAGAAGGAGACAAATGCTTCTTTGTCTAGTAAACGAAACGATAGCTTACATAAAATAAGGGTAACACATAAATCAAATGTAAATTTTTCTTGGTCTCGTATGCCACTTTTTGCAGAAGAATGCTGTTTGCTTTCGATGTGACGTTGACAATAGCTTCTAGACCTACACATTAAAGGAATTTTACAAACTAGACATTGAATTTTATCGCCATCAAAAATTAAGTCCCGCATGTCCACTATAAAGTTTTTAACTGTGTCTGCTAACATAAGCGTACAATTACGAAATAAGTTACGACAGCCTACATATACACAGAACTACTCGCATACGGCATCGACTTAGTACTGACGCTGTGAACGCGTGAAATAAATAATCGCCGACACCGCACCACATATCTACTACACTGACTGTTACCGCTGTTTGCCCAGTCTAGTCATAACGCAACGTTGAGTTTATTACATACAGTGTGTTCAGAATTTAAGATCCAATTTATGAATATTCAATTCAAGGAAATCAATTTTTTTCTTAAGGAACGCACTGTACGAGCCCTAACAACTATATATTGGGACAAAAAAAAATACATACATGTGGTTCGATTATTTGACAGTTTATTTTTTTTTATTATTTTTTATTAATTATAATAATAGTGAATGGGCAATGATTTAAATGTCAATTAATTACAAAACATACTTATTGTTTCTGAATAACAAACCTTAATAACATGTAAAAGTAGCGAAAATGTGTAACTAAATATTGGGACAATATCAAGTAACTGTCAAGAATGGAACAAAATAAAACGAGAGCTGGGAAAACAAGATGAGATTAATCGGCAGTTGCTTTCTTATTGTATTGAGTGAATCGCTGCGTTCATTGAACAAAATGGTGCGTGGTATCTCTACAAATTCAGAACTTTGTGAGTTAGTGCTTAAAAATTATTGCCACCATAAAACAATACATGAAGTGGCGGATGAGCTTAATGTTCCTAAAACTATAATGTGGAGTATAATTAATCATTATGGAGAAACTGCAAATATCCTCGATAAAAAAGCCAAAAGTCCGGATCGTCCAAAATTAGTTTCTGATGGGGATAAAAGAATATTAGTAAAACTATAATGATAGCAAGGACTGTGGGGTAGTATGGAAACACAATATTCACGGCACAGCCCGCACCACACAAATTGTTAATTAACTCGGGGAAGGTCTTTTAGAAGACACGTGGCCCAGTACCGATTAATGTAGTAATAACACATTAATCGGTACTGGACTGATGATGATGACCCACATGTCTTCGAAGGGCCTTCCCCGAGTTAATTAATAAGTTGTGTGGTGCGGAGTGTGACGTGAATATCGTGTTTGCCGACAGGAATATCGTGTTTGCCATTAGTAAAACTATGTAAAATTACGGCTAAATGGAATCACGAAATTAAACTGAATCTGTCAAGCGAATATCCAGTGGATTCATAAATGTGGATTAAAGTTTTATAAGGTTGAATTACAAGTAATAATTTAAAAGAGTATTAAAAAAGAATGTTTTCTTGTAGGCAAAGGAAAAGCCACTGTTAACTGAAAAACAAAAGAAAGCTAGGCTCACATGGGCAAAGTCTAAACTATGTTGGTCGGTAGAAGATTGGTCAAGAGTAATTTTTAGCGACGAATCGAAATTCGACGTATGTGTTGGTGATTACCATAAACGCGTGCTTCGCACTAAACATGAGACTTTCCATAAGGATTGCCTAAAACCTACGGTAAAATTTCCTAAAAGAGTAATGATTTGGGGCTGCATGACAGCTTCGGGGTTAGGATGCTTTGAATTTACTTATGACACCGTGAATGCTGCGAAATATCAACAAATACTGCAAAACAGTCTGCTATCAGGTATCGCGAAGTTAAATGTTGGCGAAAATTAAATTTTTCAGCCGGATGGGGCAGCCTGTCATATGGCCAAAACCACAAAAAAGTGGTTTGGCGATCACAACATTATTGTCCTTTCTTGGCCTTCCAACAGTGCTGACCTTAATATCATTGAAACAGTGTGGCACAAAATGAAATAAACATTGAGGAACAACCCAAACAACAAAATAGAACAAATTTGAAATGGATTTGCTCCTCAAAAGTGCAGATCCTTAGTTAATTCCATCAATGCCCAACCGAATTCGAGCGGTCATAAAATATAAGGGCGATGTTACTCCATTTTATAAATAAAAATTCATGCCATGTCCCAATATTTAGTTGCCGCACAAAATAAACATTTTTATTGTTAATTAGAGATATTATTATTAGAAAATAAGTATTTTTGTTTTAGTATTGTTGATTGGCCCCAATTGTTGTTAATTAACTAATTACATAGTATTGAATTAAAAAAAAATTAAAAAAATGAACTGTCAAATACCTAATTATATATGTATTTTATTTTGTCCCAATATATAGTTGTTAGGGCTCGTATATTAGTAGTCCTTATACCTGTCTTGAATAATTTAGGAGTTACAAGCAGTAATTATTTGTATCTATTAAAATTTTACAGCAATTACCCATGGAAAAATAAATTTAAAGCTGTTATGAAGCTGTAAATAATGTATTTAAATGCGCAAGCCTATTTACAAAAAATCTTCAAAGGAACTAAACGCAAATATTTTAAATAAATTTTATATGATGTGCATGTGTAATACAACAAACAACATGAAACAGAATGGAAAGTACATAATACATATATTATATGAAAGGTAGAGAACTTGAAATTAAAGGTTACAAATGTTCGAAATGTCCGCAATTCCATTCGAGACACTGCAAAATTCTTCCACGTACGTGGGGCACACTGTATGTTTCTGAATACAAGATAAGAACAAAAAATATAAAAACAATCAATATTTATCCTTTTTCAAAGTACTCTCCTTTACATTTAACGCACTTCGACATCCTCTCAAACCATTCTGTAAAACAGGTAGCCCAGGTTTCCTTGGACACTCCACTAACATGCTCTTCAAATGCATTCACAGCTTCCTGTGGTGTTAAGAAATAGATTCCACGTAATTTCTTCTTAATAGTTGGAAAGGGGAAGAAATCACATGGAGCTAAATCCGGGCTATAAGGTGGATGTAACATTAATTTTATCCCATCAGAGCAAAGAAGCTCCGTTGTCAACTTGGCAGAGTGTGCAGGGGCATTGTCATGGTGTAACACAATTTGTTTTTTCTGAACTTTTGACAACAATATTGGCAAGCAAATGGTGGTAAACCATTCTGCATTAACTGTTTTCCTATTCTCTTGAAAGTCAGAGCAAATATAACCAGTACGGCCGAAAAAAGAGGCAATCATTTGTTTAGCACAACTTCGTGATTGTTTTATTTTTGTACGTCGAATTTCATTTTGAAACATCCATTGGGTAGATTGCTGCTTCGTTAATGGATCATAGCAGTAGATCCATGTTTGATCACCTGTAACGATATTATAAACTGCCTTAGATGTACCTTCATGGTAACGTTCAAGGTTTTCTAGGCACCAGTCGACCCTTGCTTTTTTTTGATCAGCTGTTAAACAATGTGATATCCAACGACAACACACTTTCTTCACATTTAAATGTGTGGGAAGAATTGTCTGAATTGCAGTCATTCCAATGCCAAGAGTTGCCCGAATTTCACCCGACGATCTTCTTCAGTCATGCATCGAGCGGCATCAATGTGACTTGAAGTTGTTGCTAAAACAGGACGACCTTCACGATTTTCATCCTCAAGAGATGATCTTCCCCGTTGGAATTCTTTGAACCAGTTAAACACGGTCGCCCAACTTGGGGCTTCTCCAGGAAATGCATTTTGCAAACGAGCAAATGATTCATTAAAAGTTAAACCTGAACGAAAATCATACAAAATCATTGCACGAAAATGTTCTCGGGTCACTTCCATTTCACACTGACCGTTTAACTTTTCAAAAAATGCTGTAAGCTTTTTGAAAAAAGATATCGAATATTCCATATTGCCATATTCACAAATATACAGTGCGCTCCTCGTACTTTGTTTATGAGGTCTTCTCTATCCCCAACAGGAAATGCATAAACATGATCATTTATATGAACCCATAAACAAAAATCAAGAGAAATAAGGTCGGGAAATCTAAGTGACGAAGGTCAAGGTGCAATAGAATCGACCCATTGATCTGCAAATATACATAGAGAAAAAAAGTTCGTGACTCAAATAAATGTGCATTTAGTCAACCAAATCGTAAATGGTTAGTTGATTCAAACATATGATCTTTTGAAGCAAATAACCTCAAGCTTGATTTGAAAATATATCTGTTTGATTTAATGTACGTAATATTTTTGATTCAATAATACAGTTCTTTCTTGAAACAAATATATTTTTCTTTGCCATTTATATATGTATTTGACTTCACCTAAACTAAAAATCTAAGTTTTATTGAATTAATCATATTATTTGCATAAAATTTTTATATGCTTTATAATATACATAAATGTAAGCTTTTCTGATTATTAATTATAAAAATTCTATGCAAATAAATTAATTCAACAAAAAATCGATTTTTTAGTATATTCCCATTTTAAGAATATTCGCCACTAAAAGGTTAGATAAATATGTATTTGCCTAACAAAATATTTCTCTGGTTTAAACTATGCTGTTAATTTGACAAGTATGATGTTATTTTGTTGGTATTATTACTCCACTAAAATGGTTAGTATGATAGATGCTTTCTTCTTTTTAGAGAGGAAAGCATCCATTTATATGCACATAGGATAACAATGAGTTAAAAATACACAATCTTTTGAAAATCTTTATTAACATTGTGGATAAACTAACAAAAGTGCATAAAAAATAAGTATAATGCCGAAAACTAATCTCCATTTGGTACTAACATGGTGCTTTTATTCTTGTAAATAAACCTCAGCTCCCTAAAATACCATTAACTTCTTCCATTACGTGGTCATATCAAGGACTTCCTAAAGATCTACGTGGTTGCAATCACAAACCATGAACCTTAAAGTCTTACAGTTTCCTTCAAGTTTTTCCAAAATTACTCACATTTCCCAAGAACCTGTAAGGTGCATCTGGTTAGGTTAAGTTAGATTTCGATGTCGAAGTTGTAACCTGATTTTAACAATATGAATCACATCAAAGTTAGGTATAGTGCGCCAATATCTTTAAACGGACTGTAGCATGTCCAAATTATTTAATATATAGCTACATAAATACGTCGACAAAAAAAATGTTAAAAGGTATGCACTTTTATATAGGTATCTGTAAAAACAATTATTGCACTGAGGAACAGCAATTTCGTTGTCTTAAATCTGTGACTTGTTTTCAATTAACTTTTGGCCTCTGGATCCAAAAATAACAGCAGTTTTTGTCAATCACGTCAACTTTTTAAGCTACAGGATACCCTCAAAAGTCATACAAATTGTGCATATAAAGGAAAATAAAGTAAAAACTTACCAAATACACTGTTTATAAAGAATAATTTTATTCATACAAAGACTATAATAGTTACTGTAAGTTAAATTGTGTTCATACAAATGATGGAATAAAAAAGCTCCCAATCTGATGAGAAAAATGTATTTCTAGGACAAGAGAGTATGTAGAAAAATAATATATATTTGTAAGTTTAGTTAAATAAAGTTAGAATTTTTTAAAAAACGTGTCGCGTTTATATTTGATACACCCTCGTAAAATAAACTTAAAATATTCGGAAAATATTTAATTCTTCTGCCATATCTTTGACTATTCGATGACTAAGTACAGACAAAATAATCTTTCGATAGATTTAATTTTTAAAGTGTGTTCTTTGACATGTTTTATTTTGAAGAAAATATAAACATACAATTCTGAAGAAGACAAACAATTGTCAAAACGTTAAAAATGCTATTTGTATTTCTACGAACCATTGAAAAAAAAAATTAGAACGGCTAAGAAAGAAATTACATTATTTTACATTATTTTATTATAAGTGTGTATTTTTTGACATACTAACATTACGCCTACTGAACACATATTAGGTCTACACTACCGATAGCGTTAATTTAGTGTATTTTAAAAGTGGAGGTAAGTATCACCGCCACGAAAGTAGTTTCTTTCCTGACAACACAGAATATCACACGATCCATAAGTATACGCGCGTGGCTTTATATTTTAAGCAGTAGGTACAGTGCCCGAATTATGTTTCCGGACAAGCTAAGGCCCTTAGTACGCAGCCCGCCTCTATGGGAGGAGTGAATATGTGTCGTCTTTATCATTCTGTTTTTAGTCTCATTTCAACAGCAGAATCAAAGTAAAGCGGGTCGTCTTTGCAGTTTATATCTCTTAGTCCTTTACATTTACAATCTAAGCATGCCTTGTTCGGAAAAAATGCAAATAGAATATTTACTAAATGTATATTGAAACATTAAATATCATAAATGGAAAAAGGTATATGTTAGAATTTAAAATGTGCTTTCTTCCAAATGTGAGATTTTACTGTAACTATTTCAATTAGTAAGTAATAAACGATAATAAACGAATTCATCCTTGCTTTAAAGTAGCTAATTTTACAAACTTTTATATTTTGCTAGTTTAAAATTGTAAGAGCTATCAGATGCGAAATATGCGGTGAACAGAATATTTAATACGGTCAAAGAATGAAGCGCAAAAAGTGGCATAGTGTCACTAAACAGTAGATATGAAAAGATACACACATATCAACGTCCGCATATACACATGTAGAAGTTCGCCTTTCTTATGTAAGTTGAATAAAGGGCTACATTTATGTCCTTTTAATTATTTTCATATATGTGTGTAATTAATGTTTCGAAGAACATATTCCTGTTTCTTCTTTTATTGCTTGGAATAAGTCCATTAACAATAGTTCGTTGAAAGACGTTAGAAATACTTTGTAGTAATTACTGTAATCGTTAATTGCAGTATCAATAGGTAATCCTTTTCTTATCTAGATCAACAAATCCACTAACAATATTTCCTTGAAATACATTATAAATACATAAAAGGTACATACAATCATTAGGCCTCTCACAATATACAGGGTGGGGCATCACATTCCGGTCGGTATATATACGAAAAACGGCAAAATATGTTGTTGTAAATGTTTCTTATTCATGAGCTTTTGCAAATATCAGTTGAGCTGTTTGAATAGTTACAAATATAATGCCACATACACTATGCTACGTAACGCTACGTAAATTGTTTGAACGAACGCTCAGGACTCAAGTATAGTATCTTTGGTTTGGGTGTCGGGACATGAGGATATTACCAGACGTCCGGATTTTCACGGGCATGTCCAGATTTTTAGCATATCCAGCCGAGGATGGTGCTGTCGTCCAGGGATGGTATGATTATCCGGTGATGGTGTAGTTATCCTGGGATGATGCGGCTCTTCCGGGAAATCCATCTGGGTTATCAAAGGAGAGAAATTCACCTGACGTGTTCGTTTGCTTTGTGCTAGGTTTAGAGCACTTACTAAAGTAGGTGTCTATGACTGGCAGCTAGCTAAACGGGCAATAACATACGGCAGGATTGTCTGGGCAATCGGCTCGTTTGAGGCCTATAAGTCACCTGGATCCGACGAAGTTTTTCCAGCATTGTTACAGCAAGGTAAAGATGCAATAGCACCAGTGCTTTGCGGAATTTATAGAGCCAGCCTGGTGCTGGGTTACATACCATCCGTCTGGAATAGAGCTAAGGTCGTGTTTATTCCAAAACCTGGGCGATGTTCATACGCCAAGCCAAAGGCACATAGGCCAATAACCCTATCATCCTTCATTTTAAAGGCTATGGAAAAACTGCTTGAAAAGTATGTCGGGGAAACCTCTCTAACAGAAAGGCCATTACATCCCAATCAGCATGCCTACCAAGCGAGTGGAGGCATTCTTAAACAATCAAGAAATTGCATTAGCTGCATTTCTTGACATAGAAGGTACGTTTGATAACACCTCATTTGAATCACTATTACAGGCTGCAAACAGCCATGTAGCAGAGAACACTGTCTGTAGTTGGGTGGGAGCCATGCTCCATGGCAGACAAGTAGAGGCAGCGTTGGCAGGTGAAACGATGCAGGTGTCTGTTGCCAGAGGATGCCCACATGGAGGGGTTTTATCACCTCTATTGTGGGGCATGGTGATAGACGAACTGCTGGTCTTTCTAAACAATGCTGGCTACTATACACAGGGATACGCTGATGACATTGTAATACTCACCAGGGGAGAAATACCAGCATAATCTTAGAACTAATGCAGAGAGCATTAAAAATGGAAGAAGTATGGTGCAAGAAGGAGAACCTTAGAGTAAACCCTGGGAAAATAGCACCTGTACCCTTCACAAAGGGAATGAAATTGGACGGTCTAAGAGCGCCGACTCTTTGCAACGAAGTAGTACAGATCAGTGAGGAGACTAAGTTCTTAGGTGTAACCTTGGACTCTAAACTGAACTGGAACTCGCATTTACAAAAAATGATCGACAAATGTAAGAGGGTGTTGATGACAACCCGTAGAACAGTTGGGAAAACATGGGAACTCAAACCACATATGACGTACTGGTGATGACAACTTATGGCCGCTTGGTTTGGTGGTCTAAGATTACACAGAAGCATGCGATAACTAGTCTTTCGAAAATTCAGAGACCCGCATGTCTATGTATAACAGGAGCTATTAAAAGCACTCCAACAGCTGCTATGGAAACCATGATAAACCTACCTCCTCTTGAGATTTATATCAAGGGAGAAGCCAGAATGGGAGCATACAGACGGAAAAATACTGGTAACTAGAGATCCCACAGTGGATCTGGGCACACCAGAATGGAAACAGTAGTAACAAACCCTATCTTTGATATGGGTAGCGGTACAACAATCTCCAGGATCTCCTATGACAACCCTTTCAAAGTTTTCTTGAATTAGGAAAAATAAAGAGATGGAGAGGGGAGAAAATCGAAAACCTTAATCTGGTCAGTAGGCCCAAAACGGGTACTACTTCTGGCGTTGGTGTTTATGAGGAAAACCAGGGATACAAAGTATGCGCATCACTTGGGCGATACACCACGGTATTTCAAACAGAAATATATGCTATATAAACCTGCGCGTGGGAGAGTCTGCGTCGGCGACCGCAGGGTGGGACGATTCACATTCTCTCTGACAGTCAGACAGCCTTAAAGGCACTAGCATCTTATCATACAGCTTCCAAACTAGTATGGGGGTGCCCGCAAAACCTAATGGTTCTGTCTAAACACAACAAGGTCACAGTAGTGTGGGTGCCGGGCCACAGGGGTATAGCGAAGGAAGACTCAAAAATGAATTATATAGGCCCTGAACCGGGTCTAGGTATTACCAAGAGTGCAGTGCGTGGTGCAATTAATGATGGATCATAACACAACACCAACAAAATTGGAAACATGCAGCTGGACAAAAGCACAGCAAACGGATGATGGGAAGACTGTCGCAACATCTGACTGCTGACCTGCTTGAATTAAGCAAGATATAGCTTAGGACAGCAACATGTCTACTAACAGGACATGGCTGTTTGAGCGGCCACTTGCATAGGATGGGGTTCTACAAAGATGAATCTTTATGCAGACCTTGCAATGAGGAAGAGGAAACAGACCCTCATATTATTTTCGAATGTGCAGCGCTAGCTCAACGCAGATTCGCTATGCGAAGCGCAATCGAACTACCAGTGGAGTAAGACTTACTACATAGGCTCTTAAACCTGATTGAGGGAACCAACCTGTTTAAGTAAAACGAGACCGAAGCAGGAATAATACAATAGGCTACTAAGCCTCAGTGTTAGGAATGCAAAGACCAGCCCTGCTCTGGTAGGAAATCAATCAATCAATCAATCAGGTGCCTTAAAGGTTTACATTTTTAATATTTCGCTTTACAGAATCTAATAATATAACCGGTAGTTTAATTTTTAAAGAAAAAATTAAATTAATTTTAATTTCATCATAGTGTCCGGAGGCCTACCTGATGCACTCTTTGTCTATCTATGCGCTCGCAAGGTTCTAACAAGTGATCGTGGATTTCGGATACACTATGTTAGTTTATACAACTGCAAAGAAGGTACAAATCATTATATGGTATCTTGCCAGAAATTCCTACGGCCGATCTATTTGCCGTAGAGTACGTGGATCGTCCTATTCCTTCACATTCAACGACTGAAAGAATCGTCAAAGCGTTTAGGAAATTTGGCTGCGTAATCGGGAATTGCCGTAAATGCCAACAAATAGACGAACAGCCTCAAATCCCTCTAACGCCTCCCGAACGGTAGGAAAGAGAAGTGAGGGTTTGTTCGTTGGTTGAAATGAGCGAGCCTTGCTTTAGCCGGCAAATTGCAGATGAAATCGATGTTAGTAGAAGTACTGTGAAACGTATTTTGAAACGGAACAAATACAAAGGTTACAAAGTTCAAAATTGCCAGGAGATTTTTCCTCTTAATAAAGTAACATTAGAATTTCAATTTATTTTACATAATTATCGAAGTTATTTTCCTTTAACTAAGAAATATGACGATATGGAGCAATAAAGGTTTTGGTAATATGTTTTTGTTGTTACGTAAAGTTGGCTAGGAAAGAGCGCCAAATTGTTTCCTGTGACGCCAGACTGATCTACACAGCTCGTTGCTAAGCAAACAATTCCCAAACTGTCAAATCTCGATTCCAAAAGCGTAAATTATTCTTGTTGTTTATTGTTATTATATTATTATTATATCCCGCATTTGTCATACGTTCCTTCTTTGTTCTCGTTATTATTTTCTCTCATTTTAACTTGTTTTGTTAATTGTTATTTCTTTACTTTATCGAACTTTATTGCAATTAATTAATTATGGTAAGTTTGTTTAAATATGTTAGTTTTTGATGGACAATATGTCTGCTTTTTAGGCTTTTTGTGTTGATACTTTTATAATGGCTTCGACGCGAACCATGCAAAACTGCTTGGTCAATTTTAGTATTATGTAAATCTGCCAACAATTATGACCTTATCTGCCATAATTGCGCAACAAATTGTACAATAATTTAAATCAATAAAATAAAATAAACAAGAATAATTTACGCTTTTGGAATTGAGATTTGACAGTTTGGTCCAAAGTGTTAGATTTAACGTTAAAATCACCACTTATAAAAGATTTACAACAATACTTATCCAACAATTCAGATAAATTATTTAAAAATACATCAACCTGTCGGTGATCTGTATATTGTTACAATGTGATATTGATCCCCTGAGGTACCCTGGAATGGTACGGTCGGCTCGAGAATAGAAAATCTTGGAACAGGTATAGGCATTAGTGGTCCTAACTACCACCTAAAAATGCCTACAGTACCCCACACCAACATATCTCAAACAGAAATTTCTGCTTTAAACCTGTACGCCATAAAGAACCTCGAGAAAAGGATGCGAGGCGCAACTATAAATATATACAGCGACAGTCAGGCAGTTCTAAAGGCCATTAAGGCCTACACATACGAATCTGCTCTGATACACGAATGTGTACACAATTTAGGGCAACTGGGACGCAATAACCACGTTACTTTGCGGTTGGTCCGAAGCCACCAAGGGATCGAAGGAGATGAGAAGGCAGATAAGTTGGCCAAAGCCTTTCATTGTCCTAACCCCTCTTGTGGTCTCCAAAAAAGCCACATAAAACAAGCAAGTAAGGCATGGGAGGACAATCAAAAAGCCTCGTACTGGAAAAATGTTCCAGGACAAAAGCAGGCGAAACCACTCATATCAGGATCGCCAAGGACAGTAAAAATAGCACTATCGTTCAGCAAAAGGGATCTTAGATTACTGGCAGAATTTCTGACAGGCCATGTAGCCCTAAACTATCACTTATTTAAACTAGGAAAAGCTGAAGATCAAATCTGTCGTTTATGCCAAGATGATCTAGAGACGGCAGAACACATCCTATGTAAATGTGTTGCCATTAGTCGCACACGACACCAACATTTCAGTAGTTCAAAATCGCTTTAGGTCCAAAGTAGTGCATGACAAATTGGCACACCCATATATACTCCACCATTAATCTTCTCAGTTCTACAATAGCTTGATATTATATTGGTATACACGTAATTAAAACCCAAACTACAAGCATTTACTTATACAGACCTCCTACAGATGCCATTAGTCTTTTTCTCACAAACCTTGAACATATTTTAGATATAACTTGTAATGAAAACAAGGTAATTCTTGTTGCTGGCGACCTTAATTCAGATTTGAGGGTACCAAATTATAGCAGAACTGATGTCTATTTAATTCTTATGGTTCACATCCAACAATACGACACACGAATTGCCGCAAACAGTAAAAGTTGCATTAATATTATATACAAAAACTTAAACAATCATCACAGATTCAGATCACACCTCACAAAAAATTATATTTTCAAACGGTTCCAAGAGGCCAATATGTACTGCGTAAAATGTTTAGTAATGGAAATAGAAATGCTTTTTCTGAAAAACTTTATCGAAATATAGGATAATGTTTTAATTACTGAGAGTAAACATGTAAATAAGCAATGGTTGAACTGTAATCAAAGTTTTTAAAAATATGTTTAATGCTATTTTTCCGCTTAAACTAATTAAAATAACAAATAAGTATAGCACGTACAGTAATGGCGCAATAATAGAATGCAAATAGTTATTAAACACTTTTTTAGTAGTCTAATTTAGTGTAGTAGACGAGTTAATAATGATTACATGCATGATGATTATATTAGTATTAACGCACAACTAAAGAAAAAATATAATGAATTACTAATTAAAGATAGGTATCAGAGCTAGGAAAGGAGAAAAAAAAACGATAAAAAGAACAAATGTATATGGAAAATCTTTAATCAAATTACCGGCAAATGCTTGAGTAATGAGTAGAGCCCTGTAACAGGGAGCCATGCCATAGCTGTACCTGCCTAGTATACAAAAACAATAGTAAGAAAATAGAAAAAAATAACAGAACTAATACATAATTATAATATGTGAAAAGTAGCGAAACACTCACCCTTTTAAGCAGCCTTGGTTACGGAACAGTAAAACTAGAAGCACTATTATCAGTAATAACATCATATGGATAAGAATGGCAAAAAGTTGACACCATTAGATGTGTTTCCACAGTTGTCTCGGTGAGCGATGTTCGCCGTGGTGAGAAAATGAGTTTATATTTTGAAAACGAGCGTTGAACATCTACCGATGTTATACATGCATGATTGAAATACCCTTTGTACTTAGTCAGTGGATTATTCCATACATCATCACAAATTTGTTTTAGTGTGCTAAAATCGGGATCTTTCTGTAGCACACTATCGAACTTTTCTAAAACGCGATTATATTTTGCGTCATGTATAGTCAATAGCTGTGTATGCACTCCGTCCATAATTTGCAGAAACTCCAATAATGATAACGATCTATTTTGTAATAATTGATCTATTGCGTCTGTTTCAACGGAGATCTTGAAATTTCGACTGGCTCCCCTTAATAGCTGCAGCTTCGGCAGGATTGGATTGTGCAACAACAGCTTTTACTATGTTGAAATGTTCAGCATAATAAAAAGCTGCCTGCAACCATGTTCCCCAACGTGTAAGAATTAGCTCCGGCGGTTTACGAATACAAGGACGCTCTGTGTGAAATGATCATAGGCGTTTGGGAGATTTCAAAAATACTTTTTTTGAGCTTGCTATTAATGCATCTACCTCGGGAGAGCATTGTCGAATGGTTTCTGCCACAAGATGTAAAGCATGCACTTTACACGTAACACGTAAACACTTGCAACCATGCTCGAGAAGAGAACGGCCTACCGAACGCATTATGGCTGCGCCATCGCTCATAAACATCAACACTTTATCGTTTGAAATTTGACATTTTTCCAACATACTAAGTACAACCTTCGTAATTGCTGCAGCAGTACACTCTTGTAGTCTTCGGCTAGCTAGTAACAGTGGTAATATAGGTTTACTAGGGTCTAGTATGCGTACCGTAATATAATATTCTGTTGCCTCGTTAACACATAACCAAAGAAACTGTTTTTTTCAATATGCGTTTCATTTTCTTTTCCACGTCACCGTGTACAAATGCAACATGTTTACGTGCCGTTTTCTCTGTTGGCAACCGCAACCCTGGATTATATTTCTCCCAAAAGTCCTTAAACGGTTGTTTATTACATAAAAAAAATGCACGTGTCGGTGGCATGCCCAATTTTCGTTTTCTATGCTGTGCGGAATTTACGTGCCTTGTACAGTTCCACTTCTTATTTGACATCAAATGTATTTTGCACACTTTACAAACTATCTTACTCCCGTTGTAAAACAAATCGGGAATGTCAGAAATAAACTTATTTACTATGTCTTGAAAGGGTCGTTTTTAGCCTTCGACATGTTTACTAAAAACTACAATTAATAGCTACGTCTGTATCAATGAAATCAAAACGCACTACACTAAATAATAACTACAATTAATAGCTACGTCTATATCAATAAAATCAACACGCCCTATCTGCTATCCAATGCTAAACTGAACTGAGTGATGATTTGTCGTGTCGTATCATAATCGATCAGCCCTCCCCGCCCACCTAAACACAGTCACACCGCCGCTGCGATTGCTCTCCAGTTACCGGGCTCTAGTCATTATTTTGTTTTTATATATTTTTTTGTATTCTTTCTTAATTTCTTATTTTTTTTATAGGCCAAAGGAAGAGCGCCGACAATACTATTTGTATTTAAACGATTTGGTCTTATTGGCTATGTTGTATGTAAAATCAGTTCTTTTATTGTAATCTTCTTTCTATTCCTTTTTGCATATGCCAATAAATATATATTATTATTATTATTATAAATTGAGAGAGCAAAAAGCGTTAGTGCATTTTTCTTCTCACGTTGTTTTTGGCGATAGTAATTCCATCAATACCATTATTTATCTATATTTATTAGCATTATCTTGGGTGTTGTTTCTATGCACTTTTTTCATGTGTTCTTCTACATTAAGTTCACTTTTGTTTGAACATTATTCTATAGATAACCTCTAACTTAGCCTTTTTAAACTCACAAGCAATGAGAATAATTCCCTGCGTAAGTTTCAGAAAGTTTCAGAAATTTCAGGAATTCTAAGTAAATAAATGCTTCTATTCTCTTGGTTTCCGGGTTCGAACCACGTCGTTGTCGTGGCTAAAGCTACGACAACGACACGGTTCCAACCTGGAAACCAAGAGAGTAGTATTATTGACGACCGCGGAAACCTACGGATCAAATAAATAAATGCTTTATTTTAAAGAAATGAAACTATTGATTTATTTCTTGAATTAAGAAAACTACTATCCTTAAGAAAATATTGCTTTGTATTATAACGATCATTTACTTATACTAAGAATAGCTTTCTGCAAGATTTTCTTGAAACAAGTTAAGAAATATCTTAAACAAGGAAATACAATTATTTCATTACAAGTATATACTTCTCTTAAGCGGAGAAAAAAACGCTATTATTATTTTCTTTTGATTTAAAACAGTTATTGTATTGTGGATAATTGAAACTGTAATTGTCTTGAATTGAGGCGGACGGTTTTGATAGAAATAAACGTTTCCCCGTGTGCTTAATATGCTTTGACGTGCAAGAGTAGCAGTAAATTTTTACAAACATTATATAATCCGACACAGGCAAAATATAATCTCCTAATAGTAATCGTAAACAACAACAACATTGTTAACAAGCGGTGGATGGAAAAATTAGATTTAAAAAGTATCATCGTATTGCAGTTCAACGTACTCCGTACATTTTACATTGACATTTGAACACCATAGCGGACACGACATACTTAGACACAATGCGTCAGATCTACGTCCATTCTTATTGAAAATAAACGTGCTAATCTACAGTGGAAAATGTGCGAAAAAAAGGTGTAAATTTATGCGTGTATTTACGCAACTTCTTGTTTGATTATTTAAATATTAATTATTTTAAGATAAAATATTGTATCAATAATATTAAGCCAAAAGCGTATTGTTTACACATACCACCGAACGTATATGTATTTATTTATACATTAGTTAGCAATTTCTATTCGACCTTTTGATTTTTAAAAAGAAACAAATATAATTGCCACAAACTTCTTTATTAATAAATTTTCATTCTGACTGTTCTACAGTTAACTACCGAATCATCTTGCATTAAGAATAAAAGCATATTATACATATCGTATTATAACACTCAAGGATTTCCTGGAGCTCGACCACGAACGCCCACGGGCTATATTCCGCGAACGCATTCCCGACTTCGTAACTCCTGGGGGCTTAGACGGAAACATCTCCGTGGAGTGGTAGCGACAAGGGATGTTTTCTCTTCTTGTCCACAGGGTGGCTGGCTTCTGCCTCGGCTGCTGGTTGGTTGTCGGTTGACTGCTTGGTTACCTCTCTTCTTTTATATAGGTACTTTCCTAAAGCGACTATAAACCATATAGCAATGATTACAGTTATTATTATTGCCCAAATTGATATCGGTTTTTCGTGAAATTCCACATCATTTATTTTTCTTACTTCGTGTTGAAGAGTTTCTAAATTCGCGTATATTTCCGACAGGTTTTGTAAATTTAGTTCTCTAATTTCTCCCGCACTTTTAATATGATTGTTTTGAACTATGCTTTTATGATTGATACTTAAATCGGGTAACTTCGGAACTTTTAATTCGCGTAGTGATTCTTGCGAACGTAAAGTTATATGACCGATTTTTATCACACATTGTTCTGTCATAGCAATAATAAATGTACCACTCAATTTTTCTATTTCCTGATCTTTATCACAAATCTTTTTTACTAATGTGGCGTTTGGTGATGACAGCAGCCATTGATTACTTAATAACTTGGTAATTTTGATATTTTCCAATTTTTCCGAGACATGTACGCAGTTATCGTACTTATTGGAATACATGAGCAGTTGGACTTCACACGGCGAGGATGTTACTACTTGGTGGGTTTCACCATGATCACAAATGTATTCCGTCGCTTTTAGTTCATTGCATTGAAACTTGGTAAACACAAATTTTTGCTCGTTTATTGCCAGAAAATTAGAGGTTGGTTTGATTGATCGGAAAAAGGTTTCATTTATAGATATGGGTAAAGGATATAAGTGGTAATAGGTAAAAGATTCAGGTTCAACTAAAGGAACAAAAATTATATAAACAATTGTTTGATCTTTAATATAAGCTTTAACTTTAAATAGTTTATTTAAATAATGAAAATCGCCTCTAATAGGTTCTAACGATAAATCGCGAGAAGTGAAATAATTTTGAAGCTCTACTATCTCACGCAATAGTTCATTCGGTTCGATAATCGAAGGATGATAAATCTGTAATTTGGAAAACGTTAAAGCAGTGATCAATGTATCTAGAATATTATTAACGGTTTCTGTCAAAAATGTTAGTTGATTAAAAATAGCGTATATATGGATTCGTAATTCATTTCCAATTAATCGATATTTTGAGTCATTAATTTCCTTTCCTATCTCTTCTATTCTGCTTTGTAATATTAGTTGATTATCCTGTATCGTCTTGACTGTTTTATTGAATGTATCTATAGTATTTAATGTAAGAGTTAGTTGTTCATCCAGAATAGTTTTAATTTTCTTTCCGGAATCAATCATTTTAGTGATGGCTTCGTCATATCTTTTCGCATCTTCGTTGTCTAGATTGCCAGTTATTGCCTTAATAATGCTCCCTGCTATATTAATAGCGCCCCTTTTAGATCTATGTTTTGGAATTAAGTGTCTGATTTTCTTATTTACTAAATCTAAGTTGTAATTCAAAATCTTATTGTAATTTTCTACTTCTAAAACATAGCTATCGGTGTGTGCTCCCGTATTGCGAGTAATACTCATCCAGTTTCTACATCTACCTTCCAAATCCCTAGCTTGTTCTAATATGTGATCTAATTTATGTGTATTAATAAACTTCCAGTATGTCACAGTATTCCATGCTGTTCCTAACTTTAGGGGTAGCAACCCTGTTGTTTCCTTGACTCTAGTTATTTTGATGTCCCCGGCTGATCCTCCGATACCAATGAGGAATCTGGAACAATACCGTACTTAAGATTTCTTACATGTACTTTCCGTTCTCGATTATTTTTATCAGTTACTATTGCCGTACCATTTTCGAATACCCTTCTCACCTCATACGGCCCGGAATACCTAGGTGTTACCTTACTTTTATAACCTACCGGTTTCTTAACATATACTTTCTGTCCTTCTTCTAGCGGTCGTGTTTTCAATTTGGTATTTCGTTTTTGGATCGTGTCTGTTTTCTTTCCTTGAATCTCTTCTCCTAACTTTCCATACAGCAATTTCAAACGGTTTACATGTCGTGTTAAATAGTTGTTATAGAATGTCCGATCATAACAAATATCGAATGGGTCTCGTGATTTGGTGTGCCCTAGTGTTAGTTCTAGTGGTGTTAATCCTGTGGTTGAGTGTATTGTGTTATTATAAGCGATTATTGCTAATTTCATCAACTTTCCAATATCTTCGTTCGGCTCCTTTTCTCGTAACAATCGGATATGCTCCGATAGAGTCGAATGTACTCGTTCTACATTACTGTTCGAATTTGGATTATATGGGGTTGTAATGTGTGTACTTACTTTGTGTTTGTCTAGAAGTTCGGTCACTAATTCGTTCGTAAATTCAGTGCCTCCATCCATAATAATTTGTTCTGGTACACCGTACATAGAAAAGTATGTTATAATTGCTTCAGCCAATTCTACTGCATTTTTGCTTCGTACGGGTATTGCTTGTGCGAACTTCGTGAAAGCGTCTACACAGGTTAGATATATTTTTCCACCTGCGACAAAGGTGTCCATGTTGATCTTCTGGAAGGGTTGATCGACCTTTTCGGTTACATTAAGCTCTGGGTGTGGTGCTTGTCTATCGTATTTACTTCGGTTGCACATCTCGCATTTTTTAATGTACGCTGTCACCGTGTTCTTCATGTTCATCCAATAGTATCGCCGTTGTAAATGCTTGACCGTCTCATTGATACCTCTATGATTGGTCTTGCCTTCGTGGTAGTTTTTGATAATTTCCAGCTGTTGCTCTTCGTTCTCGATGATCTGTAATTTTCGTAAACACCTATATAGTTTCGGTCCATTGTTGTTGAAATGCATTATATACACATTGCAAAGATCTTTGTAAAGTTGTTCCTTTTCGAAGTATAAATAGTGTTTTCCTCGGTCCATATATTCTCTAATAAAATTAAAGAGTTGTTCTGCGTTATTTTCTTTTGGTACTTGTACTAAATAAATCTTTTTGCCTTGATCTTGATTAAATTCCACTTTTAGTTGGTTCAAATGAGTATATCTAAAATGATATTGAGGACTTCTACTATCTATTGCTTCATCCATCGATGGAATTGATTGCGCTGGTTCTTCATTTTCATTCGAATGAGCCGTTTCTCTCAATTCTTCGAGTTCAGCCTCCGGTGCTGTATCTGTGTCTTCGTTTGCGACGACGATTTCGTCGATCGTTTCTTGCGGTATTTGTGGTAGATCTCCCGTTTCTTCATTTAGGAATTCTCGAATATCTTCAAGAAGTTCTTCGGTATTATCTCCGGCGTTATTGGCCATAGATTCGGTCTCCATCGCATTTATTTTTATACGAGATAACGCATCAGCATTCGTATTGTATTTGCCCTTCTTATAGACGATATCGAAATTAAATTCGTCTAATCTGATTTTCCATCTGGCTAATCTTGAATTCGGTTCTTTTAATGAACTAAGCCAAACTAACGGCCTATGATCTGTATATATGGTAAAACGGCGGCCATATAAATACGGTCTAAAATACTTTGTGGCCCACACAATTGCCAGTAGTTCCTTCTCGGTGGTCGAATATTTTTGCTCAGTTTCACTAAGTGTTCTAGAAGCGTAACTTACAGGTTTGTCACTTCCCAGTTTTCCTTGTGAAAGGACAGCCCCTACAGCGATATTCGACGCATCTGTTGTTAAAATGAAAGGTTTCTGGAAGTTTGGATATTGTAATATTGGTGCATCCATTAGTATATTTCTACATGTTTCAAATGCTTTCTTATAATCTTCCCCTATTACGATTTTAGCCCCTTTTTTCAAACATTTGGTTAGTGGTTTCGTTAACTTCGCGAAATCTTTTATAAATTTTCTGTAATAGCCAATTAATCCAAGAAAAGATTTAATTTCGGTGGTTGTTTTCGGAATGGGATATCTTTTAATTGCCTCTATTTTGTCTGGATTTGGTAGTACTCCATCCTTCGTGATTACATGCCCCAGATATGCAACTTCCTTGTTCAGGAATTCACATTTATCTAGCTGTATTTTTAAATTAACCTCTCTTAGTCGTTCGAATACCTTAACTAGTTTCATTAGATGTTCCTGTAAACTTGTAGAGTAGATTATTATATCATCCAAGTAAACGTGACAGACATCCTCCTGCAATCCACGTAGAACGTTATCCATCATCCTCTGAAATGTCGCTGGCGCGTTTTTCAGGCCAAATGGCATTCTTTTATATTCGTAGTGTCCTTGCTCTGTAGAGAATGCAGTCTTCTCAATGTCCTTCCGGTCCATTTCGATCTGGTGATACCCAGATGCTAGGTCTAACGTAGTAAAGTATTGTGATCTTCCGAGTTTATCCAATATGTCCGTGATGTTAGGAATAGGATACTTATCGTCGATCGTCTGCTCATTTAACCTTCGGTAATCGATGACCATCCTATATTTTACTTCTCCGGAAGCGTCCATCTTCTTTGGCACGATGCTCACCGGTGCTGACCATGGACTACTGCTTTCCTGAATGACATCCTGTTCTAAAAGTTTCTTGACCTGTTTTTTAATTTCTTGCTTTTGCTGAGGACTCTTTCTATATGGTCTTAAATAAATTGGTGTGTCGTCATTCATATTTAATCGATGTTTTACACTATTAGTAAAAGTCAAAGGCAATCGATCATCATAACATATATCCTTATACTTAAGACATATCCCTTCTATAGCGTCCGCTTCTTCCGCGTTAAGATGTTGTAAGCGAAGCTTATTAAGAACATTTTCAATTTGCATCTGTTCTATTTGTCTAGCGTTATATGGTATTTGCCCATTGATTGACTCATTTTTTGCGTGATATATTTCGGCGGTAATCGGTTTTTCTATTTCGATTTCTACTGGGTAATTGTTAAAATTTGCTACCTCCGTTATCGCGTAAAAATCTTTTGTATTGGTTATAGAAGTTGGAATTTCGACACCGGGTGCTATTACCTGATGATTTATTATAATATTCGCGTAATTTTTCGTAACCGGTATTCTAACTATTTTTCGTTCGCGTGGCCCTATATTTATTTTACTATTTTCCCAATGAATTTTGATTTCTCCAAATTTCGTGCGCATTACTCCGTTAGGAACGTCAATTACAGCGCCTAATTGCTTCATTAAATTTACTCCTATTAATCCGTCATAATTTTCCGAAAAATCAAAAACGTGAAACTTTAATATCTCTTTTGGTGCTTTAAAAGTTTTTAGACATGGTATATTTATAACGTAATCATGGTTTGTGGTTGCATGTGCGGTTTGAATTGTAAATGGCTCATGCACTACATAGTCATAAAAATATTCAGTAACCTTTCCTGTACTTACCATGGATCTTGACGAACCTGTATCTACTAAAAATTTTGCGTTAATTTCCGGTAATAATATGTGTGGTAATTTAGAAGATGTGTTTGTGTTTAGTTTGATGCATTCGTCGGGTTCCTCTTCAGTCATCTCTGATTGTTGTTCGAGGCCGGTGTAGTAAAATTTGCCTCTTCTTCATCGTAACTTCCCTGTCCTAGGTCTTGTAAGCCTTCTTCGTAATACTGGACCTCCTCGGTGGAGTATTGGTGTTCTTCATGCTGTTCTTCCTCATAGCATAAATTGTCTTCATTAGTCTGATGGTATAATTCTTCTGACACCCAATTTGGTTTGCTAGTTGACCTAAATTGGAAAGATGTAGGTTTTTGTGTGCGTGCTGTTATAGTTCCGAGTTCCATTGGCGTCGACCTGGGCTGTCGACGTTGCTCCAGTTGTCCAGGTGATTTTGCAAAATTAAACGGCGGTGGCTTGCTCGCTTGTGGTACGTAAAGTCTTCCTTGTTGTACCTGTTGAGGCCATTGGGGTCGAATTTGAGGTGAATACCTGAATGATGATGATGGTGTTTGAAGCATCATTGGTTGCCGAAACGATTGTTGCATTGGCTGGTATCGACGCTGATTTGTTTGCGGTATAATTCGATTTGGATTTGTGACATTTTGCACATTCGGTTTGGTTATACTAAATGAATTTTGACGCAAAGGTGCTTGTTGTTTCATCGGCTTAAATTCTATGTTATGTATGTTATTTGGTTGTTTGACAAAATAACTGAAATTTTCTTCCTCGAGTACGTATGACATCGCGGCTTCAATATTCGCGGGATTTCTAAATCTAACCCTATGTCCAATATCTCCAAATTGTGCGATTCCCCTTAGATATGCTTGGAGAACGGTATCGTTATGGAGTTCCATTTTTATTCGTCGTCTGTTAACATCATTTTCTGCTAATTTGACTTTTGTAAGAATTAAATTTAAGAGATTTTTGCATCTGATACCGAAATTATAAGCCGTCTCTCCCTCTCTGGTCGTATTTGCATCAAATCTTGGACTAGGCACCGTTCTGATCTCTGATCACAGAAATTTTGTTGCAATAAATTTTTTAATTCGTACCATGATTCAATAACTTCCCTGCTACCAACTAGTTGTAACGCTCTCCCTGCTAATTTCGCTTGAAATATTCTTAAAAGAAAACCGTTAACAACATCCGCAGAATCATTCGCGTTTCCAAAAGTTTGCGCTAGATATTCGCACGCCCCTACGTACATAGACAAAGTATTCGGATCCCCCTCGTATACAGGTATTAAGTCAATGTGATTCTTTGTGATTTCCGGACGAGCCATTGCGTTATTTGCGTTATTCAAGTTGATAGAATTTAACCTACCTACTAATTCGTCTAAATCGCTATCTGTTCGTCTAGCCGCGTTATCAGAGTTCACTTCCGATTGATCAGTAGCAAAATCCGATAAGTCGTCTTCCGAAAAGCTCATTCAAATCGACGCAATATAATTAAATTAATCGATTAGGATCGGTAAATGGAAATTCTGGCGATAAATGCATGCAAAAAATGTTCAAATGACTTACAGCAAAATTGCGGTACAATACATTTGAGTTTCTTCGTTCGATCTTCACTTTTCTTGTTTGCTCCTCACTTCTCCTGTTGTTGTTCCTGGTTCCACCAATTTTAGATGGGTTGATTCGATGTTTAGAACCACGATTCGGTGTGCTGCACTTCCTGGTGTTTTCTTCACACGTTGTTGGAAAAGTTTATCCACTCGCGTGAAACTTCACTTGCGTAGGTGTCCGTGTAAATCGTTGAAACGAACCGAAACACGAAAATTTTGATTCGATTTTCGTCACAGTTCAATCCTACTGACTGCGCCAGTTAGCAATTTCTATTCGACCTTTTGATTTTTAAAAAGAAACAAATATAATTGCCACAAACTTCTTTATTAATAAATTTTCATTCTGACTGTTCTACAGTTAACTACCGAATCATCTTGCATTAAGAATAAAAGCATATTATACATATCGTATTATAACACTCAAGGATTTCCTGGAGCTCGACCACGAACGCCCACGGGCTATATTCCGCGAACGCATTCCCGACTTCGTAACTCATTCCTATTTCATCATATGATTCAACTCTGGCCTCAATTAATATAGTCTTTATTTAGTGTATAACAAAACTTTCGTAATTAAAGTGATCTATGATTAGTGATTACCGTTACAATTAATCATTGTTTGGACGATAAAGCAAAATAAATCAAACGTTTCTTTCGTCACTTCACTAATTAACTGCTTTTTATCGTCGGAAATAACAGATAAATAATTTTTGTAGCAATCTACCCAATAATTGTTTGTTATATCTCAGATTTACATGACGAAAAATAAGAAACTAGAAACTTTCATTTATCTGACCATTGTGGTAAATGGTTTACGTTAAACTTAAGAAAGCCTGGAACGAAACACCGATTTTTAAATCACGAGTAATTAATGAAGAAAATAGTAGTAAGTAGTAAGTAAAATGGCAACTAATTGGTGTTTCGAGTTTTGTGAAAAGGGTTGCAGTGCATATCAGCGATTCCATAATACAGTAAAACCTCTATTTTCGGTCACCTCTAAAAACGGTCAGCTTCTCAAATTTATAAAATCAATTATATGGAAGACCCTCCTAATAGCGGACACCATGAAAATTTTCTTGCAAAAATACTTTGCAATTTTACCTCTCATTATCGGTCAATTCTGAAAAACGGTATTCGGCTTACCCACCTCAAAGACATCAAAGACTTCCCGTAATTGACGTTTATTCATTCAATTTAATACAGATGGAACGATTGCAAGCAGATTTACTTTATTGCACATAATTTTATATACTGAAATATCTTTCTCGGGGGTTTTTCTCAAATTTTGTTAAATTTTCTAATTCAATTCGAATAAATGATTCTTGTAGGTTCGGGGATATCGCTGGATACCATTACGGCAATTTTTGAATGAATTTCCAACTCAGTAAAATGAAATTAATGAATTTTAAGATTTGAAAATTAACTAACCTTGAAACTTTCGAACGATGCCAATGTATATAAACCCTCTGTTTATATACCCACCACAGGAACTGCCTGCTCTGGATATTTAACCCTTTTCTCTTCTAATAAAGACTTTGAATACACAAACGAACACTTATATTGGGATTGGATTTAAGACACACTTTGATTTAACCAAGGCCGAATAAAGATTGATGAAAAATTATGGCGTCGTTCATCTTTCTTTTATTTTAAATCGCGAAAGACCGGCGATTGTTTTATTTCACAGCCAATTTTGATAATTTAACCCAAATACAGTTGATATACATTGGCATCGTTCAAAAGTTTCAAGGTTAGTTAATTTTCAAATCTTAAAATTCGTTAATTTAATTATACTGAGTTGGAAATTCATTCAAAAATTGCCAGAACCTACAAGAATCGTTTATTCAAATTAAATTAGAAAATTTAACAGAGAAGAAAAACCCCCGAGAAAGATATTTCAATATTTTGTCTATTAGATAACTAACGTTAACATTTCTGTATAAAAAAAAAACAATAAAATAGTTACCACAGATTGGTGAATATCAGAATTCCTATTGCGATTCAATTCATCACACATTTAACAATGCTTTGATCTTTCCGTTTTCATATTTTGCAAATAATTGTTAGTATATTTCCTTCTTTCTTGATATAACAGGTATTTCAGCAATGACAAGTGATAAGACATGCTTGCATGCATAAGTCCGTTCACTTTGGCGTACTGTCAAAAACATACTAATTGACAGATCGCTCCGTGCTGTCACATTTAATCTATTAAAAGATGATTCTACAGAATGGTAATGAAAATTCCTCCGAATTCGCGCCATCTCTGTGTTAGGCCACGTAGTTTCCAAACAACCCTCGTATTGCTAAAATCAGGTTACAACTTCGACATAGAAACCTAACCTAACCAAGCCACAGGTACCTGGGAAATGTGAGTAATCTCGAAGAAACTTGAAGGAAATCTGTAAGATTTAAGGTTCACCGTTCTTGTTTGCAACCACGTAGATCTTTAGGAAGGCTTGATATCACCTTAACGTAATGGAGGAAGTTCATGGTATTTTAGGGAGCTGGAGTTCATTTACAAGAATAAAAGCACCACGTCAAATGGAAATTAATTTTCGGCATTATACTTATTCATTATGTACTTTTGTTAGTTTATGCACAATTTCAATAAAGCTTTTCAAAAGATTCTGTATTTTTAACACATTCTTACCGTATGCGCTCATAAATGGATGCTTTCTTCTCTAAAAAGGAGAAAGCATCTATCCTACTAACCATTTCAGTAATAATACTAACAGAATATAATATTTTGTTAAACAAATACATATTTATCGAACCTTCTAACGACGAATGTTCCCAAAATGGGAACATACTGAAAAAATCCAATTTTTATTGAATTAATCATATTATTTGCATAAAATTTTTATAATTAACAATCAGAAAAGTTTACATCAATGTATGTTTTAAAATGTTATGCAAATAATATGATTAACTCAATAAAAATTAGATTTTTTAGTATGTTCCCATCTTGGGAACGTCCACCATTAAAAAAGGTGAGGTCAAATAAATGGTAAAGAAAAATATATTTCTTTCAAACTGACGAAGGAACTGTATTGTTGAATCAAACATATTACGTATATTAAATCAAACGGATATATTTCCAAATTAGGCTTGAGGTTATTTGTTTCAAGAGATCATATGTTTGAATCAAATAACGATGTCAAAAAATTATTTCTTTAAATTAAAAAGATATATCTTTGCCGCCATTTAGAATTACGATTTGGTTGACTGGATGCATATTTGTTTGCGTCAAGAACTTTTTTCTCTGTGCATACATCAGTGGCAAATTGATATATGAAAACCTTCATTTCTTTCTGTTTTCATTGCGCGAAATGGTTTTACTTCATGGATGTGTTGGCGGGAAGTAAAGTGCCTCTGCTGGTAGTTATCGTGACAAAGTATTTAACAACATTCAAAAAAATAAATTTGAAAACTAAGATGTTAATAGGTAAAATGAATACACTCTGACTTATATATTTAGGAGATTCTTTTATATGCACCGCTTCGTTAGGATATCATTTTAATGTCATTAAAAAGATTAAGTAGTTTGCTTCATTTTACAGTTGAATTGCCATTTCGCAGCTTGTTGCATTATGTTTTTTTTTTAATTTTTAGATTTCCGTTACTGAATAACACGCACTGCATTTTTTTGAACCTTGGCGTCAACATCCTAAACCAAAGGGTAATGTCGGAATTTAACCTTTTATTAAAAAAAGAATCTATTTATGCATTGTTTCTGAGAATAACGTAAAGAAAATAAAAAATATGATAAGATTATACTGTAATAAAATGTCTCTCTAGAAATGGTCAGCGTCCGGACAAAGGTTGGATAAATTTTTGAAAAGGTATGGTCAGTAGCTCCAAGGAGGACGTATGTATTTCGACAATATAGAGGATATATCCTCTGATGGAATTACCGGCAAAAACAATGTGGGAAGAGAAAAGCACTAACGCTTTTTGCTCCTGCCCACATTGCTATTACATCTCTCAGTTTATGCCATTAATCTTCAAAAACAACACTCAAATATTTCCTGGCGCCACCTAGTGCCAGTGAATATAGTCGTGCCGTCCTAGATAGTAGCGACGGAACCGAAATACAGCTATCGTACTTACCCATCTAATGATATATAACCTTTAACGTACAACGTTTCATAAACGTTTTCAAAAGATACCGTTAATGTAATATTTTTTTCTTTTTATTACTATTTACCACGTGTACTAATTTAACTACACTGTAGAAATATAATTCGTGTTCATATATGTAGAACATAAAATTTTCAAAATTTGCTTGCCATAATATAGAAATAAAAATTTCCCGAGAAAATTAAGCTATAACAAATAACCTGGGTTGCAAAGCGCTGGCGTGGTATCGATCCATTCCGCAAGCATGAGTATGAGCTTGTTTACTAGCGAATAACGCCGGGCAGAAGACCATGAAACGTCAAAATGTCAGAACATTATCGCTAGTAGTCTGCACCTTTACATATTTACTAATCGGGGCCGCTGTCTTCGATGCCCTCGAATCTGACGAAGAATTAAGACGGGACGGAATGCTGAAAGGTAAGCTGATTCCATTTTGCGGCGGAAAAACTGTTTTATCGGGTAATTTCTATTTTATAGACATCACCGGCGCACTTAAAAAGAAGTATAACATTTCCGAGGATGACTACAGAATGATGGAACTCGTTATAATCGAGTACAAGCCCCATAAAGCCGGACCACAATGGAAATTCGCGGGAGCTTTCTATTTTGCCACCGTTGTCCTTGCGATGATCGGCTACGGACATTCGACACCTGTTACGGCTGGTGGGAAGGCTTTCTGCATGGGTTATGCTATGGTAAGTAAACAAAAAGCTTGTAAACATTTAATCGACCACTAGTAAAATGCAAATCCGAAAAAAAATTATAGATAATTAAAAATTTTGTAAGATATTAAATTTGCTATATAGACTTCTTTCCAACCGTAAAAACTAACTAAGTTACAAGGTAGGCGCCATAAATTCTGGGCTTGCCTGAATGATTATGGAGAATTCGGCGAATACTTATTTCAGAAATGTTAGACATCACTGCTAATTCCTTCACTTTTAAACAGCGATCTGCTGATACCATTTCTTCAATAATTGAAATGTTTTGAGGCGTTATCAGTTCAATTGGCCGACCGGGACGCTCATCATCTTCAAGGAATTCTTGCTCCAAACGGACACATTTTGCCCACTTTTGTGGAATATGAAGGAGATAAATCACCATAAACGCCATCTAAACATTGTTTAATGTGATTAGGCGTGTGCCCTTCTTTTGTTAAAAGTTTAATGGACGCATGGTACTGAATTTTCGTTACCTGAGACATTTTCATGCACTAGTCACGTTGTCTGGCTGGCTACCTCGTATGATCTAACAAAAATATAAAATTTTGGATTACCCACTTCGTTTATAATTCAGATAAAGACAATCATTCTAAAGTCTTAAATGCAACGCTTCATTTAAAACGGTGGTAAATTTATGAACTTTCTCCAATATTGGATTGAATATGGTCTGCATCTTTTTTTTAGCAGGTACTGAAAACAGATGTGTTTAAAAGTTCTGATTTTTTTTTATATTACGTAAATTTAGCGACGGAAGAATAGAAAATAGAAAGCTGTAAATGTTGTAATGTTTCCCAGTGTATTCTTCTCTTTGCTTTGCACGGGAAGGTCAGAAAGTTGTGTAATTTACTAAATAGCTGTAAGGACCATTTTAATAAAGGCAAATGCTAATATACCCCTTGTTAGCTTGTGCTAACAAATTTATATAGCCCGAAATTAAAAGCATATGTACCAAAGCCTATATTCCTGATAATACAATAAAACACCCAAGAACTATATAATGTTCAGTATCAGTTGACTTAAAAGACAGTAATGTGAGAGTCGCATGATAGTACAGCCAGAGCCGCCTTAATCCAAATGAGAATCCATGGCACTTTAGGATATATGAGGCCTCTTTGAGAAAAATTTGCGATCGATGTTAACAAAAAACAACATTTTAGTTAATATAATTTGTTATTTTTATATTTGAAAATTTACAAATGTTAACATGATTAAAAAATCTGTACCGATGCAAGAGATACTTTTCTGAATTTTTGATTGCCAAAATCACCAGTGACTTTTTCAAAGTCTATCTCTTTAAGCACATCGCTTTCAATGGACATCAGCGACAAACTATTCAATCTTTCCTAAAGCATTATACTTCTCAGTTCGCTTTTGATCCTTTTCAATTTTGAAAAGGAGCGTTCCCCACTGCAGTTAGTGACCAAAGGATTCTAATTACTATTCCTACATTCGAAAACGCGGCTTCGATATTATCTTCTTTCAAAAGACTATACAGTTTTTAAATACTTACAACCTCTTCACTTTCACTATTCTGCATACATTCCATCTCTAACTTTTTCGCGCTAATCATTGTGATAGACTTTAGCTAATTCCTTGCAGCTGTGTTTCAACTCTGAAGTTTTCAAACGAGATAAGAAACCGAATCGTTGACTGATTTTCTTGTATGAATCCATTCAGGATATTAATAGGAAAAAAAGTTTCAAATTTGAGTTTTTCTATGCCAATTAGTCGTACAGATGGCGCAGAACCATGAAAATATGTCATACTTGAGCTTCTAGCTCCTATTCTTTGGGATTAGTCCTTGTAGTCAGCTTCTGGATTGCTCTACTTACCCATTAAAACTCATCGAAATTATCTCTAACAATATCAATCAGATTACCAAACGAAGTTAACAAATTTATTACAACGTCCATTGTTATGGTTCCTTCCTGAAGGCTGTTACTAGTTTTATCTATTCTTTCCAATATGGTATTCCACGTATGCTTGATATACAATAGTATTTATTTTGAAATAATCAACGATTAAACTCCATCAATAGGACTAAAGATCAAAAAAGATGTATTACTCATTTCCTAAAATCTGTGCCGAGCTATTACCTCGACTACGTACGCTAGACGATTGATTGTGAGTTCTGAGTTGCGAGTGTGTGCGCTTGTCTAGGAGCACTGAGAAGGGCAGGGGACGTTCCTCGGACAAGCGACAACATTATTCGCTATATGTATAGGACTCGCGCCTATAAATGAATCCTTACCTACCCTAGTATATGAATTTCAACCTTTCAACGGGAACACGATCTTTTACGTATCGAATAGTAAAAGTCAATTGGTCAATATAAGTCAGGCGTACTACCAACGCTAATTGAAAAATATTTTACTGATTTAACTTCCCTTACAATTTTTTGTAAGACCTGTTTTCCCATTACGTCAATAAACTCCTTGAATATATTTGCTAATAAGTAAAGCTCGGAATATATACACCAAAAAACCGTGAAATATGCATGCAAATATGCACTAAAATGTACCAAAATATGCCGTTAAATATGCATTTATATGCAAACACTTATGTATAGCAAAATAAGTACCTAGATAAGAATATAAAATACATTTACAATTCCTATTTACAATTTATTTACAAGTTTATTTACAAGACATCCTTGTTTTTGTTAAAACAATAAATAATCAAACACTGTGCAATATTTTCCATCGTAAAACTATGTCTACGCTCACTTAACATGTATTTATAAGAAGAAAACATTCATTCGACATAACACGACGTTATCGGAGCATGCTTAAATTTACACATAACAGACGGTTCTATATCTACATCATTGTTAAAATTTCCATTCAGAATTCCATTAATATTACAAAGTTTTTGAAAACCTACATTTTTTCTAAAATTGTAGACAATTTATTTTTGATTTTACTCGGAGTCGACTGATAAATGTTAGTTTTTACTTTATTTAAAATTGAAATAGATTCATTTAAAGTGAGACCTTTAGCCTCTAGGTTAGTTATTGCATCTGAAATACAAACAAAATTACAACGTATATATGCCAACTGATTTTTTAAGGTCGGGTTATTAAAAAGTTCTACACATTTTTTAACGGCTTCTGAGCTATCACAATCAAACTCGTAAATCACTTCTTTAAGGTTGCTGTAACTTTCAGATATAAATGCAACAGATTTTAACCAAGATCCCCATCTGGTTAAAACTGGTTCTGGAGGTAGTGGTATACCAGGCATTTTTTCTTTGTAAAATTGAATTCGCAAAGAAGCTTTGACAAAAACTTTTTTAATATTGTTTACTAAACGGTTAACTAGCGGATATTCTAGCCTAACGGTTTCAGCAACTTTGTTTAAGCCATGAGCTAAACAGGTGCAGTGAATTAAATTAGGAAAAACAAATTTTAAATTTTGTGCTGCTTTTATCATGTTCCTGGCAGCATCAATCACCATTGGTAACACATGTTCAGTTGGCACGCTAAATAAAAATTGGCGATGCCGTCGTTGATAAACCGAGCCATTGTTGCATTATTCGTTTTTTCTAGTTCTTTTACGCTAATCAAATGACCGTTCCCTGGCTCACTTTTGTCTAAACGTCCAATAACTAAATTAGTGACGTATCTACCTTTTACATCAGTAGTTTCGTCTACCGAAAACCATATAGGTTTGCATCCAATTTGGTTTTTAATTTTGGTCACTACTGACTGATAATTTAAATTAACATACTTTTTTCACAAAGTTAACGAACTTGGAATATTGTGCTCTTTGCAATAAGTCTTCAAAAAATTCTGGTACACTGGGTGGTCAAGTTTACTCAGAGGTATGTCCACAGCGGTAAAGAGATTGCATAAATCTTTTGAAAATTTTTCTTGGTCCAAATTTTTTTCCTCAAAATCGGTTAGCAGCTGTTGGATTTTTTGAGGCTGCGTTTCTTTCTTTTCTTTGTGGGCAGTAGTTCCCAAATGTTGGTCCAACAGAAATTTTTTGTTACACGTAATGTGGAACACAATAAATACATAATTCAATAGAATTGATTAGAATATTTGCTTATTCGTTTGTTTATCAGTGTTAGATTCAATTAGCCTTTGTATTTGATGTTGTGCCGCCTCCTTTGTCGGTGAATATTTATAAAATAAAATATTAATAAAAAAAATCCTTTTTTTCGCACACTGTGCAAAATATATTATTTTGGTCGATGATCTTTAGGTCCTTGTTGCCCAAAGTCCACTTTTTTAAAAGTAAAGCGCTTCTTTAGGCATTTTTACAGTATTACACTTTCACTTGCACGCACTCTATTGATAGCAACTCTGTTAAGTATGAATACGAAAATTTGCATCTTCGTCTTTCAAAAATAAACTCACAAAGCAAGGGTAAGGATAAAATTACCCCCACCTACAATTATTAACCAATAAGCAATAACACTAATTTATTCTCATGTGTCTCAAACACCAAACCAATAATTAGCATTCAAAAATTCCGAACAAACTATCACCGATAATCCTATATGAATTGCATTGCTTACATTTGGACTAATAACCATTATAAACCAATTATCGCTTTCTTTGTACAGTGGAAAAGTCCAAATTACAATGGAAATACCCATAAAATCGCTTAAAAGGACAACTTTTATTTTGCATATGCATTTATAAAAAAAATTCCAAAATATGCATTTATGCACTTAACATGCATTTTGCATATTTTTCGAGCTGTACCAATAAGTAATAAATGTGTCCTTTCGCAGGATTAAACCATAATTTACTTCTTTGTAAAATGTTCTTTCCTGTAATGTAGAAAGAAAAATAAATCTTGTCTGTAAATAACTATTAACTATTCCTATCTTCCATTTCAGGTTGGAATACCACTGGGTCTGGTAATGTTCCAAAGTATAGGCGAAAGGCTTAACAAATTTGCTTCAGTAGTGATAAGACAATTTAAGAAATACATGCACTGTCAACGAGTAGAAGCAACTGAAATGAATTTGATGTTTGCAACTGCAACCTTATCGTCTATCATTATCACAACTGGAGCTGCTGTCTTTTCAAGATATGAAGGCTGGACCTACTTCGACAGCTTTTACTATTGTTTCGTAACTTTAACGACTATTGGCTTTGGTGACTATGTAGCCTTACAGGTTTGTAATTTGCCTTTTCAAGATTTACGGATGTTCTTCATTAATTTTTTTGATTCCAGAATGATAACGCACTACAAAATAAACCAGGCTACGTAGCCCTTAGCTTAGTTTTTATACTATTCGGATTAGCCGTTGTAGCAGCGAGCATAAACCTCCTGGTTCTCAGATTTATGACAATGTAAGTATATTGGATAAGAAATTATGATGCGAGAGTATAGAAATATCATTCTAGGAATGCTGAGGATATTAGAAGAGATGATAACGAACTTCAATCATCCTCCCATCATGTTATCACATTAGACGGTGAAATGGTCGCCGTAAATGGTAAATTATTAGCGGGCCACCCTTATATTGGTGATGTTATCGAAATCGATCAAATGTCCGTTTGCTCTTGTAATTGTTTAGGACTAAATCATGGGGACAATCAAGAATTGTTGCTAGATACTAGTTACCACCCATCCCAAACGATTCTAGCGTCCAATTTGAAAGTTAAAAGAGCTTCCGTGTGACAGATTTTTTCTTATAAATGGTAGTGATTAAAAAATCGTATTTATCTTTATATTTATGTTGGTATCACTGTTGATATAATTGTCAAAATGTATTGAATGTTAAGTTGGTAATAACGTGAATCTATAAACTGATGTCTTAATGTGTGCCAACCTCAAAAGAAAATTGAAAACAATTCCCCGAATGGTTATATAAACAAAAGCCCAATACGTGCATTTTATTTAAAAGACGTTAATTAGTCGTAGAAATCATTATGTAACTTATTCACTGCAGAAAAACAGAAAACAATACATATGGGAGTGATTGACAAACTTATCAGTTAATAGTTATTGCTACTGTGGTAATAATAAAACAAACATTTATACATACAAACGCTTAATGACTAGAAAATTGACATGTTGAATAAATTTCTCATTCAGAGGAAGAAGAATATTAAACACGCACAAATCCCAAGCACATAGATACTTTCGTAAAAGTTTAAGGCATTAATTTTTCACAACCATATAATGACGTAATTGCAGTACGAAGCTAAAAATCCATATTAACATCGTTTCAATTAGATTGATATTAACTAATCGCTTCCTGAGTTATTTGCACGCAATAAATATGAATGTATATATAGTGTCGATAAAAAGTTTAAGGACAGCGTTCTAACATTAAAAGGTTTTGTAAAGCGAACAAAATAATATTAGAAATAGGTGGATTTTTTAAACTGTTTGCTTGTTTTTTATCAATACAATGTAAATTATATACAGTGATGGCCACGTGTGGCAAATAGCACGTTTCAAAAAGAAAATGTCTGAATGAAACATAAAAATCGATAAGAAAGAAGTTCAACCAGATATTCATATACAGGTGTTTCACGAATTGCTTTTATTCGAAAACCAAGCTCGTAAACCGTCTGGATCTACATTCTAAAACAATTGTACAATATACAAGGTGTTTCAAAAAAAAACGCGGCATATAATAATATGTGTTTATTGCACATTTAAGTAAGTGGAAATAGAGAAAGGTACAATTGGATAAATCCTGGACTTACTGCAGAAAGTGACTAAGTCAAAAATTGACAAATTTGAGATTATGCGGCTAGCTGCAAGGTAGTCTGTTGCTGCTAGTCTGGAGAAAATGTCCAGGTCGAATAAGACCAAAAGATGGCACAAACATTTTTTAAAATTGCCCAAGTCCTGACGGCACCATACATACAACCAAAGCAAATCAAGTCATCTTGCCCAGTTTGGCATGTTAAAAATTGCAGTTAAGCAAAGCTGACTAAGTCGACTTGGACCATTTTACCTGTTGTATGATCAGTTTCTCAGTTCTGAAAACGTTATCGCCCGGTTGTGTAGTTCTAATTTTAACAATGACATCAAAGGGAAAAGTTTTAGTGCAAATGTAGTTTAGCGATCAGTCATGGGCCAGTAGGCAGTGACATATCCGGTGCAAATGATGTTGGCATATTTGCTCCAAGTGATGAACGTGGACGGAAGATACCTAGTAACAAAAGTATCCTGGAAATTATTACTCGGATCAAGTCTCACATTGAGGGTTACCCGATTATACAGCCTACTGCAGGAAAACAACTAAGAGAAATTACCTAGACTCCAATTTGACAATCATTAAGATGTATGTAGAAAAATGCGATCAAGATTGCGTACCTCGTGTATCTCAAGTAACTTATAGGCGCATATTTTGCAAAGAATATAATCTAGCCTTCTTTAAACCACGAGAAGACCGATGTTTAATTTGCAAAAAGAAGAAATGAAGTCAATTAAAGAAAAACACAAAGATAAAGAGCGTGCAAACAATCAAGACAACTTTATTAGCGCAACTTTCGACCTACGAAGCCTGTTACAAATACCATCCGCAGCTATATCCCCAATGTATTGCAGTCGTAAACTTTATGTCTATGATTTAACTATTTACGAAACTGCTATACCTAATGAGGGTCATTGCTTTGGTCAGGGGAAGTTACGAAGTAGGCACAGATTTGTTCAAATGAATAATCAGCCTTTCGCCAAACATTAAACAGATCAATTTACTTTCAGACACCTGCAGTGGGCAGAATAGGAATCAATTTATTGCGACATTGTTTATGTGTGCAGTACAATACGCGACGATAAAAATACTGGAATATAATTTTCTGAAAAAAGGACATTCATGCATGAAAGTCGTTTCCCTGCATAATGCCATAGAAATTGCAAAAAAAAAACGTGCCAGTATATATACAATGCACGATTGGTTATACTAATAACCAATAATAATAGTAAAACAAAAACCTCTATGTATTTTGTTTAAGTACTACAAGTACAGTGATACCGAGTACAATACACTAAATGTTTCTGGTCGTAGTCGCCCATGAACAGTTTCCCACAAGGTTCCATTTCCGGTTTCCCAACATAAGAAGATCTGACGACATTGTGTACAACATTAGCTATTCCTATAGAGTTTCATGGCTGGTATAACTCGATTACTGCATACGGCTAAAAAACTGCACCGGAACCAGCATTCGATTCCGATACAGACTCTGAATAATTAAGGTTTTACTTATTTTTTAGCACTAATAATTAAAGTACATACCTTTCTCTAATAATTTTTTTTCTCAATTTTTTTTTAACTTATTAGAAAACAGTAGGTTGACTAAGATAGAAAACACATGATGTCTACAACTAAAACTGACCAAGTCATTTTTTTCAAATTAAAATGAAAACTTGGGTTAATTAAAACTATAATTACTTAATATTACAAATTAAAGACAAAAATCAAGAAAAAAAGGAAACATATTACGTAAAATATCATGAATAATGAATATGAAAATATTATTTTTAAATCCCTTTACTAGCAATTTCTGTAAATATGACAGTCTTTCTTTGCAGTAAGCTCACGATATGTATCAACGTAGTAAATGGCAAATGGATGAGATCAGGCAATGAACATAAATATGCCAGCGTCTGTTTTTCATTTCATCCACTGTGACCAAAAAATAGTCATTATTAGAGTTGGCATTTTCGAGCGGCGCGCCAGCATCGTACTAAATATATACATACGCACCCATAAACAGCAAGCCGACTGTACGAAGCGAATATTAGCATCGACCGCCGATCGAAGGTGCATATACACTATCGCTCATAAGTATTTGGGCACCTCAATTTTCAGGGTAAATCATTAAATATTTAAATGGAAATATTAAAATATGTATTTGGTATTTAAGTATACACAACAATACAACTTTAACAATTAACACTATTTATTTTACCCAAATTTTAGATTCGTCTATGTGACCTTCTTTACTTAATAATGAACGTCGCATAATCGGGCCATTCTTGCAATTAATTTTAGCAATGTTTCCGGAGTTATTCAAGCCCATGCTGCCTGTAGATTGTACCAGTTGGAGAAGTTTTTCTTACTTCCCGATCACGTTCTTCCCATAATAACTCGATGGGATTCAAGTCTGGACTGTAGGGTGGCCATTTCATGATTGTTAGTGTTCCTTCCTCTTCCAACTGTGCTAAATATTGCTTGTATAATTTTGAAGTGTGTTTTGGGTCATTGTCTTATTAGAACACAAAAATTCTTACACCAGAGGGTACTGCATTTTCCTCTAAGATGCGTTTGTATTGCTCTTTTCTCATTATGCCTTGAATTTTTACGAGATCATTATCGAATCACCGCCGTGTTTGACGGCAGAGACTGTGCACTGCTCTAGTGCACGCTTGCCCACAGATCTTCTTACAAACATTCGTCTTCGAGAACCGAAAATCTCGAATTTGGATTCATCGGTCCACAATACCTTGCTCCAATCTTCTACCGTCCAATTTTGATGTTCACGTGCCCATTGTAACCTCTTTTTCTTATTAATTTGGTGAAGCAAGGGCTTTCGCATCGCAATTTGTCCGTGAAGACAGGTTTTTTGCAAACGGCGTTCAACCGTAGACACGCTAATCGGCTTCGAAAGTACAGTATTGATTTCTGCAGCGATTTCTGGAGCTGTTTTTCTTCTATTTCGCTTGCTGAACACCACGATTGCAATACCTTGAGCTGATGTTATCGCCCTTGATCTACCACTTCGTACTTTATTAAGAAAACTGCCACTTTCACAAAATTTTTTGATGTTATAATCAACACTAGATGGATTTAAAAGTAATTTTCTAGCAATTTGACGATTGTTTATGCGTTATGTGTGCTATTAGCAGAGCTCGCGTTTCAACACAAATTTCTTTCTTTTTCGGCATGTTTTAAAATTCTAAACGAAACTATAAATACTTTCCTTTAGAGATGTTGTCGCTACTAACATGGAACGATAACTGACCGTAATTTAAAAATATTACTTCAAATGGCTTTATTATAGCTTCGTGATTCATTGGAAAATTACCAACTGTTACATTTTTCCTGAAATTTCTAGAAATACACTCTTTGCTGTCGTTACTACACTTTTATTACGGTATTACCTCTCATACAGATAAAAGAAGTAAATAGGCCGACGTTATTTAATGAATTTAAGTGAATCATACTGATTATTAGCATACTATTCAATAATGATGGAATGTATTTCCTAAACACATTCTTTGTATACAAAAATCTAAAATCCAAGGGTGCCCAAATACTTATGAGCGGTAGCGTATATACCTCGTATATATATATCTACACACAAAAGCGGATCCGATCCTACAACACCGCCCACAGTACCAGCTCCAATCGTTATGTCGAAATAACAAGACAAAATTAGAACGGTATTCGTTAAATGTGAATGACTTCAGACTCCTGCGCCGAATATGACGTGTGGAGTGTTAAACTAAAAACGTGAGCGAGAAGATTCTTATTAAGTCGCACAGTGTTAAATGAAAATGATCTCTCGAAAGATGGTGGAATACGAACAGAGTTTTTTATGTTATCTAACTAGCTATGAATAGCATATTGCTTTCATCGACAATTTTCTTATGGCAAGTTTCTGTGACATTTTATGGCATCATCTACAAGTATGGTTCCAATCGCTTAACATTTGTCATTTATCTATCAGTTTAAAAAAGCGAAAATGAATGATTTGAATCTTGAACACAGAAGCGTCATGAAATTTCTATCGAAGGAAGCTAGTACCCTGAAGAATATCCATGAGAGAATAGTGGCAGTCTATAAAGAAAATAGTTCGTCCTATTTCCAAGTCAAATATTGGTGCAAACAGTTCAAATGGGGCAGGGGATCCATTCATGGTGGCCCAAAGTGTGGAGGGCTTCTGGAAGCACGAACTGAGGAAATCATCAACAAAGTTGAAGATTTAGTGTTGATTGACCGCTGAATAAAAACTTCAGCTATTGCTAAGAAAATAGGAATATCAGAAACGAGTGTTTTCAAAATTGTACGCAAAGATTTGGAAATAAGCAAAGTGTCTGCACGATGGATTTCCAGGCTGCATAGTCCCGAACAAAAATTGTGCAGATAACAAATTTTCGAGGAGAATTCGATTGCTTTTTCCCAAGATGAAGACTTCTATAACCGGGGAGAAGACCTGGGTACACCACTGGGATCCCCCCACGAAACAAAAGTCCATGCAATTTTCTGCGAGCAAAGTGATGGCCACAGATTTCTGGGACGCAGAGGATATTCTCTTAACTGAGTATAGGTGTGCCAAAAGGGACTACAATAACGGGGAATGTCTACAGAGTGCAATTAGAAACTTGAAAGATGGAGAGGAGTTCTAATGGGTGAGAATCTTGTAACGAAAGATTAATTGGTGCAAGCTCCAACGATTACTCATGCTTAACCAATTTAGCTGACGGAATTTAAGAGAAACATGTTCACGTCTGCGCAAGCCATGTGTGAAACGAATACAAGAATTAAGCAATTAAAAAGACAGAGATTCTGCTACTCAATGTAGACACCATTGCCTTCAATGCATAGCCGAACTCTCTCCTCAAATGACCTCCTAACGTTCCTTGCATACTTCATGTGATAGTCACAAAAGCAATTCTGATTCTCACGTTCATGTCATCCATAGCACTTTTTTTCACACCTCATAAAAATAAGTCCATAGAAGTTAAACCTGGAAATCTAGGATGCAAATTAAACGGGCCAACCGTTCCTATCCATTTACTAGGAAACTTCCTATCGAAATTACTTCTTACAGATCTCAAAATGCGCGGTAGTACCGTCTGACTATAGCCACAACCTTTTCCTAAAATTTAAAGGAATACTATCAAAAACTTATAACAAATATCTCGTTTCGAAAACCTTAAAAGCTTTTGTCCACCTAAATTCCCATATAATAGCCACTAACAGTTTCCAGCAAATACGTTAAGACTACATTGATTCTGTTAATCAAACGTTGGAAGTCTTTGGCGTCTTTTGCAGTGTCATAGTAATAAAAATTGTGACGATTTATCAGGCCATTATTATTGAAAGTCGATTCGTGAGTAAATGCAATTATAATAGTAAAGCCAGATGGATGGCTTATCCACGCATCCACATTGACCGACAAGGCCTACTATTGGCCAGCCATGTAGACATATCCTCCTGGCGGATTCCAGAAGTCCGCCCAGAGAAGTTTTCCTCAGATTCTCAGGCGTTATAAAAGCCCCACCAAACAGAGAAAATCTAATTCTTCAGACGGCAAGATAGTGGCAGAAAATGTGCACAACTGTTTACTCCTCTTCTAGACACGGACGGCACTTCCCGTCTTGAGCGAGTTCCATTCTGTGTAAGTGTTTCCTTAATCAATAATATAATAGTAATGATTGCGGTTAGAGCCTTGACAGACTTCCTGTCAAGTTATACAAGTTTATCAATGAATAAGAAAATGCAAAAAAAAAATTAAGTTCTTCTCCGCATCTTTCAATCGTCCATAAACAAAATTCGATACATCACTGAAAATCTACGTCACGCAAACTGTATTGATATAAAAAATGGTATGAATGACACTTGTGCGTTCTTAAAATGCTATGTGCGCTTGTCGTGGGATTAGCTATTAGATGTAGGTATAGAAACCATACCCATATATAGTATGAAAATTTGCGTAAAAACACACCTTCAGCTAAATTTAAAATAACGAGTTATACATGATTGAATTTGGCAGTAATGTACTGTAGCTTCTTGAACATCCAGTACAATATTCAATCCTAGAGAACGTCGCGACATACGCTCCAAACAATTCGTAATTTTTAAATAAACCCTGACTATTTTATCGAAATTAATTCATCCCAGCGTAATTCTTTTTTTTTACAAAGAAAGGAAATATCCGGACGGCATTGAGAGATAGTTATGAGGAATTAGAAAAATAGATGCCTATTTTATCAGGCAGAATTCAGAAGCGAATCAATATACAGGCTGTTCAAATAAAATAAAAAAAAACTTGATGTAACTTTTTTGAAACACGTTGTGTATTGCGAAATATTGCTCGTCTACAAAGCATTACTCAGGAAATAGCCTGTATGGTGCTGATTATGTTAACTATGCTATTTATGTGATCATCACTGTACGTTATACAATAATAACTAGAGCAACGCAACTGCGCTGAAAGCCAGAGGCGGACGCATAAAAGTTTACACAAAATAAATTAAATGTGATACGTGCTCAAACACTTACCGTTTTAAGAGTCCTCCGTGAAATCACAAAGTGGATAATGTCTATTTAATATTTGTAACATTAGATATGTTTCCAAAGTTGTTTCGGCAAAGTGAGTGCGGCGTGAAGAAAAAGTGTTTTTGTATGCCGAAAACGAACGTTCTACATCTAGTGACGTTATATTTGCGTAAGTAAAATAATCTTTCAAATAACTTAACGGTTCTGTTGGCGCACCTTCACAAATTTGTCTTAATGTGCCAAAATCAGAGTTTTTATCTAAAACACTTTCAAACCTTTTTAAAACACAAACATTTCTTGCGTCTTCTATCGCGCATAGCTGTGCGTGAACATGTTGCACTATTTGCAAAGATTCCACTAACGACACCGAAGAATTTTGTACTTTTTCTATCACATCCGCTCGTCCCACGTAATTGTTCTGAATAATTTCCAAATCTGTTTTAACTTGACTATCCTGAAATTTCAAGCGGCTTACCTTGGCAGTCGCAGCTTCCTTTGGATCGAATTCTAAAATCACATTCTTTATATTCTCAAAATATTTAAGATAATAAAATGCAGCCTCTAACCATGTTCCACAACGAGTAAGAATAGGTTGTGGTGGTTCAGGAATACCGGGGCATAGTCTATGAAATTCCAGAATACGTTTTGGGGATTTTACAAACACAGCTTTTGTATGTGCTATTAGAGCGTGTACCTCGGGATAACATTTTCTGATACTATCTGCTACGAGACTGAGAGTATGAATTTTACCTGTAATATGCAACAAGTTAGCACAATGTTTTTTAAGAGATCGACCCACAGCAAGCATGTTTGCGGCACCATTACTCATAAACATCAAAAGTTGATTTGTTGAAAGTTCAAACTTTTCCAATGCATTTAACACCAACATTGAAATTACTTCGACAGTGCATTGTTGTATTCGTCTGGAAGCTAGTAAAATTGAGGGTGACGGTCGGTTCCATTGTGCGTACCATTACATTAACCACAGAATGTTTTTTACGATCTGTTGTTTCGTCCACACATAACCACAGTTTTTTATCTTGCAACTCCGATTTAATTCTTTTCTCGACATGCTCACGAGCAGACGGCACAACTCTCTGTAATGTTCTCTCACTTGATAACTTAAAATCCGAATATTCATTCCAAAACGAGACGTATGCTTTTTTCCTTAGTAAATGAAATGGTAAATTACGTGCAATAAACACATAAATTAAATTTAAATTTTTTTGAAACATGCCCTGCACTATTTACGTGCCGTAGACAATCACTTTTCGACACATTAAATCTATTTTACACACTACACATTGAATTTTAGCGCCATCACACTTTAAATCAGGCATTTCTGCAATATATTCTCTTATTGTGTCCAACTTTGGTCGTTTTCGCGACGTAGGAAACATTTTCAAAACAAACGTAGAACTACGATATAGTATACGACAGCGTAGATGCATACACAACAGATCGGCTTTTGAGTCGCAGTTATACTGACGCTTATACCGAATTGTCCCGGCCGTGTTTATTTTGTCTAAACTTTTATGCGTCAGCCAGTGGCTTTCAGCGCAGTTTGCGTTGCTCTAATTATAACCTACAAATAACATTAACAAGAAGGAATAGATTAACTTTATGGATTAAAAATTTTATTTTAGAAGTTTATAATAGCCACTACTAGAGTAGTCTGAAAAGTTTCAAGCCCCATCATGAGGACGGCGCTACTCATCAAAAATGTTTCGGTAATATAATTTTGAAAATATCAGCCATGTTGGACGTACAGTTCACGGGGACTCTGCAAGATCATTCGCCACAGTGAAATTTTGGGCAGCTGAATTTAAACGTGGTTGTACAAGCTTGATTGGCGATGAACATTTGGGACGGCCAAAAACTGCATCTACTACCGATAATATAGGAAAAATTCACCAAATGGTGCTAGACGACCGTAGGTTCTGAGAAACTCGAATGAACGTGCTTGTTATATATTCACTGAAAATTTGTGGGTGAAAAAGCTAACCGCGCATTGGGTGCTGTGCTTGCTCACTCAGAACCAAAAACGCATTCGAATGAACATTTCCAAAGCCCTGTTGAAGCCCGGGTGACAGAGATTTTAATCGAAGGGGGGGCCATCGCATTTGTAAACCCTACTTTGTGGAACAAGATGCTAACAACTATTTGGGCGGATTAAAGAGATGGGAAGATCGCTGGGAAAAGTGTATAGACTTGCAAAGAGACTATGTTGAGAAATAAAACTGAATTTTACAAAAAAAATACTTGCTTCTGTCAGGCTGGCAACTTTTCAGACTTCCCTTGTATTCTAAAATTGAGCGAAATTTTCTTTTCATATGCAGAGCAGTCTTAGTACAAGAATTTTAAGATAATGTTGCTTTCTTTTCATAGAAATAAATCCGAATTTTCTATAAAATTGACTGATTTGAATGTGTTCAAATAAAATAGATTTTGATAAACGTACCGACAGCTTAAAAAATGATAAATAAAGAAATTATAATAGTCTATAATAGTTAGATTCTATACTATTTGGAAACAATCTTAATATGATAAGGGTGTGGACAAAAAATATCTACAAACGTTTTTTATGAAATGAAATAGCTCTTTTAGTGACCAATGGAGAATTTGCACGTTTTTGAGTATCATGATGACTAACCTGGGCAAATATGCGGTAACGGCCAGAGGCGTGGCGAGCGCATAAAAGTTTACACATAAAATAGAGGGTAAGAAATAAATTATAAAACGTGCTGAAACACTTACCATTTTAAAAGTCTTCCCTGAAATCACAAACTGGATAACATCTGTTAAATATTTGAATCATTAGATATGTTTCCACAGCTGTTTCAGTCAAGTGAGTACGACATGCGAAATAAATCTGTTTTAATGCCGAAAACGACCGTTCGACATCTAGCGATGTTATATTTGCATATTTAAAATAATCTTTGAAACAACTTAATGCATCTTCATACGCACCTTCACAAATTTGTGAATAGTTTGTAAATCTCTTTTAACCTGACTATCTTGAAATATTTCCTGACCTTTCTTGATTGCTGCAGCTTCTGTCGGATTGAATTTTAAAACTATCTTCTTTACTTGATCAAAATATTTGTTGTAGTAAAACGCAGCCTGCAACCATGTTCCCCAACGTGTAACAATCGGCTGTGGTGATTCAGGTAAATCAGGACACAGTTTGCGAAATAGTCGGCTACGTTTCGGGGACTTTAGAAACACTACCTTTGTACTAGCAATCAATGCATTTACTAGTGGAAAACATGTAGGAATCGTTTGCGCCGCAAGATTTTACGCGTTACGTGTAAGAAGTTACCACTTTGTTCTTTAAGAGATCGGCCCAAAGAACGCATGTTTGCGCCACCATCACTCATAAACATTAAGAATTGCTTAGTTGAAATTTCAAATTTGTTTAAAATCTCATCGGCAATACAATTTATAACTCTTTTGGAAGCAAGTAAGGAGGATGACGGTCGATGTGGTTCCACTGTACGTACCATTACATTGACCACATAATGCTTTCGACGATCTGTTGTTTCGTCCACACACAACCACAGTTTTTTATCTTTCAATTCCGTTTTCATTCTTTTTTCCGACTCCGCACCACATATCTACTACACTGACTGTTACCGTTGTTTACCCAGACTATAAGTTGGAGGTTGTGAAAATAATCGTTTTTTACATAAAAAAATGAAGCGTTCTGCGTGGTATCATAAATCCGGGTTTCTAAAACTATGCTCTACATAGACAACATATCTTAAAAACAAAGTAAAACTTCCATCGAAAACTTTTATTGTACTAAACTAATACTCTGTTGAAAAATACCGTTCCAAAAATTCTTTTGACTCATCCTATCTAATATTATACAATATACTAAGCTGTTATTATTTAAAAACGCTGATTGGTCTAGCAAAATAGATATTTAGAATAATTAAAATATCTCGCACAAATAAAATTAATTTGTTTTACTTATATTGTTTATTTATAAATACTCTGTACATTTTTTATACGTCTTTAGAGATTAAATGTTGTTATAGAAAGCTAGTAAATGTTTTATTATCGCGTTGTTGTATCCCTCCAATGCTGGCTTACCCAAAACGTAAGAACAATTTTCAAACAATGGGATCCTTTCTGTTTGGTACCAAATGTTTTTAGTACCTGTAACATTAGCTAAATCTAATGTATTCAACTGGAGAACACCGAAATGGAATAGCCTGCCATCAGTATGAACACACTGTAATGTGACTGGTGTAGGTAGTTCCTTAGTACCCTCCTGAAAAAAGTTAAATGATAACGCGACGCTATCGCAGTGTTTGATAACAAACGAATATTTTTGGCTCTATTCTAACAGCAGTAGCTAATTAACTGCCATACTACTTGGGCCTACCACTTATAATATTGATAGTAGACTCCAACACTACGTACCCCATATAATTGCTTAGCATATGAAGCTGCGACAGTAAAAGATTTCACCAATGATCTTCCGTGAATTTGAGTTTCGGTGACTTCCTCTTCATGTATGTTTTTAACTTCCTCAGGATTGTAGTGAACAAATAAAGTATGCGGATGACATTTTCTAATGGTCAAATCAATAGCTAGGAAGAATAATAACAAATAAAATATTTATGCATTTTAATGAAAAACTTACGATAACAACTTCGTATTTGATAAATATGCTCCTGACTTAAAGTGACTGTCTCCTTTATAGGCTCTATGTTTGGTAAAGTCATAGAACTTGTATCCTCATCGTGTATTTTCTTTAGAGGTTCAGAAGTAGTTAACAGAGTATCACCACATAATTCGAATTGAATTAATCTGTCATTTTTCTCAAAAGGATATGAGAAATACAAGTCGTTAAAGATGGCCCTATTTTGGACGGTTGCAGGTTCAACTAGGACTTCAATCAATTGTAATAGTTTGCTAATCAATAATGTACTACAAAAGAAAATTTATGTTTTATATATTAAAAGTATTACCTGCTACCTACTTTCGTCTTTCTTGTGTAATGCCATATACTCTCGGAAAATTAAACGCTGGTCTTAAAGGATCTTTAATTTTTGGTAACTTTTTCTGTTCGGCGTCAAATAAATGCGAACTTAATATGATTTCTTTAACTCTTCTATTAATACCTTCTATAGACTGATTAACGTCTATAGTTTCCGGTAAACCTCCTTGTACTTCTACAGTGTTTGTAATAATTTTAGCTTGAGTTAAACCTTCAAGTAGCACATTTTCATCTCTCAGTATATGACAAATGCGATCTTTCCAATCTGGATGTGTCTTGTCTCTCTTTAGAGGTTCCGGTTTTAAGCTTAGTACTTCTACACTACAAACAACAAATTAGAAGTCTAAAAATGCTATAGGAATAGAAATATACCTTTCTGGAACGGTTTCTTTTAAAATATCACCCGGTTGATAAATCGGAATATTTCTTTTCCTGAGTTCTTCTTCTGCTCCTGTTGGTATCGGCCTAATTTTACTATTAACCCACCAAAAATTTTTTAACTGGCGACCTATGTGTTGGCGGAATAAAATGTGTGTTATTTTCATTTCGTTTTTAGTTTAGTAATTCGTTTTATTGCAAATATTTATCTATTTATCGGAAAATTATCAAAACACTAACAGTAACCTAACCTCAATTATTATATAGGTTAGAGCACAGATCCTGAAATCGAAACGGAAATATTAATCGAAAACTACTATTTCGACCTCTATTGAGTACACGATGTAACTGGATTTTGGCGCGTGACATTGAAATCTAGATTTATTGTATATAGTGTGGATAAATAATATGAATTAATAATTAGTCATTGTTCAGATTTCTAAGAAAAGCATATCAAATTATCCTAAAACTAAACAATCTAATAGAAATCATTTTTTATTTCAAATGGTACGGTACGGTATGTGAAACAGGAGTTTTTAAAATTGTATTCTTAAACGTCCGGGGGAAGTACCATTAATATGAGTAATGAAGATATATATTGGAATAAAACGCATATTTTTGATCATGAAATTAATTTTTTTATTTTAAATTCTGAAATTTTACACATCTAATCCATAGAGTTAAAACCTGTTCATTTTTACTTAATTTCAAATATAGGAAGGCATGAGCTTATTTTAACTTATATAACTAATTGTAAAAGTAGTCTTGTGTGACGCTCATCAAATTTACATTCATTCCTTTCATTCTAGAAATTTATTACATTTTTCGTCAAGTTTAATAATATCTTTATGATTCTTGATTGAATTCAAGTCATCTAGATTCTTCCACCACAGATTTAACATGTTTTGCTTGAGTATTAAATTTAAAATAGGTTCTAACGGTTCTTTTAACTCATGTAAATGTTCTTGAATTTTTCCCTGCGGTATAAAACTCAGTTCTGTTAGTTCATTGGAGTTAGCTTTTAAAGTAAAATCTTGCTGTATAATGAGAATATATACAATCGCGTGGTCTCCCCATTTTCCATTACCCAAGTCGCAGTGATAAATACGAGTCAAGTAAAAGATCTCATTGATCGGTATTTGTTCAGGTTTAATTCCTAGTTCGTAGTGTAACCTTCTCTGAGCGGCAATTTTTACGCCTAAAGAGTTTTCCTCTTGGTCTTCTCCGGGAATGTCTGCCAAAGGATGACCGGTACAAGATGAAGCGTAGTGACCAGGAAACGTAAGCTGAAACATGAATTTAGTACTTTGAGAAAAAATATTTCGACTCGAAAAAGGAGACCGTTAGTTATCCTAGAGCATCAACATAAGACCGTTCATTTAGACACTACTAATGATACGTCCTATTAACTTATTTCATCCTATAACTTCCTCCTTTTTAATTTCCTTTTCATTCTGTGTGAAATAGATTTCAAGGGGTAACGAAGAATAGTAAATATTTACTTGGAAAACATTTACAAGTCATTCATTTGCTATGAAAAGCAATATATTAGATCCTAGTCCTAGTTAACTATTTATTAGCACTTACCCAATTGGCATTTTGTAAATTTCGCGGCTGATTTAGGTTGGTAGTTCCGGGAATAAAGGAGATATTCACATGCGTTACGTTAAGAAATGGGTGAACTTTTATTGCCGGAGCTATATACCAGCTTAAATTATCCGCGAAATTTAAAAAATACCAACTAGATAGTTATCAGAATCTATAAATTCTTATCTAAATAACATTTATCTAACAAAATAACTGGGAAATTCTAATTATTTTAAAATTAAATAGTTTTCACATTTTGAGGATATTTTTATATTCCTTTATGAATTACTATTTGGAATTTTTGAAATCGCGTTTTTATATCCGAACTTTGTTATAGATGGACTGGATTTTTTACAAAAAAATGTCACATTTTTTTTAATAAGCATTGATATACAACACGAATGTCAATTTAATTAATAAAATATATTTTTATCTTTTTAGGTAGTTTTTTCAGATATTTATTTCGATTTGCGTAAATAGTTTACGTATAGTTGAATACGTAGTGAAGTAGTGTTATAAAATCTTTAAAATGCCTTCTAATTTTTCTCAAAATGAATGTGCTGATATGTTATTAATTTATGGAGAGTGTCATAAGTCATAACAATTCTTGTAAAGCAGCAAAACTTTATGGAGAGCGATTTCCTAACAGAGTAGTACCATCACATATTGTTGTATACGAAACGTGCACGTTCAATAGGTGTCGCTAAGTGTACTCGGTCGCCAAGCAAGCAAGTCACACTGAGTATATAAGGCAGAACGGATACGACATAGCCCTCGCCCGGGAGTCCATAAGAAGACTCCCCCCCTTTTATTCAGAATATTTTTCTCTAAAATTAAAAATAAGCAGTAATCGAAAAACGATACTTCCTTGGGGCATCCTGTACTCTGCACTATGGCGTGCAACTTTTAGGTTACCTTTTTTGAGTTAGTACCAGGCGCCACAATAATCTGGAAACATTGAATAGAATTAAAAAAGAACTTTATAGAATTTTGAAAACAAAATGTCAATTTTTGCAGTCCCGATAAAACTTGTGGACCAAAATTACGAATAAGTGTTTGAACTTGTTTAAATTGCGAATTAATGGGTACTAACGTTACGTTGAATGTGACAAAAGTAAGAGTATGGAAATAAAAAGAATAAAATACGTACAATCATTTGGGAAGATTAGAAAAAAAGGCAAAAGGCAAAGTACCGCAAAAGATTCTTTAATAAATTTCACAATGAGAAATCACTGGTTTAGTGCATCTTTATCCGCATACTCAAGGAATCGAGAAAATTTTAGTTGGAAATTTTAAACCAAAGGAAATAGGTCCGATGATTAAATGTTTCTACGTAAACAAAATCTACGAGAATGAACAAAATGGACTGCTGAAAATCGACGAAAATAAACGATTGCGTGAGGAGTTTAAATTTACCGAGGTTTGGGATGCAACTCGACATGGCAACACTGCACGTAAAACTCACGGCTATGATTATTGAGTTATTACTAAAGCTGGCCACGAGCGGTACTGCGCAGTAGCGTAGAGTCGACCAGGCCTGGCGTTCCACTAGAGTTATTCTGCTAATAGAGATGTTTGCTGCCGCAAATAATTTCGCTCATCTTTTAAATAAAAATTAAATAACACGTGCTCAAACACTTACCATTTTAAGAGTCCTCCGTGAAATCACAAAGTGAATAATGTCTGTTAAATATCTGCAACATTAGATATGTTTCAACTGTTGTTTCGGCAAAACTAGTACGGCATGAGGAAAAAATGCGTTTATATGCAGAGAACGAACGTTCTACATCTAGTGACGTAATATTTGCGTAAGTAAAATAATCTTTCAAATAACTTAACGATTCTGTTGACGTACCTTCACAAATGTGTCTTAATGTGCCAAAATCAGAATTCTTCTCAAAAACACTTTCAAATTTTTCTAGAACAGAAACATTTTTTGCGTCTCCAATCGCGCATAGCTGTGCGTGAACATGTTGCACTATTTGTAGAGATTCTTCTAACGGCACCGTAGGATTTTGTAATTTTTCTATTGTATCTGCTAGCCCGAAGTAATTGTCGTGAATGATTTTTAAATCCATTTTAACCTGACTATCTTGAAATTTCGACTGGCTTTTCTGGATAGCGGCAGCTTCCTTTGTATAGAATTGTAAAACCACGTTCTTAATATTGTCAAAATATTTATGATAATAAAACGCATAAAAATGTTCCCCAACGAGAATAGGTTCTGGTGGCTCTGGTATACGGGGGCTCAGTCTGTGAAATTCGCGAATACGTTTCAATGTATTTAACACTAACTTTGAAATTACTTCGGCAGTACACTGTTGTATTCGTTTGGAGACTAATAGAATTGAAGGTGCCGATTGATGAGGTTCCAATTTGCGTGCCATTACATTAAGAACAGAATGTTTCTTCCGATCTGTTGTTTCGTCGACACATAACCACAATTTTTGATCTTTCAACCCCGATTTTAGTTTTTGTTCAATATGTTCGCGCGCAGATGGCACAATTCTTCGTAACGATGTTCGACTTAGTAATTTGCAGTCCGAATAGTTATTCCAAAAGCAGATAAATGGTTCCTTGTCTAGTAAATTAAACGGTATATTACATGCGATAAACGTAACGCATAAATTAAATATAAATTTTTCATTGTCTCGTGCGCAATTTCTTTTTGAGACATGCTTTTCACTATTTACGTGTCGTAGACAATGTTGTCTGGACCAACACATTAACGGAATTTTACAGATTACACATTTAATTTTAGCACCTTCATATATTAAGTCTGGAATTTCTGCAATAAATTTTCGAAGTTTGTTCGACCGCGGTCGTTTTGCTGACGAAATCATAATTTTTCTAGGACAGATAAACAATTGCGCAAATGACCGGCAGCGAAAATGTCCGTACTCTCCGCAGACGAAGTAATACTACCATTCCTCTCGGTCCGAGCTGATTCTACGCCGATGCGCGGTACCGCTCATGGCCAGCGTTAGTTATTACTACACAATTTCTTTAGATGAAACACCGGAGATATTACAAAAAAAAAAATGGATAAATAATAAAGTATGTATTCTTTATTTATAACGTATGCTTATATTATCACGTACATGTCTCTAAAAGATCCTCAATAAACAATAAATATAAAAAGATACAAGCTATAGTGATATGTGTACTCATAAAAGATAATAAAATTTTGCATGCACCATTGTAATATAAATCCTTAAACCGAAGCAAACATCACTTTTCCAACAGTAAAATATTCTTGTGATCCTTAAAATTATCTAAATTATGCAGATTATTCCACCATAACGGTAACTTATGCTTCAGAATCATGTGAAACCACGGAGTCAACGGCGACGCTAAAGACGAAACAAAACTGCCGAACTCTTCTTTGTTAATATAAATAACTTCAGATACTTCGTTTGGATTTGGCTTGATATCTATATCCGCTATCAAAAATAAAATATAATCGATCTCGTGTTCGCCCCATATACGATTTCCGATATCCATATAGTGCAGTCGTGTGATGTAATTAAACGAATTAATCGGTATCTGGGCTAAATCAATGCCTAACTCGTGATTTAGGCGTCTACGAGCTGCCCTGATCACACCATGCGCATTCACTTCCTGTTCCTCACCTGGGACATCACAGATTGGGTGACTGCAGCACGTATTGGTGTAATGGTTGGGATACGTTATCTAAAAACCAAATAGGAGTCAGAGACACATCCAGAAATGCACACAAATTACATTAGGTTAGTAAGTTAGTACTGCAAGTATTTTGTGTATAGATAATAAACACCTTTTCTTAGAGATATTCGCAATTTGTTGAGCGTAGGCTTTCACGTCTGCTTTCCATTGAAGTAGTGGCTATTGGGTTTTGCCATGTTTATTGCACTAATGTAATTGAGTTTTTAACAACACTTAAACAGGCAACATACAAGGCTGGATCAATAAGTACCCGTGTTTGCAGACAAGAGGCGTTGCTTGGGGAAGTAGACATTACCGTCGTGTACAGCCATCTTTCGAACACCATACTAAATTTCAGACTGATTTATAGGTTAGTTTTTATTTGGCAGGCGGTTGTGTGACACGTGTTTAGTGTTTTTCGATAAAATGGAAAAAGAACAATATCGACCCGTAATTCGCTTTTTATTTTTGGATGGAAAAACATGCGAAGAAATAAAAACGAAGTTGGATGCTGTCTACGGGGACCCTTCACCATCTATGACCACCGTAAGATATTGGTTCAACGAATTTAAATGTGGTCGTACATCTGTTTTTGATGGGGAACGGCCTGGCCGCCCGGCAGACGTAGTTACCGAGACAATCGTTGAAAAGGTCCACGACATAATTGATGATCGCCGAACCAAAGTGTGTGAAGTAGCAGAGGCCGTAGGCGTGTCGTACGGAACGGCAATCAATATTTTACATAAGTTAAGTGTAAGAAAGCTGTCGGTGGCCGGTAGATGTCGCGATTGTTAACGGTGGACAACAACCGCATACGGGTGTCACTGTCGAAGCAGTGTTTGGACCTCTTTACGCGAAATTCGCGGAGGAGTTTTTGCGTCGAGCCGTCACCGTCAATGAAACCTGGATACATTATTATACGCCAGAGAGCAAGCGACAATCCAAACAATGGATTTTTTCGGGTGAATTTGCTCCGAAGAAAGCAAAGACGGTCCTTTCGGCCGGAAAGATCATGGCCACGATTTTTTGGGATTCGAAGGGAATAATCCTCATGGATTTTTTGCAGAAAGGAAGAACGATAACAGGGCAGTGCTATAGTGAATTATTGGACCGTTTCGATAAGAAATTGAAGGAGACATGGCCTCATTTGGCAAAAAAGGTCTTGTTTCATCACGATACCGCACCAGCACATTCATCCGGAATTGTCGCGGCCAAATTACATGAACTGAGGTACGAACTACTGCCGCACCCACCGTACTCGCCCGACCTAGCTCCCTGGGACTTCTTTCTGTCCCCAACATAAAAACTTGGCTCGGGGGAAAAAATTCAGCTCAAACGAGGAGGTTATCATCGAAACACAGGCGTATTTTGAAGAGTTTAACAACTCGTACTTTTTGGACGGTTTAAAGAGGTGGCAGAAACGTTGGGAAAAGTGTGTAGACCTCAAAGGAGATTACGTTGAAAAATAAAAAAAACAATTTGCAAAAAGCTTGCGCCTTCATTCATAACACGAGCAGTTATTGATCCACCCTCGTAGTAGTCCAACTTTACGATGTAAGTGGAGGAAAATGGACGTCTTAGAGAAAAGATAATGTATTATAGCCTGGTGTATACAGACTTATTATTGGAGATAGAGGGTTAAATTTGGTAATATTGCTAAATTTTGTGTTTTTTATGAATCCGAAGAAAAAATGGGCATGTGACAAATGACGTTCAAGGCAAAATGAAAACGAAAAATGCTTATTTTCTTCTTTAACGCTAACACCTTTATTTGGCCTTCTATCTGAGTGTGTATTCGAAATTTTTATGACATTTCGGTTCTTTCTAGCCATCATCAACTTTCTTATTTCTTATCGGCGCCATATTGGATTTTGACATCGTCAGAAAGAGTAGCCATGAAATTTCAAACTGTCAAACATTTCAACTACCGCCATACTAATGCTCAGCAATACCACACAATGCCTAAAAATACGAAAAATGTTGTGATTCATCATATATTAGCACAAATACATGAAAAATGTCGTTTGAACTTGTTCAAAGTGTCTTCAATATCTAATTCTGGATTTATATAGGGATTATAATTTACAAATAACATTCTATTAACTGGACTATTTTGACATATCTTCGAAGCAGTCAATTTACTTATATTCCAAAACGATTGTGTTATTAAATTACTCTTTTCGTAAGTTCATCGGAAAATAACCGAAAAGGATCTTAGTTGGTCGTTGTCTTCCGGGTGTTGCCGTGTTGTTCAGTTTATTCTTGATGTTTCGCTTACCATACTATCCGCTTCTTCTAAAAGTTTATTGGATTTAGCACTGTCAGAAGGAGTCTTTTTTTTCTGATTTCAACCATGTATAACATGTTAAACGCTTTTGATATACCTAAACTGACGAAAAATACATTTTAATTTTATTTTTAACAACTCCCCATAAAAATTATCCAGAAGTCTTAGGTCAGGAGATGTCGCCGGCCATACAACTCCACTATTTCTAATCCAATTCAATGTTTCTTCATATATAACTGGTTCTATAAGACGATTTCCCGCAGTATTTGGCATTGTTTGGAATTACGGTAGTATTGCTATGGAGTAACCTCGCATTACACTTAAAATTCACACGTTGTGGCATTTTGGCCTACAAAATTTCGGCGGTGAAATTCCCCTCGGTTTTACCGGAACGTTTATTTCCAGCAAGACGGTGCTTCCCCTCACAATACGAGAGATATTTCACAGTATTTCCATGAAACGTTTGAACACAACATTATATCCACAAACGGTCAAATTAGGTGGTCGACAAGACCTTCGGATTTAACTCCGCTGAATTTCTTCCTTTGGGATTAAAGGTCTTGTCTACGTTCAAGGATTAGAACGTAGACTTTTACGGGCGTTTGGAATGATAACTCAAGTGGTGTTGGAAAGAGTAGCAGAAAACAGTCTAAGAGAAACAACAGAAAGGCTTGCGCATATGGCGGTCATTTTGAACGGATGTTCTTAATAGACTTATACATACCTAGATATTTTACTGTGTTCGGTGTTAGTTACCTTAAAAAATATGCGAATTTGAAATAAAGCTTTTTAATGCCGTGTCTTAATTTTTTAATGCATTCTAAAAATGATGATATAGTAGCCCCAATTAAAGAAGTGCATATTACGTCATATGTGCAGATGGCGTTTTTTAGTCGGGTAAGACGATTATCACTACCCAAGGGGTGAACCGTTACCTACGCTATAATAAGGCCTCAGCGCTCTTCAATGACGTCACGCTGGGTTGGTGATGTATCGCCATGCACGATATTAGCCTAAGCGGTAAAGGAACGTTTTTTTTTGCATTTCTTTTTTTCAGTTTTGAAGGGCTTCCGGTTAAAAGACGATGTCAGTCGTCAACTGAGCCCTTCTTCGCGTCCCATTCCATTTTATTTTGAAAAAACGAAGTTTCAAAGCAAAAACCAAACACGTAACCGAGCACGGTTTTCGTGAAAGATGTATTGGTGGTTGATATTTAATCGACTAATTATTATTATTTGTAACTGTACATGTATTTGGGCGAAACTAACGTTGAAATGATACAGTAATTGCAATTTTATTCGAAATTTTGTTCAAATTCACGAGAAAATTTACAGACATGCTATTTAACCAGGGTCTTTAATTTCCTATTATGTAGTGTTTTATCTAATTTATCTTTCCTATTATGTGGTGTTTTACCTAATCTGCATTACTTTTCCCACAATCATTTTTACGTAGGGTATTTATATAACAAGTTATTATAATTGTTGCAATACGTTTACTGCTGTAAATATGACATTTACATATATCAGCATCCAAATGGCACGTTCTTGTATTAAAACAGAACGTTTAACACGTTTAAAAACATCTTTGCATGTTCAAAAATAATTTTGTTAAATATAACGTAAGAATATAAAACTATTTCAACAATAAAATCTTCTCGTTTTTTGTCAAATACAACGGACAGTTAGGGAATTGAGTCGGAATAGCATCCCCTTAAGCCTGGGATTTTTTAAACTTACAGTTATAGTTTCACCGGTACTTGAATCTGTAGCTGTTGAAAAATAAATTATATCTTCTTCTACAAAGTGTAACCCACAAACAAAACATACAAAACAGCCGACGCCACAATTTTTAGGTTATCCCGTTTTTATCGTTTCAGAAAAGGTTTTATCGCTAGAAAAACATTACAGGTATCATCAACAAAGTACGGAAATATCACTACACAGTATTTTTTAAAAATAAAACCAATATAATTTCGATAAACCAATTCAAAACGCAAGGAAGAATCTGAACGTGTGAATGATCGATGACTTACTTCAAAATACGTCACAGCCTGCTGACCTCGAAGCGCTCGGGCCTTGTGTATATCGTAGGTAACGGGTGAGCCATACTTCAGTAGCGCATCGTTACTGTTTTCGAGGAGGTTAAAGATGTTTAGAGAAATTGGATGTAGTTCGAATTTAATAATTATAAAATACCGAATTTAACATCTCTTATCTAACTGTTGTATAATAAATTCTATACATTACAAAAGTTACAAATTTTTTTTTATTATTATTTTTAAGCGCCCCGTTGTGTTCAAAGCATATACGGTAATGACCAATGACAAATTTTGCTCGCGCAGATAATGATGACGCAACATGCACTCTAATTGGAACCGCTTTACCAACAATTTTAGAAAAAATTCGTTTTGAAATAAATCCAGTGAGTTTTCTGTACATAATTTTCCTAATATTGCGGCAAAAATTACATATTGAAAAGCTGAGTTAAAAACATTCTCTAAGAAGTTCGATGTACAGGTTCCTCTTAATCAAGTGTTGCAGAGTGTACAGGCTGTTCCATTACAAAAAATTCCAATTTGTTTCCAAATATTTTTTGCCTAAAAACTATTTCTCTAACTTGCTCAGGGAAGGAATTCCACCCATGTACTAGGCGTACACAACTTTCCCAAATAATTTTTTACAAATTATAAAGATTCAAAATACCAAACTAAAACAACCATAGCTTCTATGCGATATGTAATATACTACAAATAATTCTAGTTATTCCAATATGTAAATGTTAGTTATTAAAGAATACAATGAATGACCTCAAATAAGGAGAAAGTTTGTAAAAGTTTTCAACAGGAAATCTACTTTCTACCCTAATGATAATGAATATCCTAATATGAATGATAATATTGTAATCTCTAGATAAATTCAAATAGAATAATAAAATCTGATCTTATTAACTCGTAATTACTTACTTTTGTATCAGCTCTTTTCTGCAACAACAAATGTCCATTTTTATTAAATAAAAATACACTGAATGCCCTATGAAGTGGAATCGTTCCATCAGGTCTGACAGCGTGGCATTCACGTTTCGAAGCAGTCCCAATTACCTTATCATTTTTATCGACTAGAAAACAATTTTCTTTTAAAGCAGCTTCTTGAACTGGATCCATAGTTTCTTTCAGTCTTGCTAGGGAGCTAGTGAGGTATCTTCCGATTGGTCTTGCTATTGTACTCCTTATGCCCAACGAGTTCATTCTAGCAACTGGAAAGGCTTAGTTTTACACTATTATACTAAAATAAATAATACTATAAGTAGTGAAATTTAACAAGACAAATGCAGCGCAATTCTTACCCAAATTCATATAATTTGTCCCCCACTATCTTAAGCAGCTATGCAGGTACAATATACAAATAATAATTTAACGCTCTAAACGTAATGCGACGTACGCAGAATACATAAAAGTTGGAACTGCGATTTATGGTCAACACGGTTAGGTTAATTGCAGCCTACTCTAACACACTCTAATAAAAGCTAGAGTTTGAATTTGCTTGAAATTCGAATTTTGTCGCAGGTGACGTACATGCTTTTAGAGCATGGAAAAAGTTGAAATTGAGGTAAATAGAAATCTGCACTTAATTCGGTTTTTATTTACGTCACCCATTTTTTTTTTTCAGTTTCTACGTTGTTCTAGGTGCGCCAAATACAAACGAGTTCAGACTAATTTACTGACTTGAAACAGCCAAGGTCTTCAGGTTTCACGGTATCTATTTAAAAATTTACCCTACTACTAAATTCAAAATATCTTGGAATTGGAAAACTATTTAAACTATGACATACAATTTTGGAATGGGCAAGCAAATTTTTGATGAGCTTAAATTGATCTTGTATTTTAAGTAATCGCATACAGATGTCTCTACATCTCAATACGGAATTTTGAATGAAGCAAATGTATTTATTTTTAATTAAGTATAAAATTCTTGTTCCAATAATTACGTTATTGATTTCATGATTATTTCATTACAGCAGTAAATATGTGTCCTTTGTAGGTGCATATTAGAGGTGGGCATTTTGAGACCTATGTAAGCCCGGCCCGGCTCGACACGCCAACGTTTTTCTATCCACCGGATGGAGACAGTTATCAACCAACACGTTTTTAGTTGATAGTTGGATTTGTGATGGATGCATCAGTTATCGTATTGATGGATTAATGGTGATTGCGCCAACTATCAAATTTTTTGCATTTAAAGTCGGTGGATGGTAGGTGGAGAAATTGTTAAATGTCAGTTTGATTATTATTATTGCGCAAATCCATCGCAAAACCATCATTGGTGGAATTTATCAATCGTGTTGGATAAAAAACGGGTGTGTTTATTAGCCCAGCCTGGAACGGCCCGGCCCGACCTATCAGATCCATTTGGTCCGATGCGCCCGTTTTGTTCGATAAGAGAGTCAAATCCATTCATATTTCAAAAGATATATTCTCAATTAAACAAAAAATCATTTATGTTGTACTATTCTCAGTATTTAAAAATTAATAATAATTTGAATGATGATTTACTTGTTACTAGAGTTGGCATTTTTTAAATTTCGCGGATGATTTCAGTTGGTAGTTCTGGGAATAAAGGAATATTGCCTGTATTTACGTTAAGAAATTGGCGAATATGTCCTTTACTGCCAACTTAAATCATCCGCGAAATTTAAACAATGTCAGTCTACTTATTATTAATTTAATCGGGCCAAATAATATGGATATACTAAAATACGAAGAGATTTTTCCTTTTTCTACGATTTTTCTAACACTTTTTTAGTTTTACAATAGCAACTAATGCTAGGGAATTTAACAATAAAAAATAATAAAACAGAGAAAATGGGAAACGTGCTGCTGCCTTAAATATTAAATATTTGTCCGTCTAAATGAACATATGAATTATATTTTGTTGTTTTATTTTAGTATTTTTCGGAATCAAATTATGAATGTAGTTAACTTACACATTAATAAATTTAAAAGTAAATACAAAGGAATGTTCAAAATTAATAGTGAACAGGCGTGGCAGGTCGAACGGGCTTGATAAGCCGAACGGGCTGCCCGTCTTATTTTTAAAAAAGCCGAACGGGCCCGCATCTGAAATATTCCAGCCCGATTCGGCCCATTCGCACCTCTAGGAGAGATAAAGAAAATGCTAAAAAGAATATCTATGTATGTATACATACAAGACAAACAGATGTTACCATTAGATTATTATTAAAATTAACGGTTGCGTCTGTTATTTACGTCAATAGTATTTCAGTATACAAAAAAGACTCTTTTTATATATATTTCTAATCTTGTTTGAAGACCTTGAATAAAAATTTTTGCGATAGTTCGCTTTGCAATCGGTAGGTGGTGCAATATAACGCCATACTCTGCCATCTAACGAATTAGCGCATTCTCAGTTAGATTTCAAATATGTGAACTGAAAAAGATTCAGAAAATCGTTTTAGTATAAAAGTGTCTGGGATGTTACTAATTTTTTCCTTCATATTGATTTGTAAGTAATTTTGAGGTCCTATTACCAAATTCGTTTAATGTTTGACGAAAATTTTTAAAATAAATTGTACATTTTACATTGGATATCTTTTTATTCACAATCAATGAAGTTCAAGTCACGCAAATATTTAAATAATTATATTTGTTTAATTCAAAATTGATATATTACAAATGAATGTCTATTTCATAGATAGAAGCTTATATGTACGAATGTGTACAAATATTTCTGGATATATGCGGAAGTTCACACTTGAATGATCGCTTTAGCAAGCTCAACGCACACTTTGATGTTGGAGTTTTTCGATTAAGCATGGTTTGATAAGCAAAGCTTAGCCTATTTTGCACGCGTTTGTTTTTCTGATATTTTAGCCGAGGTCTTTTTTTAGAGTTGTATTTAAAATTCATGAACTTACATCGATCTTTTAATTAAATAACGCTTTATTTGTAATTACTTACATTCGATTATTTTGGAAACTAACATGCAAGGGTATAATGTGGGTATAGTGATTTGGCGTAAGACGGAATGGAACACGTGATACATTCTTTGAACGAATAACATTACTGGTTATAGAGTACATCCACATGTTATCTTTATTTTGATTGTCACCTGCCACTGTACTATTTCTAGATATAAGAGGGTAATCTGAAATGTTTCCAACCTAACAGAGACAAATATTTTTTTGTTAGATTCAGTGTTATTTCTCAACATAGCCTCCTTGTAAGTCTATACACTCTTTCCAGCGATGCTTCCATCTCCTTAATCCTTCCAAAAAGTAATTGGGATTTTATTCTGCAAAATAGGCGTTTACAAATGTGACGGGCTCTTCATTCGATGAAAATCTCTCTCCTCTGAGTGAAACTTTGAGTCTAGGAAACAGGAAAGGGTCACTGGGACCCAGATCTGGTAAATAGGGTGGGTGGTCTATCAATTTGAACACCAATTCGTGAATTTTTGCCATGGCGACCACTGAAGTTGGAGTTGTCTTGGTGGGACAACATTTATTTTTCCTTTTTTAAGATAGTCGATTAACACAACTCCATGACTATCCCAAAAAACAATCGTCATTACTTTCTTGGCCGATGGAACAATCTTCTCCATTTTGGAGCCGATTCACCCTTCGGAATCCATTGTTTCGACTATGCCCCGGCTTCAGGAATGTAGTGGTGTATCCAAGTTAATTTCATCTGTAGTTACCAATCGACACCAAAACTCCGATTTACCCTGTTGCGCCCTGTGCGTTTTTCGTGCCCAAATCTTCAGTCAATATTATTGTTTAGCACCATTTATTTGGTAAACTTTTCCGATGTTAATGGTAGTAGCTGCAGTTTTTGGTCGTTTCGAATATTCGTCATCAACCAAACTGATACGGACTCGTTCAAATTCAGCCATCTAAAATGTCACTGTGGTTAATAATGGTGCAGAGTCCCTGTAAACAGCGCCCATCTGGGCTTTAATTTTCGTAGGCGTAATGCCTTCCAAATGCAAGAATTTAATGACGGCTCGAACTTCGATTGTTTCAGTTTCTATAGAAGCACTAACATTGACTAACATAAACAACTGTTAAACAATAACTGAGCGTCCAACATGGCTGAAATTTTCAATGCTGAGGCTTGAAACATTTCAGACTACCCTCGTAGCTAACTCAGGATATCTTCAACATAACTCTACATCTCTAGAATCCCTACTGCTATAAAGTCTGCATTTTATCCAATCTAAAACGAACTAATGCTATAAATGAAAATTAGTATTTTATTGTCTTTCATCTGGAAATATAGGTCAAGTTGTGTAGGTTTTATTTTACTTTTTATGTGATCTCTTCATAAAGTTAATCAAAGCGGAACCATTGAAATAAAACAAAAGTCGATTTGCTCTTAGTCGTTGAATATCATGCAACTGGAGAAATAATAATTTAATTCTTTCTACTTCTTCACAGTAACGAATTGCTACTCCATCCAAATCAACTACACAAAAGTACCTCAAGCAATTAAAAATAACACTGGCAACAGTATCATCCTCGACTGCAACTATTCGATAAGACCTGATGATTCTGAACTTGTCGTTAAGTGGTTTTTAAACAATGAATTGGTTTATCAATGGGTACCACCTAAGCAGCCTCAAAGTTTGGGCATCTTGAAAGATAGGCTGGATTTATATTACAAGGTTACTGGAGATCCCAAGACAGCTCATAGAGCATTAAAGATACTTAACCCAACCACAGATATTGCTGGTGAATATAAGTGTTACGTTTCTACTTTTGCTGATGAAGATTTTAATTCGAAGACGATGATTGTTTTTGGTAAGTGTCCGGAAACTATTGAGGTTCTAAGTTATGTATCCAAATTTAGCACTTTCTTGGCAATATTCGGGTTACTGATACATTTTTTGATAGTTTTTAACAGTCTTAGGCATTGCTTCGATTTTTTTTTATACATAATGGGTGATTCATGCTTAATTATAATTAATTACTATTTTGTTGAATTATTTAGTTGGGTGATTATTTTAATTCTCTCCAGAAATAAAGAAATTAATGAGTTATGATTAGCAAACTAGGATAACATTCGACTATTTCGATCTTTCTGGCACATTTTTATATGATCGTATTACTTCATTAAACACTAAAATATCGGTATACACCGCACTACAGAAATTTTTTGATTAATTTGGGACAATTGTTTCGCGAATTCGTGGATAGATGGTAGTCAAGTATCATGAATAGAGCTGCTCACTAGCGCCAATGAGCAGTGGCGGAGGTTCGATACAACCCTCAGTATAACTGCGAGTCTCAACCAGATCTGTTGTGTATACATGTACGCTGCCGTAAATACTATTTCGTAGTTCTACGTTTGTTTTAAAAATGTTGCCTACGTCGCGAAAATGACCAATGTTGGACAAAGTTACAGAATTTATAGCAGAAATGTCTGACCTAAATTATGATGGCGTTAAAATTTAAGGTGTAGTTTGTAATATCGCTTTAATGTGTTGGTCCAAAAGGGATTGTCTACGTCACGTAAATAGTAAACAGCATTCTTCCAAAAAAAATTGCACACGACACTATGACAAATTTAAATTTAATTTATGTGTTACCTTTATTGCATGTAATCTACCGTTTAATATACTAGACAGGGAAGCATATGTCTTCTTTTGGAATAAATATTCGGACTGCGAATTACCAAGTCGGGCATTGCTACAAAGAATTGTGCCATCTGCTCGTGAATATGTTGAAAAAGGAATTAAATCGGAGTTGAAAGATAAAAAACTGTGGTTATGTGTGGAAGATCGTAAAAACATTCTGTGGTTGATGTAATGGTACGTACAATGGAACCTCATCAATCATCACCTTCAATTCTATTAGCTTCCAGACGAGTACAACAATGTATTGCCGAAGTAATTTCAAAGTTAGTGTTAAATACATTGGAAAAGTTTGAACTTTCAACAAACCAACTGTTGATGTTTATGAGTGATGATGCCGCAAACATGCTTTCTGTAGGCCGGTCTCTTAAAAAACATTGTGCTAACTTGTTACATATTACGTGTAAAATTCATGCTTTCATTCATGTGGCAGATAATATTAGAAAATGTTATCCTGAGGTAGACGTTTTAATAGCGCATACAAAAGCAGTGTTTGTCAACTCCTCAAAACGTATTCGCAAATTTCACAGACTGTGACCCCGTATGCCGGAGCCACCAGAACCTATTCTTACACGTTGGGGACGTTTTATTATCATAAATATTTTGAGAATATTAAGAACGTGCTTTTACAATTCGATCCAAAGGAAGCTGCGGCTATCAAGGAAAGCCAGTCGAAATTTCAAGATAGTCAGGTTAAAACGGATTTAAAAACAATTCAGAACAATTACTTCGGACTAATGGAGGCAATAGAAAAATTACAAAATCCTTCGGTGTCGTTAGTGGAATCTCTGCAAATAGTATAACATGTTCACGCACAGCAATGCGCGGTAGAAGACGCAAAAAATGTTTGTGTTCTAGAAATGTTTGAACGGAGTTGCAAGATAAAAAACTGTGGTTATGTGTGGTCGAAACAACAGATCGTAAAAACATTCTGTGGTTAATGTAATGGTACGCACAATGGAACCGACCGTCACCCTCAATTTTACTAGCTTCCAGACGAATACAACAATGCACTGTCGAAGTAATTTCAATGTTGGTGTTAAATGCATTGGAAAAGTTTGAACTTTCCACAAATCAACTGTTGATGTTTATGAGTAATGGTGCCGCAAACATGCTTGCTGTGGGTCGATCTCTTAAAAAACATTGTGCTAACTTGTTGCATATTACAGGTAAAATTCATACGCTCAGTCTCGTAGCAGATACTATCAGAAAATGTTATCCCGAGGTAGACGCTCTAATAGCACATACAAAAGCTGTGTTTGTAAAATCCCCAAAACGTATTCGGGAATTTCATAGACTATGCCCCAGTATTCCTGAACCACCACAACCTATTCTTACTCGTTGGGGAACATGGTTAGAGGCTGCATTTTATTATCTTAAATATTTTGAGAATATAAAGAACGTGATTTTAGATTTCGACCCAAAGGAAGCTGCGGCTGTCAAGGTAAGCCGCTTGAAATTTCAGGATAGTCAAGTTAAAACAGATTTGGAAATTATTCAGAACAATTACGTGGAACTAGCGGATGCGATAGAAAAACTACAAAATTCTTCGGTGTCGTTAGTGGAATCTTTGCAAATAGTGCAACATGTTCACGCACAGCTATGCGCTATAGAAGACGCAAGAAAATGTTTGTGTTTTAAAAAGGTTTGCAAGTGTTTTAGAGAAAGATTCTGATTTTGGCACATTAAGACACATTTGTGAAAGTGCGTCAACAGAATCGTTAAGTTGTTTCAAAGATTATTTTAATTACGCCGATATAACGTCACTAGATGTAGAACGTTCGTTTTCTGCATATAAACACACTTTTTCCTCACGCCGCACTTGGTTTGCCGAAACAACTGTGGAAACATATCTAATGTTGCAGATATTTAACAGACATTATTCACTTTGTGATTTCACCGAAGACTCTTAAGACGGTAAGTGTTTGAGCACGTATTATATTTTATTTCTGACCATTTATTTTATGTAAACTTTTATGCGCCCGCCACTGGCTGTTGGCGCAAATTGAGCAACTCTAATTATGAACAACTAGAAGGTATGGCGATGCGAAATCCCTTGTTTTCTTTCATAGCCAACTTGTTCATGAGCAAACTTGAAACGTGTATGAAAAAGGGTACCTTATATTTTCCGAAAGTTTGGCGTAGGTGTGTAGACATTTTCGCGAATTTGATACTGACAAAAGCACTATTTCAAAATTAATCGCGACACTTAATTCAAAATTCGAAATCATTGAATTTACAGTAGAGGAAGCAGTGAACAACTAATTCCCGTTCCTAGATGGTTCCTACACGCAGAGAAATAAGGGAAATCAAAAAAATTAATTTTCTTGCAAAAATCAACCTCGATTTAAGAAAATATTTTTATTTCAAGACTATAAAAATGCATAATATGAGAAAATAATTTTATTGAAATTTTATTTGGATTAAATAAATATTTTCTTAGGGTTAGAAGATCAAGAAAATCCAAGACAGAAAAATGTTTCTTCCATGTAAATCATTTACTTTTAAGTTAAGGAAATATTCATATTAAAGGTAGGAATGAAAAAGCGATTCAGATCCCATAAAGTTCTATTGAGAAATTAGGCGACCGGTTTCGTATTCAAAACTACATCAGGCCAGCTACAAGGATATCCAATAAAAGAAAATTTACAATAATGGAAAGAAAAACCTAAAGTTAACAATTAAAATTAGAGGCAATTAATGAAAAGTTTTTTTATATGTTGCAGTATAATTAAATTATTTCTTTAATAATAGATAGATAGATAGAACCTTTATTAGCAACATTCTGCTAAAGAATAAACATAAAATGAACAATATAATACATGAGGTATTTCTAAACCTAACATATGATTCGAGAAATGTACATTTACAATTACCAATAATTCTGCCTTATATACTCTGTAATTAATTTTTTAAACTGCCTCGAGCAATCAGCAGACTTGATATACAACGGTATTCTATTATATTCAAAGAGACCATTATAAAAAAGAGATTTTTGGGTTTGGGTTTTTTTTCTCTGTTGGAATGAACAAATTTGAAGCAGTTCTAGTATTGTAATGATGAATTTCTGTAATAAATTTTATTTTGCAACACATGTAGTTAGGTAACATACTATGAATGATTTTATAAACAAATAATATATTCATCATGACTAATCTTTGATTTACAGACATAAATTTTAAAGTACTCAACATATCAGAAACATGGGTATATCTGTCGCATCTTAGTATTATTCGCATAGCCTTATTCTGCAATTTTTGTAAAGTATCCTTCTCGATTAAATTAATGAAATATAAGTAGAGTAACCTAAACTTGCGGACTCGCATAGGCGTTGGTATCACGGGTTAATATAAGAATATGAAAAATTCATAAATAAACTAAACCGGTAGAGAAGCAGGCATGTAGTGTCGACCTTGAATATAAATCATGTTAAACCGCGCTGAGAGAGATTTCATTTTAGTACCGGTTGAGCTGTTGCAGAGATTAGCCGAACGGTCAAGGTTATGTACTTACGTGTCGCTTTTGAAAATATAGCTGGTGTTTTTTGTGTGTTGTAGTATTATACCAAGTACATAATTAGTGTATCGTTTCATATAGAACTAATATTTACATATCTAAGAAAACAATGCCTCGTAATAGATTTGCTACTAATGTACATAAGTATGTGTCACTTTTTCCCCATTTAAAATATGACGGTAGTGCAGTTTTTTGCTCAATATGCAATGTTCGTTTGGCTGCATTGGACAGAACTGATTGCCAGAGGTATGTCAATGGTGTTAAGCATATGAGAAATGCAAGAACTGAAATACCTTATACACTATTCCTCATACATTTATTAATTATGTTTACCTCTTGTAATCTTCCGTTGTCGTTGGTGAGAAAAGCAGCTTTTAAAACGTTTTGGCGACAATACGTTCCAAAGTACCCATTACCCTCACAAACACAATTACAGAATCATTTGCCGCGAATGAAAGAGATGCTAGAAAATGTGTGTAAACGTGATTTGTGTTCCAAAAAGATATGGATTACCGTGGATGAGACGACCGATATAAAGAAAAACAGTATTCTGAATGTAATAGCTAGCGTTTTATCTAGCGAGAACACAACATCTCGATATTTGTTAGCTTGCAAACGTGTTCAACAATGTACCGCGGAAAATATTCAAAAAGTGATAATGAACGCTTTGAAAAAATTTAAAATTGCAAAAGATCAAATTGTGATGATTGTGACAGATAGTGCAGCAACGATGTTAAGTGTTGGGCGATCCTTAAAACATATATTTCCTAACTTAATACATATAACCTGCGTGCTGCATGCTTTGCATTTAGTTGGTGAATCTTCCAAACGTTTAAAAGAATTTCGAAAATTTTGTCCAGGTATTCCAGAACCTCCTGAACCAATTTTAACGCGATGGGGTACTTAGCTAACAGCAGCTTCTTACTATTTGATCCATTTTCAACAAATTCAATCAGTTATAATACGATTTAATCGGAATGAATCCAAAGCAATTAGAGAAAGTCAAAGAGAATTTCAAATTCCTCAACTTTTAGAAGATTTAACAACAATATGTACCAATTATACAATATTACTAGATGCCATCAGAAAACTACAATGTACTGAATTGTCATTGCAGAAATCATTAAACATAGTGGAGAGTGTAACAAATAAATTACACACATTAAATGATACGCCAGGATTATGCGCTAGTTAAAAGTTGGCAGATGTTTTAAGGAAAAATCCCGATTTTAGTACTTTAGAGGCCGTTTATAATAAGGGTAAGAATAGTAAACTTTTAAGTGATTTTGAAAAACAGTTTCTACATGCAAATGTAACTTCCTTAGATGTGGAGAGATCGTTTTCTATGTATAAGAATATTTTTTCTTGTCGACGAACAAGGTTTAAAGAAGTAACTGTGGAAACATATGCAATGATGCAAGTTTACAGTAGTTCACATCCTGATGCTTCTAATTTGTTGAATAATTAGCCAGTAAGTTTATTTATGAATTTTTCGTATTCTTATATTAACCCGTAATACCGACGCCTATGCGAGTCCGCAAGTTTTGGTTACTCCAAATATAAGATACTAGCACAATATTCGAAATGGGGTGCGATAATAATTCTGTATACAGTAATTCTAGCAATTTTTGACAAATGTTGACCAACTCTTCTAAAGTATCTTATCTTCTTCCTTATCTTGCTATTTATACTGTTAAAATAGCATGATTTTAAAATGTCAATCTATTATCGATTATAACTCCTAAGTATTTATATTCACTCACATACTCTAAATCGTCGTTGTATAACTGTAACTTAACATTAATTGAACTATTTTTGTTATTAATATCATAGCCTTGGTTTCTTTAGTATTAACGAATAGTTGGTTAACATCTAACCATTCTTCTACCTTACTTAATTCAGATTGCATTGCTGCACTTAACTCATTGATAAAGCGTGACAAACGGTTGCACCCGCAGAGGCGCCGTGAAAGGAGCTGTGTTTACTATTTATGTACATACAAGGAATCGAGTGAACGTTCGGTTATTATCGGTTGATCGGTGTGCGTGTACTATTTATAATGTTCGAGAAACTTGTGGAACCGTCCGGGGCGTACCGCGCAAAAGTAGACACAGTATTAATAAAAAAATAATAGATTATTACCTTTTATTGACGTATCGATGACCACTGCGGTAATGTACGACTGCCATGGTACGCCGCGTAGTACTGCAACATAAGCAATGCTTCCATTGTCGATTCGGTCAGGCCTCGACGACCGTCTGAGAACGTTCTCGTATACTTTGCAAATGATCGGTCAGCATCTAATGAAGTAAGATTTGCGAAATTCAAATACTCCTGTATCTCTTCTGTGCAGTCTTGAATTCCAGATATAGATCGAACCTTTTCTAAATCCGGATTCTTATTTGAAACTGTACGAAATTTTTGCGCGACATCTAGTCCTATAGGACCTGTCAAGCTTTCTAGAGCAGCTGCTAAATTGTTGATGTTATTTAACTAGTCTTGTCTAGATAAGTGAGTATTTCCTAACTGCGAAATAGTTTGTGTTACTACAGAATAGTTCATGGAAATGTAATCTATTTCTTTTTGAACGTCCGAATCGGAAAAAAGTTGCTGACCCTCACGAACCGCTTGAGAATTAGAAGAATTTAGTTTGAAAATGACATCTTTCACTTGGGAATAATATTTGCGATAGTAAGATACTGCCTCCATCCATGTTCCCCATCACGTCAATACAGGCTGAGGTGGTAGTGGAATTTGCGGATACAATTGCTTGAATACGCGGATATGTTTGGGAGATTTCACAAACACTTTTTTGGTAGATGATATTAAATCATTCACCCTAGGATACTTGCTCCGAATTGTTTCTGCTACGAGATGACATGCGTGTATGAGACATGTTATGTGAAGAAGAGTCGGAAAGCATACTTTTAACATCCTACCAGCTTTCAGCATTGTTGCGGCTCCGCTAGAAACTAACATGGGAATTTGGGCTCCTACGATACAAAATTCTCTTAACATATTTTTTATTATATTTACAAGGGTTTCGGCATCAGTTCTCTCAATCCTTTTATTGGCTAACAACAAGGAAGCTGCTGGACCATTACGTTTTAAAGGACGCGCCACAATATGAATCACGCTGTGTTTCTGAGCATCACTAGTTTTGTCCACAGTGAGCCAGATTCATAGATCATACAAAAATTGCCAGTACGGAATATTGTTTCTTAAATTCAATACATGACGTTTACTTTTAATATGACTACTACATTCAAATGTCGTGCGACCTGGCAACCCTATACCGCAAAATTTGCAATGACTGTGCGAAGCTGTAAATTCCAAACCAGGGAAACGCCAAATATATTTCTTCACATGCGATGCAAGAGGTACACCAGGCTTACGTCCCATGTTTTCGAAAACACACAATAAGAATCCGATAAATAATCGAACGACCCAACTCCTCAATGTCTACCGCATTACTGAACTCTGCATCCACATATGTACATACATCCCCCTCCCCCCGTACAGGCGTCTCTGCGGGTGCAACCGTTTGTCGCGTTTTACTCATTGATGTCATCACTAGAGTTGGCCACGCGAACCAACGGGCAGCGGCGTTGTTTCGATTAGGTCTCGAGTTCCACCAGAGCTATTGTGTGTAGATGTTTGCTGTTGTAAATACTTTCGCGTAGTTGTTAAATAAAAATAAAATAATGCGTGCTCAAACACTTACCATTTTAATAGCGCATACAAAAGCAGTGTTTGTCAAATCCCCGAAACGTATTCGCGAATTTCACAGACTGTGCCCCCGTATACCTGAGCCACCAAAACCTATTCTTACACATTAGGGAACTTGGTTAAATGCTGCGTTTTATTATCATAAATATTATGAGAATATTACGAACGTGGTTTTACAATTCGATCCAAAGGAAGCTGTCGCAAATAGTGCAACATGTTCACGCACAGCTATCCGCGGTAGAAGACGCACAAAATGTTTGTGTTCTAGAAAGGTTTGAAAGTGTTTTAGAGAAAGATTCTGATTTTGGTACATTAAGACACATTTGTGAAAGTGCGTCAACAGAATCGTTAAGTTGTTTCAAAGAATATTTTAATTACGCAAATATAACGTCACTAGATGTAGAACGTTCGTTCTCTGCATATAAACACATTTTTTCCTCGCTCCGCGCTCGGTCTGTCGAAACAACTGTTGAAACATATCTAATGATGCAGATATTTAACAGACATTATTCACTTTGCGATTTCACGGAGGACTCTTAAAATGGTAAGTGTTCTATCTACACACAATAGCTCTAGTGGAACCCGAGGCCTAATCGAAACAACGCCGCTGCCCGTTGGCGCGCGTGGCCAACTCTAGTAATAATGATGTCAAGGAAATGTTTTACGCGGTATACTACAAATACGTAGCCTTTAACGAACAAGTTACAGTTTACAATTTTAACTGCAAAATATTTAATATTTATATCTACCTCTTTTTTCTGAATATAATACAAACAATAACTATATAATTTTACTTCAGAACCAGAAAGATCTTTGATATTGGAAAGGAAAAAATCGTACTCTACGTACCAGAATTTCACTTGTCAAGCATCTGAGGTCTATCCACAACCAACTGTCTTTCTTTTCAAAGACACCGAGGAACAGGACGTTTACGACAAGTAAGTTATTTTTTTATGCTATTTGTATAAATTTGTATGCGGTATATACCTACACGAGACAGTACACAAGTCCGCTGTCGAATACATATTTATGATGACTTAGACAATCCGATAAACCTTGACATTTGTCGCTCTCTTTTTAGTTTTGTGCTTGTTTCGTAGATTCTGTTTTTGCATATCTGACATCATGAACCGTAATCCCATTTCATTGGAACAAAATTGAATTCTCTATTATTTTCTGAGCACAATGATATCACTGTGGGGCATATTTTTACCTTTTACAAGATACAGAGTGTTTTTCGAAAGAAGTCAACATAAAGCAGACAGTTTTTATTTTTAACAGAAATAATTTAAAGATCTAAAACGAAAGTAATAACAATTACCGAAATTGTTTAAAATGTGCCCCGTTAAAAACTTTACTGGTGAATGTTAAATTTTCACATGCGTAAACACTTTGGATCGAACGTTCATTCACTTCCGGGCTGATATTTTCCATATCGTTTTCAATTCGATGTCTAAGATCATTTAAATTGTTCGGTCTGTTAGATTAAATCCTCATTTTCAAACAAGCCCACAAAAGAAATCTAATGAACTGGCCATTCAATTATTCATCCTCGCCCTATTAACACCAGAATGAAGACTTCCACCTTGCCGGAATCAAGTTTGGTGGAGAGGAATATCAGCATTCTTGTTACTTGGAAAAGTATTTGCCAAGAGTGGAACCAAATCGTAACGTAAAAACTTCAAATGGCTAGCGGCAGTCAAATTTCCTTCAAAGAAGTAAGGACCTAGTAGGCGATCTCCTACCATTCCAGCCCAAACATTTACGATGTCTCGACGTTGGCTGTGTAATTCTTGAATTCAGGGAGGATTTTCTTGAGACCAACATCCATAGATTTATTGCAAAAATAGTTTCATCAGAAATCACAATATTTTCTAAAAAATTTGGGTTTAAACGCAACGTAACATCAATTCTTTGCAAAATTGTAATCGGCGATCTGAATTAACTCAATCAACTCTTGTAGTAAGTGTACTTTATAATGATGGTACTTGTCTTTTTTTTTTAATTTTTGCAGCTATGGAATTGTGAATATTGTGATTTAATAAGTTGCCTACTAGAAGTGTGTAAATTATCTTGAGATCTTGACTTGAAGTTTACTTTGTCGAGAAAAATCTTTCACACTGCCGGTTTCCGTAAATTTTTGAATTATCCTGTTAACTGTAGATCTCGCAATAGGTCATTACTACCGAAAATACAAGGCTAACCGGCTCTAACGTCAGCAGGCTGTGACGTATTTTGCAGTAGGTAGTCGATCGGCCATATTTGTAGATTGGACATTCACATGTTCAGATCGTTTCTTGCGTTTTGAATTGATTTATCCAAATTATATTGGTTTTATTTTAAAAAATACTGTGTAGTGATATTTCCGTACTTTGTTGGTGATCCCTGTAATGATTTTCTAGTGTTGTATAAACGATAAAACCTTTTCTGTAACGTAAAAGCGTGACTGTGTACTTTGGCGTCTGCTGTTTTGTTTGTGCCGTCGGCTGTCTAAAGATGTTTTGTGTATTACGTTTATATACATATACATAAACACGTATATATATACGTCCTCCATTAAACAGTTGGCAAGTCTCCTCGTGAATTCCTAGCCTTTCACCGTATCCAACGATTATCAACCCTTCAATTCTCTCCTTTTCAGTAAAATGAGCCATTTTATTATACAGTTACAAACGGTAATTAATTTAATGAAACCTCAAAAATTGTAACAGACAAACTTCAATTTGAGAGTATTAGTGATAGTATATAAATATTCATTCTTCATTACCTTTTCTATTTTTTAAACAAAGTGTATTTCTGTTAAAAAAACATATTCTTTTTGTAAAAAAGAAAATTTCTAAGAAATTGACGTATCTTACGGTAAGAAAATGACCCACAGTGTGGTGTATCATTGTACTCGGGAAATAGTACAGAATTCCTTTTTGTTGGAAAAAAATTGAATTATAATTTAAAAAAACATGATTACGTTTTAGCTATAAAAGAAATGAAGAAACATATTTTTTGCGTCAGCAAGTGCCTTTTATAAAAGTAAAATTGACATGTTTCAGCGTATTTCAAAACATCGCTTACACGTAGAGAAACATTTACTTGCATCAAGACTGTCCGCCTCAATTCAAGACAATTACTGTTTCATTTAACCACAATACAATTACTGTTTTAAATCAAATGAAATATTTTTTTAGCGTTTTTTCCTCCGCTTAAGACAAGTATACTTGTAATAAAATAATTTTAATTCTTTGTTTAAGACACTTCTTAACTTGATTCAAGAAAATCTTTTGAAGAAAGGGATTGTTAGTATAAGTAAATGGCCGTTATAACACAAAACAATATTTTCTCAAGGATAGTAAATAGCTTTCTTAATTCAAGAAAGCGTTTAGATATTGCTCATAAATCAATAGTTTCATTTTCTTAAAATAGAGCATTTACTTACTTAGAATTCTTGAAATGCATATTATTTATATCCATATTATTAATTGCACTTACCTTGTTTAAAACAGTGCGACATATCCCTACATAACGCAATAAATTATTCACATTGCTTGTGATTTTAAAAAAGCTAATGTAGAGAGTATCTTAAGAATAATGTTCAAACAAAAGTGAACTTAATGTAGTAGTACACATGAAAAAAGTGTCTAGGAAACAATAACCAAGATAATGCTAATAAATAGCTCATGGTATTGATGGAACCGTTACCAGCAAAAACAATGTGAGAATAGAAAAGCACTAACGCTTTTTGCTCCTGTCCACATTACAGAATACAGATACCATACTTACCCATACAATGATATAACCTTTAACGTACAACAGATGATTATTTTCTTAACTTAAAACTAAATGATTTACTTGGAAGAAACATTTTTCTGTCTTGGGTTTTTTTGATTTAATAATCCCAAGAAAATAGTTATTTAATACAAGTACAATTTCAAGAAAAATATGTTCTTGTATTGAACATTTTTATAATCTTGAAATAAAAATCTAATTTCTTGATGCAAGAAACCATTTCTCTGCGTGTAATATAAGAAAGTTGTACATACGTTGCTTTGAATAGGTAAAGATATTATTGTGTGCGTCTTATGTGTTAGGCGTTTGCTATGCTTACGTTCGCTGCGAACAAGGCCTTATACCTATATAACTTACTATGGAAGTGTTACACTAGACAATGTTTAATATTAACATATGCATATGTTTGGAATAGATTAGACATATGAGAAATTACTTTGCGTCCTTTCCTTTGTGTTTCTTATAGAACTTCTCTAGAAAGTGTAGAATGGACGACTCAAAAGCATTCAAATGGAAAATTTTCTGTGGCCGTCACTTCCACTATAAAATCGTCCAAACTCGACTACGGCTCATTAATATTCTGTGAGCTTCGCATTCCAGGAACAGGTTACGTTAAACGGAAGAGCTTATTATATTATCCACCAGGTAGGTGTAAATCGGTTTATTTTTAATTCAAAATGTCGAAAGAAGTAATAAAAACGAGAATATAAATTGGCAAACCTCCGATTTACAGAATACTTTTTAACTCTCAATTAAGTTAATCTCAAATTAAAATGTAATTCGTGATTAAATTAATTACTGTTTACATATACACTTTGAGCTGGTTTGATTGACTAATTAGAATTACCTTGGGTTTACAGAAAACTTTTCAACTAAGTAAGTCAATCTCGAATTAAAATTTAATTTGTGATTAAATTAATTACCGTTTACATATACATTTTGATCTGGTTAACTAATTAGACAACTAATTAGAATTAAAATGATATTTGGGGCGATCAGCAACATAAAAATATGTTAAGGTGTGTTAAAGACTATATTGATGATTATCTGTTCTATTTTAAAGAAATTCTTGTTAAATTTATGCAAATAACAGGAATTTGCTTCGTATTTTATTTTTTTCTGGTTAATATTGGAAGATGTCAAAGTAACATTTGGTTTTACATTAATTTAATCGATGATTAAGGTTGTTTCATCGTGACTAATGACGTCATAAAATTAAATTAATCAGAGATTAACATGCTAGTCCCTGCAAATAAATATTTCCTTGGTATTTTACCTTCTTTCACGTTAGTATTGACAGATGTCATCCTGGTATTTGGTTGTAATCACGAATTAGCATAATTGGTGATTAAAATGTCAAATTATGATTAGTATATATATATCATATTTCCTTCTACCATAATGGTGTAGGATAAGATATTTCCTATTTAATTTAATTTAATTGTGCACAAATTTAGTCCAACTCTTTTTATTCCTAGCCAATACTGCTGCTTCATTCCAGGACACCCCCTTCTTTTTCAGCACTTTGCTTATTACACTGTCAAACGTTTGTCTTGGTCTTTCTCTTCTTCGTTTTGTATTTGTTCTAGCTAACCATACTTGTTTAATTTTTCGTGAGTTTTCCATTCTCTGAAGGTGGCCCCACCAACTTAATTGTCTTTTCTCTATAAAATCCAGGACGGATTCTACTTTAAGTTCATCTCTTATTTCCTGGTTCCTTATCCTATCTCTTCTCGTAACGCCTTTAACTCTCCGTAGGTATTTCATTTCAGCTGTTTGAATTTTGCTCTTCTGTCGATCATTCAGCACCCATGTCTCACAGCCGAAAGTTAGTATTGGTCTGTAGATAGACGTGTATACCTTTATTTTGGTTTTCTTTGAAATTTCTTTGATATTTAGAAAATTTTTGCTTAAAGCACATTAACATTTTATTATATTTTCTATTCTCTTACTGATTTCAATATACTGATTTCTGTTTTCTTCTATCACCACTCCCAGATACTGAAACTCGTGTACTTGTTCAATTTTTGTATTCTCTATATGTATGTATATCGATGTTTTCTGTATCTTCCGTTACTGCCATTACCCTAGTTTTAGTCTTATTTATTTTCATTCCATATTCTGTAAGTACTTCGTTCCATATGTTCAAGTTCTCCTGCAAATTATCTCTCGTTTTCTTAATTATTACCTTTTTTAAAAATGGGTACTATAGTTCCTATTTCCCAGTCTGTCGGTAGTTTCTTCTTTCCAAATTGTGTTAAAAATTTTTAAAAATGTTGCCTTTCCGATTTCCCCTAGGTTTTGTATCATCTCCGTCGTTATTTTGTCATGACCAGGAGCTTTTCCTCTTTTCGTAAATTTTATTGTGTCTTCTAGTTCTTGCGCTCCAATCTTGTCCATCGTATTTTGTTGTTGTTCGTTAATATGTTCCACTTGCTATTCTGTTTCTTATACGTGATGACCTTCATTCAATAGATTACAAAAATAATCCTTCCATCGCTCCATGATTTTTTCTTCCTTTGTTGCTATTTCACCTGTTTCATTTTTAATTCCAATTGTCGTATTTACTTTGCTCTTTCTTAAGTTTTTCAATATTTTATAGAACAACTTTTGATTACCTATGATTAGTAGAGTTTGTTAAAAAGGTGGTACCGGATTACAGTGGCGTAGCGGCAGCGGCGTGAGTAGGGGTAATTTTCAACTCGTTGTCGATCTCAACAGTACCGCGAGAGAGTTCAAAGCGACAGTACGTTGCACGCTGCGCGCCAAATAAATACGCGGAAATGGCACGCCCAAAGCGTGTAACGTTCCCTTCGAATGTGAATAAATATCTCAGGCATTTCCCTGGATTAGAATATAGAAATCCGCATATTTATCGTACAATATGCAATAACGGATTGCTAAGTCGCGATAGGTTTGAATGTAGAAAACATTGTAAAAGTAAACGCCATGTATTGAATTTAAGAAACAGTATTCCATACTGGCAATTTTTATATGATTTTATTTTTATGTTAAGTGTGTGCAACATCCCACAACATCTCGTATCTAATGAACACTTTCGTCTTTTTTGGGCTAAGTACGTTCCCTCATGGAAGCTGCCAACATTTATGCAATTACGATACAATTTGCCACGTGTGCAAGGTACAGTAAAGGAATGTATAAAAGACGAGTTGAGAAATAAGGAAATCTGCCTATGTGTGGATGAAACAATGCTCAGAAACACAGCGTCATTCATGTTGTAGCGCGTACTTTAGAACGTGATGGTCCACCAGCTTCATTGTTGTTATTCAGTAAAAGGATTCAGAAAACTAAAGCAGAAACCGTTGTCAAGATAATAAAAGATTCGTTGAGAGAATTTTGTGTCACAGGAACCCAAGTAACAATGTTCGTTACTGACGGAGCCGCAACAATGCTGAGAGTTGGTAGGATGTTGAAAATATGCTTTCCGACTCTTCTTCACATAACATGCCTCATACACGCATGTCACCTCGTAGCAGAAACCATTCGAAAGAAGTATCCGATGGTGGACAAGTTAGCATCTACCAAAAAAGTGTTCATCAAATCTTTCAACACATCCGTGTATTCAATCAATTGTGTCCGAAATTACCACCACCACCTCAGCCTGTAATAACGCGATGGGGAACATGGCTCCAGGCAGTATCTTACTATCAGAAATATTTTTCACAAGTGAAAAATGTCATCTTGAAACTTGTTTCAAATGATTCTGCAGCAGTTCGAGATAGTCAGCAACTTTTTTCCAATTCGGAAGTTCAACAACAAATAGATGAAATTTCCATGAACTATTCTGAAGTTACACAAGCTATTGAGCAATTAGAAAACATTCACTTATCTGCACGAGACGCATTAAATTGCATAAACAATTTACAAGCCGCTCTAGAAAACTTGACGAACACTATAGGAGTCGATGTTGCTCAAAAATTTGGTGCAATTTTAACGAAATATCCCGATTTACAAAAGGTTCGGTCTATAACTGTAAATCAAGAGTGCCCCGATGAGGAAAAGGAATATCTGACATTTGCAAATCTTACTTCACTGGATGTCGAACGATCATTTTCGAAGTATACGACAACGTATTGCAGCTTACCAGGGCGGTTGCCAATTGCCACAGTGGACATCAAGACGACAGGAAAAGGTAACAATATTATTTTTCACTAATATTGTATATTACGTACCTACTTTTATGCGGTGCGCCACTGCCAGTACCACCTTTTTAACAAACTCTAATGATTAGTGATGTCACAAAATTAAGTTAATTAGAGATTAATGTGATAATTCGTAATTAGATATTTAATTCACTTTCTGTAAACTGGGAGAAATGATATTACAACTCAACTAAAGACCATAGTAGTCGCGAGTACCACAAATTGTAACAATTGCGTAGAGCTTAGTGTTTTTCAGAAACTTTCTAGATATGCAATGCTGTGCAAATGTTAATAGCTACTAGTTATGTCATATTTCTCTTCTAAACTGGTGGGCCTTTTGAAAAACCTTTCTTTGGGAAACCCAGTTAACTACTAAATTGAATGTTCTAAATTTTTGTCTGTAACATTGACGCTTTTGTTATTGGAGTGTATATTAAATACGTTAGGTAGTGTTAGATTTTCTGATCCCCCCTTAAACGATCTGATGGATTTTGATTAACCATTTTATAATTCTCTGCATGCAGACGTGGATGGCTTAAATTGTAAGTACAATACTTAATAAATATAAATAAATAAAAATTTGATTTTTTAGGTGGAGTTTGTATGAGAAGCATTTTATCTTTCTATACGTACCTCATCATTTATTGTACGCTTTATTATTTTGTGAATTTAAACTTAATTGGGTAATTAAAATAATAAATATATCCATGTAGACGAACACAGTATTAATATATCAATTCCTATTCGTTTATTGACAAATGAAGTTAATACAGTAAAAGATTTAATAATAAAAAATAATTTAAAATAAATAGATTAAAAATTAAATAAGTGCTTATAATCTTACCTATGTAATAGACAAGTTACGTATATCGGTTACACTTATAGAAAAACATACACATTGTATAAGTACACTCTACACCGAATTAATTTCTTTAATATAAGATGTAGTGATACAGTGTGTTTGTTATATTACGGGACATATTAAATCATAATATTCAGAATTATGTAAAATTAAATTTGAACACAACTGTACTTACATATATAAAATAAATTAAGTCAATCCTAATGCAGTATATGGAGAAATGCCTAAAAGTAATACTGAATCACTAAATATTAATTCTTATCAATTAAAGTGATTATGATTTCTGAAAAAAATTGGATTTGTTTCTTGAATTAAAATAAGTAGAAAATTGTTCCCAGTTTTCATGAAGCGTTGTCCATAATACAGCAGTTTTACGCATAGTCATTGGCAGGTTAGAATCTTGAAAATATGTGCTAGGTTTATTTACAATAATTAATGGGGTAACTAAATTTAAAGCTGAATGTTAATTCAATGGTTTTTTTTTTAAATTATGGTAATGAATAAACTTTATACTTTCAAATGATTGTTTCTTGTCTAACGTTTCGTTACTGTCTTCAGCAACTCTTTAAAGGAGACCGAGATAGATTTAGTAATCTGCATTTTCACTCTAGTAAATTTTCATAGTGTAGGTCAGCGGCGGCTGGTGCAATGTGGTTGTGGAACTGCATTACAACGCTTCAACTCCCTCGTGTATTTCCGTTGCATATCGTGTACATTGTACTATGCAACGGAAATACACGAGGAAATCGAAGCGCTGTAATTGACTTTCCATTTGCTGCCACTGATATAAGTGGCCACTTGGATGTTGTGAGGGTATTAGAAGAAGATAAAGGTAAGGTAAGCGTCTAGATCAAGGGTTCCCTAAGGGATAAATGGAATTTTAAAGGGGGTCAATAATTTCTCTATACGATGAAGTGTGCGATCGATATTGAACGAAGCAGGTTTTAGTCAAGCGAATACCAATTACCTTGGAAAACAAAAAACAGGTTAAATATTTTTAAACGAGGTGATTTAAGCAATTGTAGGCCAAATGTTAAAAAATGGATCACGATGACCTTTGTGTAATTATAATTTGTGATATTGTTTCTGAAAAGTTATTTCTATGTATTTCGTTGCCTTAGTATGAGAAGAACGTAACTCAATTCTTTATCCAAAATTATATTTAACTGCCACCTAATAATAACTGAAAAAAGGTTTTCCGAATTATTTATTCCCAAAAATCATTAAAATCATTCTACAATAGCCTCTAAAAGAGAAACAAGAGTTTACATTGTGATCGCATTAAAACCAAACAGCTTTTTTTGCTTTCTTGTAAATTTCTTTTTAATGGAGTTACGCGCTTTTCTCACCAAGGCAACAATTTGCAAAATTAAAAATGATAATAATACAAACAATAATAAAACATAAATCTAATAATCTATTTTCTCCTAGATTTTAGTCTGATTGTTATCTTTAAGTTGTTTATGTGCAATTATTAATGACTGTGTTGTATGCTGTATATTATAGAGAAAAGTGTAAGGGGGTCGATGAAGGAAACTATTCCTGTAAAAGGGATCGATGCAAAAAAAAGGTTGAGAACCCCTGGTCTAGATTAAAGAATATTGTGCCACAAATACCAACGGACACAGAATTAACTGACGCAATTTCAAAGGTTACCGCTCGGTGAGTAGAGGCGGTACGGTGGTGGGGAGCGTCCCATTGGAGAGGAGGTAACATGCCATTTTCAGTCGTCATCATGAAATGATCTGGTGAGCATCGCGCTATCATTGTTAAAACGTTTACTAAAAACAACGAATCTGTAACTACTACTCAAAGAGCTTTTCGAGTGCACTTGGTCGACGTGACACCGTACCTATTCAAAACATGATTTTGCTATGGGTCACTTTCGAGCTAGTGAATCAGCACTGAAAAGAAAACAATCTGGACGACCTTGGACTGCCAGAACTCCTGAACATGTGGAAGCGGTAAGAGTGTGCATTAAACAATCTCCACGCCGCTCGGCATGCAAACACGCCGCTGCGCTTGGGCTTTCTGAGCGCAGTGTACGAAGAATTCACACAGAACTCAAAATGCATCCTTACGAAATGATGTTGGCACAGGAACTCAAGGAGAGAGACTGGGAAAACCGCAGAGTAGCGTGTCTGGAAATTCAACAACATATCTCCCGTGCAGCGTCTGTGTTATTCAGCGATGAGGCACATTTTCACTTGTGTGGCAGTGTTAATAAGCAGAATTTCAGATACTGGGCAGAGAACAATCCTCGTCAGTTGCATGAACGACCCTTTCACAGCTCTAAGGTTACTGTATGGTGTGCGATTGCAGTTTTCGGCATTTGGGGCCCGTACTTCTTTGAACAAGACAGTGTTACAGTGACTGGATATTGGATCGATATTGTGAGATGTTGGAGACCTTCTTAAGGCCCAAACTGGATGAACTTGACAATATGGACAATGTTTGGTTTCAACAGGATGAAGCAACAGCCCACACTGCTCGCCGTACAATAGGGATGATGTTCCTCGGTCGTTTGATTTCGTTGCGAGGTGACATCGGTTGGCCTGCCCGGTCACCCGACTTGAACCCATGTGATTTTTTCCTTTGGGGCTACTTCATATCAAAGGTACTCATCCCCCTCGCACTATTAACCAACTAAACTAAGCAATTCGACAGGAAGTGGCTGCCATTCCACAGGAAATGATCAGCCAAGTGATGGACGGCTTTCGTGAACACCTTCATCAGTGTGTACACAACAACGGCACCCACTTAACTGGCATTATTTTTAAAACTAATAAATTACTACTAATAAATTACTGTAACTAAAATAGCATTTTAGAGATGAGAATAAAAAAAAATTATATACTTTGGATTTCATTTAGCCTTGAAATGTATGAATTACTTTTGCCGCACCCTGTACAAGCTTTTTTCGATGTTGTTTTAGGTTTCTACTATCAACGATCAAAACTTCACCAGTCAAGTAGGTACTACCTGTTTTCAGAAAATATTGCCATGTATATATAGGATGTTTCATTACTAATTGTCCATATAATGACTGGAGAATTCTTGGCCCAAAATATGGCGATTTAACTCAAAACACTTCGATAAAATACTCCCCCTAACCGAAATACTAGATGTTTTATTTAAACATTATTTTAGCCCACTGTTATGATACCTTCCAATGGTTTCGGTCCATACTTGGCAAAAAGTTTGTGCATGTTAGGGCACTTTAAACAATGGTGGTAGTTTCCCCCTATTGCCAGAGGCGTACGGAAGCGATAGACACTTACTTCCTTTCTCTACATTCTACGCCACTGTCGTAATCGTCACATCAGCATGTCTTTTTGATTCCTTATTATTTTCTAAGGATATATAGTCCTCAGCGATAGAGTCAGTAGTTTTCCTAAATGTTTTAATTTTATTGTTTGCTTACTTGCATCTCACATGGGTTTTATCGATTTCACTACTTTGTTCATAAAAAATAATAAATTAGCATGAACTTCTCATATCTAATGTGATCTTTTCAACACTGAGAAATTATCATTAGAACAATTGCGATTAGTAGGCTCTGGTCTATTGGTAAGAGTGTAATAAGCTGATATGTTATAACTGTCAGACAGTTAATTTTCATTGAAAGGTACTAGATTAATTACTACTATAATAGGTTTCTTTGTGAAAATGCCACGTCGCAATGATTTTCCAAATGCAGACATGCGAAATATGGTATATGCACTAGTAAATTATCGAGGGCGTCCTGCTGCTCAAAGGTAATTTCAATTATATCCAAACAGACAACCTCATTACAGGACTTTTAAAAATATTTCCGACCGATTAGCGGAAACTGGTCAATTCCATCCAAAGCGAGATGTAGGTCGTCCAAAAAGAATTACAGTAGAGAAGAATTGGTGCAGATTCCCAGCTAAGTACCAGACGCTTATCAGCAGTAACTGCAATAAGCCATACTTCGGTTTTTAGAATACTAAAAAAGGAAAACTTAAGACCTTACTATTTCACTCCAGTGCAGAACTCACTACCAGAAGATCTCCCTCGACGAATGAAATTTGCAAATACAATTGCAAATAACAACTTTGTTAGCAGCATTCTTTTTGGTGATGAAGCCACTTTCACAAGCAGAAGCGTTTTTAATTGGAGAAATTGCCACTATTGGGATACTGAAAATCCACATCTCGTCAGAGAGGCACACCTTCAGCGCGAATTTAGAATCAGTGTTTGGTGTGGACCTTTTGGAGATACTGTGCGCCCCACCATATTTTCCCTTAGTGATGCGAAATTATTTAAATAATGCATTTTCTCATAGATGGATAGGGCGAGAAAGTGAATTTCCATGGTCTGCTGGGAGTTTCGATTTTAACCCCCTAGATTTTTATTTGTGGACACATATGAAGACACTAGTCTACGCTCAGGAGATTAGTACCCGACAAAAATAATGGCAACAAATATAGAATGCTGCGAATTTTATTAAAAATCAACCAAACATATTTTTAAGGGTTAGGACAAATTTTACTAAAAGAATTCAAAAATGTAAAGTCAATGGAGGCCATAAATTAATTATAATAATTGTTGATTATTTTTAGTTTGTGTTAGAAATAGTTCAAATACATTTTTTTAAAACCTAAATACGTTTATGTTTAATTGTTTTATTCTACTTGTTTTTTAATAAAACACTCTGTATCTCGTTTAGGAAAAATATTTTATCTAAGCGATTCAGGTTAAATCGTGAAACATGAAACATCCTGTATTGATCCAGTTTTTCAAAATTTAGTGAAGGTAATAATATCAAACAATATAACAGTCTTAGTTGGTGTTTAAGCTTTATCATTATTAATTTCAATCAAACAAACTCTCTCATACACACAGCATGCCTTCTGAACAAATTCTGGAGAGCTTTAGTACCTATGAAAGGATAATGATATCATTCTTTCATTATAATTTTGAATTGTTGAAGAATATACAGGGTGTTTGGTTCACCGGATATCTGTATATCTGAAAGCAGGCGGTATGTCAGTCGGTTTGGAACTTGTTTAACCCAACATACCAGTATATAAAATCTCATGGTTTCTGAGATAAAGCTTTGTTGATTTAACTAAATTAGACGATTTCTGATACTATGAATTATAATTAGACACTATTGATGGAATGGACATTAAAGACTACTAAAATCAAAGTTACAAGTTATTAAAAGCATGCAACAGTGTTTAATTATACTTCGTAGTAGTAAAAATCGTTTAATTTAGTTAAATCACTAAGTTGGCTTTAGCTCAAAAACCGTGACACTTTGTATAATGGTGTTTTTGGTTAAACAAGTTCCAAACCGACTCACCTATCACCTCCTTTCAGATACACGTCGATGAATCAAACACTCTGTACATTTGATCATGGTCAAACAGTATTAACTGTATATCTTTTCTAAAAGTATCTGGGTCTCCAATTATATAGAAAATCTCTTAAGTGAAGAATTCTGATAGAATTCCATGAAATATCAAGGCAAGGCAGGGATAACGTTACAGTTTTAGCACACAAAGCAACAAGCTTGATTTGTAGTTTTGAAGTTAGAATACAAAATGTTATATCTTTTTTGGTTTAAAATTGTTTTGACACTTAAACTATGCTTAGTTTTTTTTTTCAATCGTCTTAAGCTCCAAAAGTACTAAATTGTGCTATAACCATTGTTTATTTTTGTAATAAATATAAATATTTTCGAGCTAGGTTTCTGAAATTGTTCAACTCGTCAGATTCTTCGATGTATTTTCATATTTCGATCCTTCTGTAAGAAACTGCCATTCATATTATCAAGTATTTAAGATTACTTTACCGGGGCCATATTTCTTTCTAACTTCAAGAAACGATTATTTCTTTTCTTTTCTGCTATAGAATTTTGAATCCTACTCAATATTTGATGTTATTTCATTAATTAATTCATCTCTAGCGGAATCTATAATATGCTTCCTCATATTAGTCAGCTGTTTTAAGTACGCGCTAGGAGTAAGAAGGGATTTGTGTTTAACCTTCCTCCTAGGTAGGCTTCCATAATCTGAGTAGGTTGGATTACTTTCCAAGCTCGAATCTTCAGGTTGTAAGGATGAGAAGTCGTTCCAATCTGTGACCGAAAATGGTTGTGGGAATCTATGCAAAGTGCTTTCTTCCAATGCTGTTCTTTCTGATCTTCTGCTTATACGATTCGTGCATTGTTCCAAACGGTCACAAGCTTCTCTTACTGAAGTTTCGAATTTGTTCACCGGAAATTCGGTTTCTGTACATCTAGTATTAGTTTTCTTCGGTGTAGTTTGACAAGATGTGCTCTCATAGTAGGTGTTTTCGACGTTGTAGACGTTTTTAGGACTTTTGGATGTAGATTTCTTCCTGTACCTAAACAAATGAACATATTAATCACGCAAAATTACATTCCTACAGATTTCTTAAAGTACCTTTTCCTTTGTTTAGATGGTAACACTTTATTGACGTCGCTGATGGTTACCTGCATCTCGTAACCTTGCTCTGAAGATCTATCCAACTTATTTGCCACGATAGATAAGTTACTCATCAAATTGGTAGCTTCTTTGAGGAAATTTGTCATTGCTTCGAACATATGTCCATCTTTAACGCGTTCTTCTGTAAAATGGACTCTTTTGTTTATGTGGTAGTTCAGGGAATCCGGAACATTTTCGAAGGTATCCGCCGATATATCTGTAGACTCACTGTCAGAATCAAATTGTTGGTCGCAGTAAAGATTGTTATGCTTCATTATAGATTTTAGAATTTGAGGTTCTTGTATTGTGATGGTCGCACCAAAGTTATTATTTTCTGTAAAAGAAATTACGTTCTTAATATTGCGGGGTCTTTAAAGGTCAATTGTTGGAACCATATTTCATCATAAGATCTATTTTGGAAAATTAAAAAATGGCACACGAATGAACATTCAGAAATTATTGTAAACAATTACAACATTTCTTAAAGTCTAATTGGTTGTTGAATGATTTTCAACCAGGTTTCAGGAGAAATTATTTTTGTAAAACTTTTATGAAATTCTTCACCTTAAAAGTGCTTTTCAAAATCCACAAACATTGATCCATGAACCGTTACCACAACTATATTCATCTGATAGTAGATGAGTAAATTCATGGCAATACGATTGTGGCAAGGGCTTATACTTTGTATTTTCGCTAACACTCTAACACTATAATGTTGTACCATGGTTTCTGAGAATGTATGAGAGCTCCAAAGTTTAACATGGAAACATCTTAATCGTAAATTTAGTACAGATGTTGTTTTTTCGAAGTAGAAGTTTAATGTTTCTTCATTAACTTATTTTCATATGTAAAACAACTTCAAATGTCAACACTGTTAATTAAATCAATCATGCCTGTTTCAAATGGTTTCTAAGAGCAGATGAAGCTTGGTATAACATTTTAGTAGTAGGATTTCCGGTTAGGAATTTTATGAAAAATGTCGTATCAGCAATTTATAAACAAGACATACATATAATAAATCTGTCTATTAAGGCAAAATAAACTCCTAATTCAAGCAGTTTTAGGAAAGAATCTAGAAAATTTTACTTTAATAAAAAACTATTTTATATTTTACTAGATTTCAGGACTAATATCATAACATCCAAATTAGTTTAATTATAATCAATACTCTTGATTTTTAAAGTATCTTCCCCAAATTCAATTTTTAGTACTGTTATTGCAGTTAACCCTTGACGAGATCGAGAGAATTCATAGAATCAGCAAAAGTAACTCACCCTGGGTAACATTAGGTTTATAAAGTTTCGGCTGCGAATTATTCAGCAGATTACATCTTTCAGACTTCTTTATAAGATGAATTTCCGGAGCATACACCGAAGGAATGTTAACACCGACTTGCTTTATTAGTTGTGGAACCAAGGAGTACTTAGCATTGCAACTCTCCCCGAAATTAGACTCAAATCCTTCATTTACGTTGTACTGTACTGGAATGTCATCGGATGTGGCAAAACTTAACTGCTCTTTCTCTTTGGCGGGAGAAGGTTCTTGACCAGGTTGTTCTAAAGAGCTATGATTGCTTAGTAAATCCGGGGTTGGAAAGCAGAGATTTTGAAGATTTTGCTCGTCAAGGCTATCCCCGGAAATGCTACTATTTCCATTGTTTCCATTGATGTAATTATGGGAGACGTTAATGTTAACTGAGGATGTGTAAATCGGATTGGTTGGAGAAGTCGTGGTTGTTACTGACTTATTTTCATTTCCACGTAAATATTTGGTGAAAGAGATTAGGTGATTAGAAGAGGCGTTATTTGATTTGTCCCCTGCTTTTAATTCTTTGTTTTCTACTGAATCGTCGACTTGAACTCCACAAGATGATGTTAATTTCAAAGAATTTAAATCGGTATTGTCAAAACCACTTAGGAAATTGCAATTGATACCCATATCTTTGTTCTCTGTAATCTCTGTTGATATGTTGGCATCTTTGACAACAGCGAGATCAATTTTCAAATCTTCAACATCCGTGGACATGTCTTTAACTCTCATTACGGGATTTGCATCCGTTTGGGTTTCTATGTGTTTTCTCTTATAGTATCTAATGGCTCTTTGTGTGATATCCTGCAATCTTGGACGAGCCATGGTACCTTTATTTTCCTTTATGATCTCATCGGTTTCTGTAGCAGTTTCTTTCTTTTTAACCTTGGTGTATAATCTCTCAGTTACAGCAGCTACTATTTCAGCTCTTGGTTTAGCAGCGTTCTTTCTAATTGAGTCAACTTTAGCTTCGATCTTTGTTAAAATTTTCTTTTCGTCATCTTTTTTTAATAGGAGGTTTTTAAGTGATTGGGACGATTTATCTAGAGACGTCTTTCTCAAAGTGGTAGATTGGGATTTTCGCATCTTTTCTACTTTAGCTGCGGAAGCACCAGCCAAAGTTTCGTGTGATCCATACATCTTCTGTTTCCGGCCATCCATATCCGAGCATACGCTATAGGTGCGTCTCAATTTAACAACTGGCTTTTCAATATTCGAGCTGGTCGTCACATCCATTACTGGAATCAGTCTCTCAGTTGTCTGGCAAAGGATGTCGGAGCCTTTGGACGAATCCAGTTTCCAAATATTTTTCTTTGGATTCTCTAGGTAACGAATTTTACTGAAATCGAATTTCTTGTCGCTGCATGAGCTCCAATCGATTTCAATTCTATTTGCTAGCGTAGTGATGACGTATTGGATTGTATCTTGGTTAATATCGTTTAAAAGATCTACACTGAATCCGTTTACAAGGTTATTTTGGCGATTGCTCCAATTCTTCTCATTATTCTCTGTATTACTTGATAGATTGACCTTGTTTAGGATTGTTGAATCTTTCTCAAAGTTATCAATCAATTTATTTTGAAAGATTTCCTTTAATCGATCGTGGAAAATCCCGTGCAAATATGGAATAAAGTCTGTTTTGGGGAAGAATTCTTCCTCAGTGTTGGTAGATTCATCAACTGTTTCTACGAATATTTGGCTTTTAACTGAATCAGCATTTACACCTTCGGGGATACATTCATCAAGATCAAGAATTGGTGGCTGAGATTCTTCGTTGTTTTCGGATAAAGTTGGATCAATCTGAAACAAGTCAAGTAAGAGATACTTCTTGCATCATGCACTATAAAAGTATGAACAAAATTTAAAACGAAAAATACAAAGATTTACATAGGATATACTTCGAAATAAATTTCTTGTAATGTCTTCTCAACTATGGTTATAAAAGTTTATTATTCTAAATGTTCGTATATTGTTTATGGCGTTATTATAATGTGGATGTTTATAGTTTTTAAGGGTGAAAAGAAAGTAAAAATAGAAAAGCTATGACATTTGCGTAATAGCTGTGCGAATGTTTGCACCTTTGCCTGTAAACAAATAGGCAATATAACACAAAAATAGACAAGTAAAATAATAACCATCACACAGAAACGCCATATATTCTATTGCGTGCAGGCATTTTTAACCCTGTCCTTCAGCCGTCACGCAAGGCTTTAACTATACGTATATTCTTCTACATATGCATATCTAACAAGATATTGACATATGTACTTATATTTCCAATATACAGTGGGGTCCTAAAGTGCCTCCCCCCCCCATGTTAACTAAGCTAGCGTTTTTAGAAAAAAAAAAGGTCCATTTCTATTCTTCATGAACTAACTTTTGCCGTCATCGGCAGTTCAATTGTATTTTCGATATCACCGGGAAGGTGACGTCCATTTTCTTATTTTAAATAGAACAGCCTGTATATTTTTATGTTTTTGGAAAGGTAATCGAAAGGCGAATCCAATCATACCACATACGTTATACTTTAAATAATGATAGGAAGGACTGTGGGGTGGTATGGCAACAACAATATTCTCGGCGCACTCCGCACCACACAAATTATTAATTAACTCGAAATCATACAGGGCATCATATTAAATTATAAAACCTAAAATTTATTAAAGACATGGTTTCGCCGCTTGAATTGGACGCCTATAAGGCTATGTACATAAATAAGAATACAAACCTAATCGATAAAGAGAATGGACCTTTACACTTCTCTTGTCTTTTTGATTTTTTACGGTAGCAGGTCTTTGATTTATGGTTGTGCTATAACGCATGTTGTCCAGTCTCTAAGATAAGGATAGGCGGAAAAAACACAAATTTGACGGATAGAAAGGGACATTGTCTCACTCGATTTTTATTTTTATTAGGGTGGAACTTGCTTCTTAGTCTAAGGGGCAAAAGTAGGTACTTGAATATATTTTTCTTGAAGAGTAGGGATAGAGCGGGTTCGTTAGATTTAATATATGTTCTCTCACATCAATCGTTACGCGGCTGAAGATGATGACCCATGTGTCTTCGAAACGGCCTTTTCGAGTTAATTAATAATTTGTGTGGTAATCTGATTTTGTTGTTACGCAAAGTTAGCTAGGAATGACCGCCAAATTGCTTCTTGTGACGCCAGACTGATCTAAAAAGCTCGTTGATAAGCAATGTAATCATAACAATTGCCAAATTGTCAAATCTTAATCACAAAAACGTAAATTGTTCTTGTTGACACTGTAGGACCCCACTGTATAGAACAATTTAGTTAAGGTGCACAGTATTTAAAAAAAAAGCCATTTAATATCTTGCAATTATACGGTAATGGTAATAATATACGTAATACAATAACAGATGAATCAAATAATTTACCAATTCTAGAATTTTTAACAGAAAAACGAAATGAATCAGTGTATATGCAGATACTGCAGAATAGCAGATATAACGCAGACCAAACATTCTGAAACACATGAAGTTGTTACCATTAAGAATCATTGATGAACAATATCTTCTTGAAATTGATGTCCCAATAGCGATAACAATAAATGTTTATTTACAGACATCAAAACTTCATCAATTTTAAGTATTTCTAGTCTAGACGATTCTTTGTTGTCCTATTTTAGAACCACTGCTCTATGATCTACTGAAAATGGCTTAGAAACATTTTAAATATGTAATTCAATTCTTATACGAAAAAATAAGGAAGCAAGAGCTGACGATAAATTATCCTTTTGCGTTTAACATCTCTACAAACAACACAACTTACCTTGTGGCACAGAAGTAATTCCTTCAGCTTAGCCACCTGACACTTCAGATCTCTTATAATCTTCTGTTTCGGATCTTCGTTCGCCAAGGGTTGCGCGATAATCTGCTTGGCCCTGTGCCCAAACCTTAACGTATTCACCGTCTCATTGTAGCAAATGTTCGACGAAGATATAGCTGAAACACACATAAATTTCGCATATCCACATACTACATAAGCATCGTACATTATTCGCATTATTTTCACGGATGGGCGAGATAGGTACCGTGCTCAAGCAATTTATCTTGTTCTAACGGCATTCGCAAAGGAATTCTTGCTTTTACTTACTCGCTATCATAACTGTTTGGGAATTTCCGCCTAGAGTGTTTTTCAGCAGCCATGTCAGAACGGAATCTCTGTATGGGACGAAGCGTTTCTTGAAACCTCTCGAGTATTTGAATGTTTGATCCGCTAAAATGATTAAATCCATTTTTTAGACTGCATAATTTGAAAAAAATGTTCTTAGAGGTGGCTTTGAGTATTACTTATGTGTCTTGACAGTGTACAATTTTTTTTTAATAAGCTTCTCATTGCTGATAAAAAGTGCTGCTGGAATGAATTTTGTAAATTAGTAGAATGCATTTATTCAAAGACATGGAGAATTTGCGAAAATTAACAATGGTTACAAAAATTGTCATCACCCATTTATCACAGAAGCAGAATTTAATAGTAATCTTTGTCACAATAAAAAGGGACACAGTGAGCCGGCATTTTTTAGAGAAGCAAAGGTGATACATCTACGATTGACGACACATTCTCTCTAAAAATAGCTTTTGAAAAAAAGTACAAAGAATTAGGCAAGTTGTTTTAATCGATCTGGAGAAAGCCTATGATGGCGTACTAATATCTGAATTATGGAAAGCTTTAAAAAGGAAATTTAATAAGAAATAGACAACTTTCTCCATCATAAATCGTCTATGGCAAGGTTGCTGTTTTTCGCCTATGCTTTTTAACATATACAAGCTGTCCCGTATCGTTATGTTTAAGTTTTTGGAGCGTAGACTTAATTCTAAGAAGAAAAAACGCAAAAGTTGTAGGTCAATTGTTATTTATTTCAAAGTTATAGGCGTTTTAACGATAGTCATGGTAACGTTAATAAAATACTATTGATAATGTGTAAATGTCATTTGTATTGGTCTTTTCAAAAAGAGAAATTTATTTCATTTAGTAAAAAAGGTAAACGTTTTGCTTATTTGAAATGCCTTTTCAGTTTTCTTCCGAAGAGTATGCGAATATACATTTTGTTTATTGCTATTGTGACGGCAGCGCACGTCAAGCAGTTAGGTATTGAAGATCATCGTTAAAGCCGGGCACAATCGGCCTTCGCAACAGAAGTGGATCAGTGCCGCGGATTAAAAATAGTGTATGTGTGACTCACAGCCGATAGAAGTGGTATTTATTTATTTTGAAATCAATACCCCAGTGTAAAAAATAAAAGCTGACGCAATAAAAATGTTTGGTAAATAAAGCGAATATATATGCACACGTTGAAGTTTTATTGCCAATATTAGTTTTTTTTTTGTTTGAAAACGGCATATGTAATGTAATAACCGTAAAAAGTAAATAAAGTAGTTTCTTCAAAAATCTGTTGTACTTAATACCGTAACAATAAATAATATAATAATTTAATTACGAGAAAGACCATTCAACATCTACGGAAGTAACACAGGCGTAATTAAAATAATCCTCAGAGTTAGTTAATGAATCTGCAGTTGCACCACCACACATTTGTCTTAATCTCGTATAATCGTAATTATCTTATTAGTTTCGTCCACGAATCGTTTATAATTGTTGCTAATACTTTTTAAATCCTTAATAGCTGTAGCTTCGTCAGGATCGTATTGTAAAATCACAGATTTTATTTTATGGAAATATTCAGAATAATAAAAAGCCGCTTCCAGCCATGTTCCCCAACGCGTAAGAATCGGCTGTGGTGGTTCGCGAATACCAGGACAAAGCCTGTGAAATGCTCGAATCCGTTCAAGAGATTTGAGAAACACTTTTTTGTATTTACTATTAATGCATCCGGGTAACATTCTCGAATAGTTTGTGCCACAAGATGTAAAGCATTAATTTTACACGTAACATGTAAAGGTCTCTCACACTTTTCACTAAGAGAACGGCCTACACTACACGTTGTCGTTTCTCCATCGCTCATAAACATCAACAGTTGACTAGTTGACACGAAGTTATTGTAACGTATCGAGCACTACGCCCGTAATTGCTTCTTCGCCAGGACACTTTTTTAGTCTTTTGTTAGCTAATAAGATTGCAAATTTCGGTTTAACAGGATCTAGTACTCGTACTATAATATTCAAAATAGAATTTATTTTACAATATATCTATTTAGTTTACAATCGTCACAGCTGTTTATCGTTTCATTCTGCTTTGATCCTATTTACGATATCTGTATGTATACTTGGTAGCTCTTTCTGTAACGTAGTCCGCGATGGTAAGTTCCACTCGAGATTGTATGTACGCCAAAACTGTCGAAACGGTTCTTTATTGAGTAAACGAAGCGGTAGACTACAAACAATAAACTTCAAAAGTAAATCCAACTTAAATTGGGTTTGAGGTGGTACGCCATTTTTCTCATTTTTGTGCTGTACACTATTTACGAGGGATGATCGTAAAATAAGGCTCCCAAAGTCCTACAGCAGCAATAAGACGTGCAGCTCTCCGACTCTATATACATATCACTCCCGTCTCGTTACGCTGCTCAGTGTTGACTAAGCAGCCGTCCGAGATGGAACTCCCGATCGTCGCTACCGCCAGGTACGAAATTCGCGCTGTGATACGTTTTTTAAACGCGAAAGGGGTTTCACCTATAGACATTCATCGTCAATTAACCGAAGTTTATGGAGAAAAGTGTATAGCTGTTCAACACGTCCGCAAATGGTGTAGGGAATTCACTGGAGGTCGGGCGGAAATTCACGATGAAGAGCGGAGCGGGAGACCATCAGTTTCAGAGAAAATAGTTGAAAAGGTCGAGAGCATACTGCTTGAAGATCGGAGGGTCACCATTCGTCAACTCGTTCGTCGGATTCCTGAGATTTCCAACACTACAATTGAAAAGATTCTTGGAAGGACTGGCGGCAGAATTTTACATGGGGATACAGAACTTGGAGCACCGTCTGCAAAAATGCTTGGATGGAAATGGCGATTATGTCGAAAAATAGGTTAAGTTTTTACCTTTAAAACGATGTGTAATGTTAAGGAAATCAAGAATGCTGTCTATTTTTAAAAAATATGGGAACCTTATTTTACGATCATCCCTCGTATATGTCTTTTACAGTGGCCTTCGCTTCAGCACATTAAAGATATTTTGCAAAAATACTTTAGTTCCGTTATAGTTCAAACCCGGAAATTCACTGATAAATTTAGTGACTTTATTAGTCAACGGTCGTTTATTTTTCTTGCGTACGTTAGACATATTTCCATACATATATTTATCTCTATAACTACGACTAACGCTGCGAAGGGTTGATGAGAAACTGTTGCAATAAATCAATAATTTCATTCGCTGAGGTAACCTGTGCCGATTCATTTGCATACATACGTCGCGTCGTGGGCTCGGCAACCTCACTTCTAACGAACATCTATGGAAGTACATGGACAATTTAAGGAATGCATAGATGGGAGTTAGAAAACCCGAAAGCAATATACATACCTAGATTTCAACATCAATTTTCTATTAACGTTTGGGGCTGCGTAATCGATGATTTATTAATTTGTGCGTTCGTTCTTTCTGCGAGATTAAATGCAGACAGTTACTTTCAGTTTCTTGTTGAGCAACTGCCATCACCTTTAGAGGATGTACCATTGATTACAAGGCGAGACACGTGGACGGCGCACCAGCACATTTTGGAATAGCCGTCCGGAATTTTATTAACACCAATTATCGAAGATGGATTGGTCGAGGTGGACCTGTTGGTCACCTAGATAACTGGACCTTACTCTCCTAGATTTTTATTTATGGGGGTATATTAGATTTAGTATACGCGCAAGTTTCAAATACTAGGGAAGGATTATTGAAGCGTATTCAGCAGGCTGGCGAACAAATACGACAAAACGGGCGTGAAATACGATTGGCTACTGCATCTGTAAGCTTAGAGGCACAAGCTTGCATTCAACAAGGAGGTGGATATTTTGGAAATATTATTTATTGAATTTTTTTAAGTAATAAATGTTTATTTACTTTACGAAGTTTATTCTTTTTATTTTATTTTAAGGAATTGAAAAGGCATATAACTTAGAAACAAATATCAATCGTCCGACAACTTTTGCGATTTTTCTTCTTAGAATTAAGTCTAGTTTACGCTTCCAAAATTTGAACATAACGATACGGGACACTTAGTATTTGGACAAAGCTCTGCAAAACTGAACAAACAAAATCACATGAGACTGCAAATTGACGATTAAAAATCACAGCGAAAGATCAAGATGACTTGAATTATATAATTAGAAAATTAAAAGAAAGTCACTAGAAGGCAGGTTTTACCATTAACACAAACAAATCACAGTATTTAATTGTAGGGAGTGAAAACATAAAAAACCAGAATGAAATTAACGAACGAATAAACAAGTGAAAACAAGATCCTGGAACTCAGTATTATGGACAAAAACATCACAAAAGGAACCAACAAATGATTGTGCAAAAGTATTGAATCGTAATAACATATGCGACAAAAGTGGGGGATACCAGTAGCAGGAATCATAGTAGACTTCTAGCAGCGGAAATGGATTTCTTGAGACGAAGCTGCAGAAAATCTAGATTGGAAAGAATAAGGAATGCAACAATGAGAGACATAATGAAGGCAAAGACAAACATACTGGACAGAAAATCGAATAAAAGATGGTAATATGTAGTGGTGCATAAATATTAGAACACAAATTGGAAGTTGGTGCAAAATAAATTTATATCAAGAATTTCACTCTTTGATTAAAACAACAATAAGCCGTAATATCTTCATGATAATAACTTGAACATGATTATTTTCGAAGACGCCGTATGGTAACCTAAATACAAACTGTTTTAGGAAATTAATTAAAGTAACAACAATAGGTTAGCGGTCGCCACATCGATAGCAGTTGAGCGCAAATGAACGTATTAGTTCGTCTGCTGGATGTTACGTTTCATGTCAATGTTGGACGTCAAATTTCTCAACATGTTCCAGGTTAATAGCAGAATTCTATGTAGGGGAAGGTAGCGCAGTCATCTAGCAGACGTTCTTGCAACTGTTCCACAACAGTTGCGTCCGCTGAATGCGACCATTATTTTTCAATTCAATAATAATCCATTAGTATTAAATTGAAAAATGATGGTTTTTTAGTTTAAAGAATAGGTGCGGCCTTCAAAAGATCTACTGCCTATAAAGTAATTAAGAATTTAAGAAAACATGGATTAAAACTAAGCAAAAACGCGATTAAAGGCACGTAGACTTCCGCGGTCGTCAATAATACTATTCTCTTGGTTTCCGGGTTGGAATCGCGTCGTTATCGCGGAAACCCAAAGTATATTGTTTTTGACGACCACGGAAGCCTACGTGCCAGATTCCAGCACTTCTACGGGGACGGTATCAAGAAGAAGACGGGAGGACTTGGTAAACTACGACAAAGACTGGTGAGACTTATTTGTTTTTTATCCTTTTTACTTAGATGCAGGGATAATCATGTTATTCCTAAATTTCTTGTTATCAAACATCATATTGCTTCCTCTTCTGTCAACCAGATTTTTCGTCGCGCAAGTTTTGCATTGGTCCGGGAACGAATTATTCAAACTAAATGTGATCTGAACTCAGTTTCTATCAAACTTTTTCGTTTACACTGAGAGCTATCATTCACCTTATCCCTATCTGTTTGGAATACCCTAGATCGCATCACTTATCGTCAACCCGAAAAAAACCATTCACTTACTACAGCACGACAAACTCGAAAATTCGATTTCCAAATCCCTAAACCATCTCAGAATTCTAGAATCATGAAATTGTCATAAACCTTTCCAGTCGATCTCTACCTTCTGATGAGATTGCTGTACTCTCCAAAGGTCCTAACTCTGTCCCTACGCCTAAAGTTATCTCTACTGAAGACATCATTACTGGCATAGTGTCGGTTTGCTGATCCCATTCGCCTTGAAATATCCAAAATCCTCGTGCGTGCCAAACCTCCAAAATCAAACCTTCCTAAGTCAGAAACACTGGCCTTACAACGACGCGATTCCAACCCGGAAACCAAGAATACGAGGGACACGCTATATATTTTGAGATGCCACAAAAGTAGAGAAGTTAGAGCTGGCAGCACTGCATTTCTAAATACCATCATCCTTAAGTAGTAAACTCTGACTGTCAGTTGAGTCGCTGCCGTCATAGAGTAAACGTGGTAGGTACGATTTGTCATCGAAACATGGAGTTGTCAAGAGAACATGTATGCGCAATGATTTACTACGATTTTAAGGTCGGTTTAAGTGAACAACAAAGTCTTGAACGATTGCAACTCGCATTTGGTGATGAAAGTCCTTCATGTGCAACTGTGTTTCGCTGGTATAGCGAATTTAAAAGAGGACGGATATCGCTTGGTGATGAGGAACGTACCGGTAGGCCCTGTTCTTCAGTTACCGCTGGAAACTTTGAGAGTGTGAGACGTATGATCGACGAAGATCCAAGATGTACCTATCAAGTGATTGAGGCAACTATTGGTGTTGGATCCGCAACAGTAAATTCAATTTTACATGATCATCTTCGGATGAAAAAAATTGTTACTCGTTGGGTGCCACACACGCTTACCGATTTCCAAAAAGCAGAGCGAGTAAGAATCGCTCACGAAACATTGGAAATGTTAAATAATGGTGGACATCGCATTCTATCAAAAATAGTAACAGGTGATGAAACTTACATCCCATTTTACGATATTCCTACCCGCCAGGAGAGCCGCGTGTAGACCCACGAAGATGCACCAACACCAACAATGGCCAAAAGGCAAAGGACTGTCAAGAAAGTTATGTACGCAGTTTTCTTCCGTAGTACCGGATTAGTAAAAGCAATGGAGCTGGAAAATCAACGTACAGTCACAGCAAACTGGTACACCACAAAATGTTTACCTGCAGTTCTTGAGTCAGCCAACATTCGCGGGTTAATGTTGCACAGCAGAGAGTTGAATTTTTACGTGAAAATAAGGTAAAAGTCATTGAACATCCACCCTATTCGCCTGATTTGGCCATGTGTGATTTCTGGTTGTTCTTCAACCTAAAGAAACATTTACGTGGTCGACGTTTCACGACGGAGGATGAGATAGATGAAGCAATTCATCTATTTTTTGAGAGCATTCCAAGAGATGACTGGCTTCACGCTTTTACGTTGTGGAAACTTCGGTTACAAAAGTGCATTGATGCAGGAGGAGATTATTTTGAACATAAATAAAATCATTTTCGTAAAAAGACTTGTAGTTTTCTTGTATCTCAAAATATATAGCGTGACCCTCGTATAACGATTAAAAGTTTTCAATCATATTTCAATATACATCTCCTATGTGAATTGAGAAAAACATGAGTATTATAAAATTTTACATTTAGAAACAAAGTTCAAAAACATACACATCTGCAATTTCGTTCAAATAACATTTAGTTAATGACGCAACACATTTCATAAGGTGTATTATTTAAATAACTACATACCTAACGCTGTTACCACGTTTCCCAAAGCGACCAAACTCTTATTGATATTAGCACCCTCTCTAAACGTTGAAGTTGTATATGTTCTACTCCCAGTCCTTTCGCTTCCTGCTAAATCCACTAAGCTTAGTTTAACACCTCCCAAACACTTTATGGTCACCACCGAATGGCTTCTACTCGATCTAGAATTAATGGAGGTTGCTGAAACTCTTCTCCTGGTATTACCAAATTCCAGCCATTCTAATAACGCCTCCGGATCTCTTACACGCCGTTCAGTTAAACCTGAATTTACACGATTTCAAACGAACATTTGCTTTTTGAAATTCACATCAAGAACTGGGTTTGCTTAGAAAGATAATTTACCTTGAACGTAAGTCCCTCTTGTTGGATGTTCCCTAATTTTGAGATTTCTCAATGATGTATGACGAGTTGGGCTTGATGGAGGCTCAGCAGTCGTTAATAAATCGTTTACTTTTTCGTTGTATATCTCTAAATAGCTAGAATTAAGAATTTAAAGTCAAATAGTAATAATATACAATGGTTTGTAGGTTCATAATCTACTAAATTAACATTTTCGATTTATTCTAATTAAATAATTAATTGTTATACATTCTGTTAATATTTACCCTCAAAGGTTGGTAGAAAAGATAATGGAGAAATGGAAAAACAAGAAAGTTTATGAATATTTGATTGAAATCGACTTTACCTACAAGACATCCTAGAAACTTGTATTACTTTCACAAATGTGATGTCTGTCATAAAAATTGATACGTTTTCAAGGAAACGCATCTACAATAGACAGTTTTATAAAAAGCTATCCTATTTTTTCCGATTTCTCTTTTTCTATAATTAGATGTCGATACATTTCATGTATTATTCGATTCTTTGAAATTGTTTCTCAAGCGACTGAATATACAGTTTCATAAAACAACACTTAACGTTTGATTTTATTGAATTTGTTATAATTTAGAAAAAAAGGAATAAGAAAGGACGTGGATAAAGAAGTAGCGGAAATTCAAGAGAGATTCAGAAACAAACTATGTAGGAAATAGACAAGACCAGAACATCAAAAAAGAAGTTTATTTGATGCTTTTGGACCTTGAGATAGGTTTTGATAAAATTTCGCAGAAAGTGATGCGGGGAAGCCTAAAGCTGAGAATGATCAAAGTAAAATTAAAAATAGGAATAAGAAGATCGTATAACAAAATATAAAAACGATATAAATAAGAGCAACACGCAGTCTGAAATGTTTAAGTAAATATTTTATTGACTACTAGACCAATAGAATCGGCATAAGACAAGTCAAAAACAATTACTATGTAGAAAAAGAGAAAGCAACAACGTCAATAAAGTAACAAACAATTAAATTCGTGAAAAAGTCTCCTAGCCATGTTACCTTATTCTAGAAAACAATTTTCTAAAGACTGCTAAACAAATCTTTTGAAAGCGTTTATATTATTTATTAATTTAAATGTAGAGGGCAAAGCGATATACGAGGATATTTTCATAAATAGTTAGCCTAGATAGTTTAAAATTGTCAAAACGAATTTTCGTTGCCATAGCAACAAACAACAACTTAGTTGAAATGTCACTGTAAAATTCGAATAAGAAAAGTAAACGCGTTGCTGTGTGATAAAATTCCAAAAAAGCCGTGTCCACCGACATTGTGGAAGTCGATAAAATGGAATATCGACCAATCATTAAGTATCTGTTTTTAAAAGGGTTAAAGGGTAAGGAGATTTATGAAGATATGTTTAAAACACTTGGTCATCCTTCCTACGCGACCGTAAAAAATTGGGTTGCGTCATTCAAGAGGGGTAAATTTTCGGTTGAAGATGACAAAAGACCTGCAAGACCGATTTCTGTGTCCACACCCGAAAATATCGGTGCAATTCACAACATGATTTTGTCAGATCGTGGAATGGGGATAAAATCTGTGACATTGAAGATTTCATGTGAGCGTGTACATCATATACTTCGATTTAGACATGAAAAAAAAAATCGGCAAAATGGATTCCTAAATGCTTGAATGCTGATCAGAAGCGAGCAAGAGTGGAAGCGTCGCGCTCTTTATGCGCCCTGTTTGACAACGACCCTGATCTTGTAAATCGTCTTATTACCATGGATGAAACCTGGCTCTATTTTTACGACCCGAAGACAAAACAACAGTCCATGGATTGGAGGCATTCAGGTGCGCCATGGCCTAAGAAGTTTCGGGTGCAGAAATCCGCTCGCAAAGTTCTTGCTTGAGTTTTTTGGAATTTTCGTGGAGTCATTATGGTTGATTATTTAGAAAAAGGCAAATCCATAACTGGAGAATACTATTCTACATTATTAACAACTCTGCGAGAAAAAATCATTGAAAAAAGACTTGATAAATTGTCCAAAGGTGTTCTGTTTTTGCACGACAATGCGCCTGCACACAAATCGTGCATTGCGATGAACACAATCCATGATTTGGAGTTCGAAATTCTTGAGCATTCTCCTTATTCGCCGGACCTGGCTCCGTCCGACTATTTCTTTCCTCAAATGAAAAAATGTTTGAAAGGACGTAAATTTTCTTCGAACGAAGAAATAATAGAAGCTCTCGAGAGTTGGTTTGCGGAGCAAGAAGAAATATTTTATTTAAGGTGTTTACAAAAGTTGCAGGATCGCTCTAATAAGTATATAACTTTGAAAGGAGAATACATCGAATAAAAAATTATTTTCAGTTTAAAATAGTTTTTTATTCTATGGTAGGCTAAGCATTTATCGAAATACCCTCGTATAACTTGATAATTTTTATTTTTATGACGATACTGTAAGTAGAAATTGTCTCGAATAATGTAAGAACAATAAACGTTTGTAAAATGCTTCGTTGTGATTATTCTTGTTTTATAACATTTAACAAGAAGTTAATCGGTATCAGAAGGATATGTGCATAAAACTGCATATTTAGCAAAAATTGTGAATATTTCGAAGAATTTTTCTGCATATATATGCGCATATTTTGTCGATTTCCGATGCATATAATTCCGCTTTCTAGTTATAAACTTACCAAAATCCGTTTGTAGCTCACAATTTGCCTAAACATTTTTGACGTTTCTCTTGCTTCTGAACGCTCGTTTCAGATAAACAAAATAGCAACATACTTGATAAAAGTAAATTATTACGTTATAACTGTGCGTTATAATAGCGCACGGGTTTTTGACAGATGAATGAAATTGTCAACTTTCATGCCTACCCAACTGTCTGAAATTGACATCTTTCTTACAGCGTCGTAGGAAAAAACTTTAACGATACGTATATGATTGTTCAATTGCAACGTTTTATTCAAATTAGAGCCATTACAGCTTATTGTGAAGAATCGGTGTTTTCTGTTTTAACACTAACAAATATTTTATATGCCACGGAGTATATTGGATGGCAATGCAAACGAAGGTATATTGGACGTTTTCGGTTACATTTCATCAGTTCATCACTCATCACTAGAGCAACGCAAACTGCGCTGAAAGCCAGTGGCTGACGCATAAAGGTTTACACAAAATAAACACGGCCGGGACAATTCGGTATAAGCGTCAGTATAACTGCGACTCGAAAGCCGATCTGTTGTGTATGCATCTACGCTGTCGTATACTATATCGTAGTTCTACGTTTGTTTTGAAAATGTTTCCTACGTCGCGAAAACGACCAAAGTTGGACACAATAAAAGAATTTATTGCAGAAATGCCTGATTTAAAGTGTGATGGCGCTAAAATTCAATGTGTAGTGTGTAAAATAGATTTAATGTGTTGCTCGAAAAGTGATTGTCTACGTGCCGTAAATAGTGCAGGGCATGTTTCAAAAAAAAATTCAACACGAGATTATGACAAATTTAAATTTAATTTATGTGTTTATTGCATATAATTTACCATTTCATTTACTAAGGAAGAAAGCATGTGTCTCGTTTTGGAATGAATATTCGGACTTTAAGTTACCAAGTGAGGGAACATTACAGAGAGTTGTGCCGTCTGCTCCTGAGTATGTCGAGAAAAGAATTAAATGGGAGTTGCAAGATAAAAAACTGTGGTTATGTGTGGACGAAATAACAGATCGTAAAAAAACATTCTGTGGTTAATGTAATGGTACGCACAATAGAACCACATCGACCGTCACCCTCAATTTTACTAGCTTCCAGACGAATACAACAATGCACCGCCGAAGTAATTTCAATGTTGGTGTTAAATACATTGGAAAAGTTTGAACTTTCAACAAATCAACTGTTGATGTTTATGAGTGATGGTGCCGCAAACATGCTTGCTGTAGATCGATCTCTTAAAAAACATTGTGCTAACTTGTTGCACATTACATGTAAAATTCATACTCTCAGTGTCGTAGCAGATAGTATCAGAAAATGTTATCCCGAGGTAGACGCTCTAATAGCACATACAAAAGCTGTGTTTGTAAAATCCCCAAAACGTATTCGGGAATTTCATAGACTATGCCCCGGTATTCCTGAACCACCACAACCTACTCTTGCTCGTTGGGGAACATGGTTAGAGGCTGCATTTTATTATCTTAAATATTTTGAGAATATAAAGAACGTGATTTTAGAATTCGACCCAAAGGAAGCTGCGGCTGTCAATGTAAGCCGCTTGAAATTTCAGGATAGTCAAGTTAAAACAGATTTGGAAATTATTCAGAACAATTACGTGGGACTAGCGGATGCGATAGAAAAACTACAAAATTCTTCGGTGTCGTTAGAGGAATCTTTGCAAATAGTGCAACATGTTCACGCACAGCTATGCGCAATTGAAGACGCAAAAAATGATTCCGTTCTAGAAAAATTTGAAAGTGTTTTTGAGAAAAATTCTGATTTTGGCACATCAAGACACATTTGTGAAGGTGCGTCAACAGAATCGTTAAGTTATTTGAAAGATTATTTTACTTACGCAAATATTACGTCACTAGATGTAGAACGTTCGTTCTCTGCATATAAACGCATTTTTTCCTCATGCCCTACTAGTTTTGCCGAAACAACAGTTGAAACATATCTAATGTTGCAGATATTTAACAGACATTATTCATTTTGTGATTTCACGGAGGACTCTTAAAATGGTAAGTGTTTGAGCACGTGTTATTTAATTTTTATTTAAAAGATGAGCGAAATTATTTGCGGCAGCAAACATCTCTATTAGCAGAATAACTCTAGTGGAACGCGAGGCCTGGTCGACTCTACGCTACTACGCGGTACCGCTCGTGGCCAGCTTTACTCATTATTTACCAACCTAAAAGATATGACAGTACCAGTCTTATGTTTGGTTTTAAGTAGTGCAAAAATATTTTATACTGGACACTATCGAATCATCTGGTACACATATTTAAATAATAACGCATATTATTGTTAGAAAAATTGTTTTGTAGACGTGCTGCAATACTAAATTTATGATTAAAAGCACTGTAGACTGTAGAAGAGAACGCCTTGTTGTCAGCCTGACGAGATACAAACATTTAAATTGGTCTTAGCTTGCCTTGTCATCTAATATAGATACGGCGCGATGTATAAAATATTCGTTAGTATTGAAATAGAAAACACCGATTCTCCACAACAAGCTGTAATTACTCTGAATAAAACGTTGAAATTGAACAATCACATACGTATCGTTAAAGTTTTTTCCTACGACACAATTTCATTCATCTGTCAAAACGGTTATAACGTAATAATTTACTTTTATCAAGTATGTTGCTATTTTGTTTATCTGAAACGAGCGCTCAGAAGCAAGAGAAACGTCAAAAATTTTCAGGCAAATTGTGAGCTACAAACGGATTTTGGTAAGTTTGTAATAAATGAATTTTTTCAGTGTCGTAGGAAGAATAGTGTAGAAAGCTCGCTGGAAAGTGTCTATCGTTTGCTCGTGAGATTTCCGCACTCGGCTGGCGCCTCGTGCGTCAAGATTCTCACTCGCACGATATCACTCACTTTCCATTCTCGTTATGTAATATACTATGTCATTCTTACGAACTGTCAAATTCAAAACTACTCGGAATTTGCCGATTTTCGTCGGATACAGTCGGATGATTTCGCAACACGAGGATGTACCTAGTTGAGCGGACTGATCGGTATGTAAAGTGGAAAACCCTCATATACGTTTTTAAAATATGTTGCGAAACCTCTCGCCATGTTTATACTTCCGGAATAACAAACATCATTATACATAAAACTATCTGTTTTATCCACTTTCTCTTAAAGTAGCATTTTGTTGTTGTACACGTATATTCATAAAACAGACTTGGAAAGATAATTTTTTAGTTGCATGCAAAAGAGAACATTCTTCAATCAAATAAAACAATTTCGTTTTTTCGAATTTAAGCTATGGTAAGTATATTTTTCAGTTCTAGATCCTAAAGTATTTTTTACATTTTTAGGTACCAGTCACTGTTTCATTTTTAAACCAATATCAAAAGGGGATGATACAGTATATTTATCTTACCACTAGCCAAACTGTATAGGCATGTTATACTGAGCGTCACGTGAATTTCTTTTTGGATACATAAAATAAAGAAAGTACATTGTCTATTGTTAACACTTTATATGATACTTGATCATTTCAGCAAATGTATCAAGTTAAGCAGCTTTCAAGCATTTAATTCTTTAGGTCCATCATGTAGTGCATAATCAACAACAACAAATCTATAAAGTTTGGCTAGTGTTACTTCAAACAGCTTACATATAAAACCGATAAACTGAGCTATGCAAATTCACCTAAAACTTAACGAGATACAATCACCCCTTAAACTTACATATAAACAAAAGTAATTCCTGAATCGCAATAACACGAACGCACTTTATTGCACCACAAATAGAATTTTAGCGTCAAGTATCCATCAAAACTCTGCCGGAGACGATAATCACTTTATTCCACGAATTCAAATCCACTTTCGAACAACAAATTTGTCGATGTTTTAATAAGTTTGATACCGAGCGGAAACTTTTTCGGCCGATAAGTTGAGAACGTTTCGTGCTCCGCACCCTGGCTGAAGGGTAACGTAGTTGGCGTAGGACTACACATTAGGTATAACCTACGCCGGTGTAACCTAGACACGGATCCAACAAATAACCTAACGCGAAGAATGAATCAGTGCGCAATTCGGAGACAAGCGACCCTTAAAACTGACGCTTAATACGTTCGTGTGTAGTGTAATATAATGTTTAAAAGCTGTAAAAGTTTGGCGGGAGAGCTTTCGTATCGAAAAGTAGAGTTTAACATGAAACCCGGATACCTTGGACTTGTATACGAAGCGCTGAAGTAGAGATATTGCTCTATTTTGTTTGTAATGGAAATGCTTTTTGATATATAGTTGGAGCAGAAAATCATTTGTTGAATATTAAACTTTATTTTTATACAAAATTTAAACACAAAACTAATACCAGTGTGGAAATATCAATAGGGGATCCACTAGCATTATAATGAAATGGTTTTCTCTAAAGATTTAAATTTGCCCCAAAGGGTTAAAAGTTAACTGGAAGACGGTTCAGGGACATCTAAATTTCAAACAGTGCACAGTAGCACTGTAGTAATGATGAGCAAGAAGTGGGTAGCGATTAAATTTTTACAGGGCTAGATGCAATGGCGTTCATTCGTCTCATGAGAAGGGGTTCGTGCTGCCTACCTGTTTCTCCGAGAGACGAAAATATGAGTATAGCAAACGCCAGATTAGATGGCGAGCGATGGGAATAAGACCGCGCAGCATTAGAAATAGTGGGCAAATTTGTATTTGGTCTTACATATAGTTGCAAGAAACCATAGGCGGCGCATACTAAATATCCATCTCTTAATAAATAAACAATTTATTAGAGTAAAATGTACAAATAGGTAATCAGGTGATAATCAAATATATCCATATACATTAATTACTAAACGAAATGATATAAATAATGAGATTCTATTGTATAAACAGGTATTTAAGAATATTTTGCAAACAGTATAAATTTACATAGGAAGCTATTTGATGTTACAAGTAATTAAAGAGTTTACATATTAAATGAGATTTAAATGTCCACACAGGTAGTTACGAATATCGCAAATCATAATTCCATTACTAATAATAACTACTAATAATTAAATAAACAGATTAATCTTCTTCGGAACTGAAGATGTCGTCATCACTATCACTTTCATGAATAATTAAACTTTCTGTCGCTTCATCAATTAATATTTCTGATTCTAAATATTTATCTTCAATATTAACAACATGTTTACAACGTTCTTGCCAATCTTCCGGAGAAATTCTCGATAATTCTTCTTCCGCTATTTTACGAACATCTTCTATCTTAAAATTTAGATTCCTTGCAGCGACATTGTTTTTGACGGTGGCCCAGATCAACTCAGTCGGATTTAGATCGGGGTGATACGGTAGAAGTCTCAAAACTGTGTGTCCATTACGTTGTAGAATTTCGTCGAATTTATACGTTATATATTGACCCTTATAGTGTTTGATTAGCTGGTATAGTTGTGGCTTTAGCATTCTAGTGTCAAAAGGAATATTTTTTAACGTTAACCATTCAATCATTTCATTTTTCTTACTATTACTTGTTGGAGCATGATTTGTTTGTGTATTGTGATACGACGCATTATCAATTACAGCAACGGAGTTTGTGGGCAAGTTTGGTATAAGTTTCTGTTGAATCCATCTGCCATAATTTTCTGCGTTCATATCCGAATGGTAATCACCAGTTTTTACGCCGGACTTAAAAATCAATAGGGTGTTGGGGAAAAAGCCCATATTGCCTCCTGCGTGGACTATTATTAGTCTGGGTCCTTTTGATATGTTTTTGAAGAGACCTTTTGTACTTTCATCACTCTACATCTTGGAAGACGTATGACTACTGTGAATGTAAGTCTCATCTATATATACAATGGGTCGATTTGTCTCACGAAAATGTTTCAACAGTTCTTGTAGATTCAGAAACTTTAAATGTAATTTTTGGTAATAAAATGTTGGTTTTGTCGAAAATTTTTCTCGCCCTGTATCTTCGAAACAAAGGGGCTTTTCAAAAATCATAAAAGTACAAAATATTCTTAGAATAGTTCATGGAATAACCCCTTGAATTTTTGCCGTATGTTTAATAAACACCCTGTATAAGTTGTACTCGAACAATTCAATTGACCACGTTTTGTCAAAGATGTTTCCCGCTCAGTTCTCAATAGAAAAGGATAAACCACAAGTTGAACAAGGACGCACTGAGAAAAACGCGCTAAAAGTTAAAGTTGAACCAACTTTTAGCGTCGTGAATTTCCTATGGCGCCAGTGTAGCTTTCTTTGAATCAGCCAATAGCTTGCACGCCGCAACACCACGGTACAGCGGCACAGCTGTGATGTGAATCCAGCTAAATTCGTCACAAGAAACAATTTGGCGCTCTTTCCTAACCAACTTTGCGTAACAGATATAGGGTGTTCTATTTAAAATAAGAAAGTTGATGTCACTTCCTGTGACACCGGAAATACAATTAAACTGCCGATATTGGCAAAGGTTACTTCACAAAAAATAGAAATTGACCTATTTTTTCTAAAAACGCTAGCTTCTGCGTTCGAAAGTTAGTATGAAGGAAGAATATATTATTATCTACGGAAGAAGATTCGAAGAAAGGAATATTTGGTTCTGCTTCGAGTCCAAAATATCAAGAACGGACGTCAAGTACTTCGGTGTCCGTTCTTGATATTTTGGACTCCAAATATTTTTTTGTGAAGAACGTCAGTGTGCAGGTACGAACTTTACTATTTGGCCAAATACAAATAAAAAGAGAAAATTTATTTTGATTAAATTTTTGGAAAATTAAGACTCAAATAACTACATTAAAATTTTAGTATAACTATCGGTTAGGGATTGTGTTAGATCTTTGTCTAAAAATTCAAAACCTTATTCAAAGAAATATACATCATTTTAGATTCAAAATAAAATAATGTATCTCTTGAACACCAAAAATTGTTTGATTTTCTATTCTTTTCGATTAGCAAAAGAAAATAAGTAAATCCCACACAACAGGTAATTTGTAAGAAACATTAACCCTTAGTTATTAATCTTTAATTTAGAATATTCATAGCAAAATAAAGAAAACTTTTATATATTTAAAATGCATAAAGAAAATTGGAAATTTCTCATTCAAAGTAAAAATGCTAAGAATTGTACCTCCGTGCAATGAAATTACTTCATCAATTTTCGACGACAGAAATAAATAAATATATTTCTACATTTTATAAATGATAGCAATTGAAACTTCTTCCAATTTTCCAAGATCTAATTTCCCTAGAATGCACAAGCAATTGCCTATGACCTTGTTTCTTGGCTTAGCTATTATTGTGTGAAACCAACAGAACATTTCAATTGATAAAACAACCTGTAATAAGCAAATTCACGCATACGTAGATATTATCTATTCTCTACCATCTGTATTGTGATGCATCGTAATTACGAAGTCGAAATTTATGACACATTGCACATAGATTACTCCAATACCGAAATTATGTATCAAACTCTTTAAATAATACATACATATGTGGATTAAAGGAATATACACATTGAAATAACACATGAGCTGACCTTATGCTTAGGTCGTTGACATCTTCTTCGCTTCTTACGGAGTAATATGTAATTTGCGAAATGATAACAAATGCAAGATAGGATTTATTCTGTACCTCTTTGTAGGAATGTTATATTAAAACCGAACATTTACAATGTGAAGAAAATGGAGCGAAGACGAGTGATATTCTCGTTTTACCAAGATTATCGTTGAATGGAAAGTTTTGCTAACAAACCGCCAGGGACAGGAAGATGGGAATCTAAGGTTATATAAGCCACGGAATAATTGAAGATGGGCTAGAACAAGGATCGCTCGGACATAGGTACTCGGACAGTAATTAGACTCCAGATGGCGCTAATCATAGCTACTACCGACGTTGTAATTTTTTATACAGGGTGTTCAGTTTGATCCCCGTTCTTTGGGCAACTTTTGTTTCTAAAGATACAAGGATGATTAAATTACAAAACAATTGAATTTTTTGTTGTAGATTCAGAATCTCGTATCAGAAAAACAATTGATTGTATCAGTTCACCGGAAATAACAACAACTTAGGTTTTTCTAAGTGGAACATCTCGTATATTTTTACATTTTCGGAATCTATGCGTCATTCTACATCTGAATGCATCATTTTAGAAACCAAATACTTCCGCTTCCTTTTTTTTTTAATAATTGGTTAAAAGTCTCAGTCTAGTAGACCATGACAGCGATGTTGTTGTTTGAAGTGTGCCTTAACTGAAAAATAGAATGCAATGTGTCAAACACAGTTTAACAAGTAAGTTATGCTGTGAATTTATGCTAGGCGATTATCATTTTGGTACATTAATTTCTACATTAAAACAGCATGAATCGAGTGCTCCATGTGTGTAATGAAAAGGTGGATATGTTAGAAATGTACTTTCACTGCAATAAAAATGTAGAGGAAGCACGTATTTTCGATTGTTGGAGCAGAGGCTGGGGGCCAATGAAAATGCGTTTAAAATACAGGGAAATCGCCAAGATAACCAAGAAAGAGAAATTAATATATTGGCTTACTTCGATATCCATGAAACGGCATCAATCAGAGCAACTGCGGCCGAGTTAGGTTTAAATATTGGGACAGTGCATCACTACCTTAAGAAAAACAAATTTAAACCTTACAAAATTAAACCAGCACAATATTTATACCCAGACGATCACCAAAGGCGTTTATATTATTGCAACTGGCAGTTGAATCAACCGCAAAACATTGTGGATAGAGTATTATGGACGGACGAATGTAAGTTTTCAAACAATGGAATGTATAACTGGAAGAATAATCACTATTCACAAGAAAATCCCTTAATTGTATGAGATGTTCGTTTTTAACGTAGACTTATTCGATGCGGAATTTTTAAAAATAAGATATTTTTTCATACCTTTGAAGGTACCCATAGCATTGAAGGCTACCTAGAGCTCTTAAAACTGAAACTAGGATGGTGCTCCAGCTCATAATGCAATATTTTTAAATGAGCAGTTTCCCAGTAAATGGCTGGGAACTCATGGACCGTTTGTTTGGCCCACGAGATCGCCAGACTTGATACCTTTGGACTTTTTCTTATGGGGCTACATTATAAATTAGGTATATGAATGTCCCCATGAGATTGCTGAAGACTTAAAAAATCATTTGCAAAATTTACTGTTAAATATTATTGGCCGAATTTTACGAAATGTAAGAAATAATGTTACGTTCTCCTGGTTTGAAGAACAATGCCGCTAGTCGTCCAATTGCTTATGTTTAGATGTAAATAATGCCTATATGTATATTTGTTCGCTTACTCGGTTGCTTTGTAAATTAAACACAGTACCTACATAGGGATAAAAAATCAATTTATTCAATAAACAGTTCCCTTTGTAATATGAACAGATAGAAACCTGCTATTTCTCATATACGTCCAAAAAAATGCACATACATAAGTATTATGTAATACATTAATTACATAATTCGGTTCCTTTCCGTGTGCGCATTTAAATGTATCGCAACGTTTGTAAATGTAAGGGCAACCACCAAACCTTACCGGAGCTTGAGCGCCTTGTCGGGCAACAGCAGCATAGGTATAGCCGATCACTACCGCAAAAATATGCTATACACTCACGGCTTCCCAGACGCCCGTGTTATTTCATGTATTTATAAGATACACCACCTCTAGTATCTATTGCTCCTGCTGCTATCCCGATATACATATAAGTGAGAAATCGGAAAACCAAAGATTGTGTGATGAATAAATGATATGTTATGCGCAGGCGAAGAAGCGACGAATGACAATAATGGTATTATGTTTTTCTCCTCGGTGACAACAGTATATCTAACGCTCGTCTCCATCGCACAGATATATAAATGACTATTAGGCAATTTTCAATTTGTGCGTTGACGATGTAAAATGTAGTAAGCAATGTCACCGCTTTAGTATCGTACCATTTTACCAATCTAAGTGTCGCACTTTTATGAATGGCAATCTTTTCTACGTAACTTCCTCTACCTTGTTTCATGAGTACTTTGTCTGATGGCAGCTTATTATCGGGAACCCTATTTGTACGAACGGTGCCCAAACTATGGATGACATTTCGAGCTAATTCTATTTGTAATTCGGGACTACAGAACCAATTGTCGTAGAAAAGCAAAAATTTTGGTTCTTTGGTATTCGTTGAGCTAAACGAATAACTACATTGCCACTAGAACCAATATCTGACAAATTGTCTGATTGTTTATGTGATCCACAATATACTTCGAAATCATACACAATACCGCTTGCATCGGCAAGACAATATAACTTGTAGCTCCATTTCTTGGGTTTTTTGAAATTATATTGTTTTAATCCGCTCCGGCCTTTATACGGAATAATTTGTTCGTCTACTAACAGATGTTGCTCAATGGGAATGGACTTCATGTTTTGTCGTATGCTTTCAACAATTTTTCTTATTTTGAATAACCGATCTGGCAAATCCAACGGTAGTTGATGGTTATCCGCAAAATGTAAAAACTTTTTAATTCGCTCAAACCTATGTAATGGCATTACATCAGCCACTTGAGGAACTCTACATGCGTTATTCCAATGCCTTCTAGTACCCGGTACCAATATCAAGGACATATAAAAACATGTTCCTAAAAATTGTTCCAGTTCTTGGGAATTTATTGAAAAGTTTAGAGATATATCCGTTTGTGCAGCATACAGATTTGATTGGTCCACCATGTAGTCTAAGAGACTTTTATCAATCAATTTATGAAAGTATTGAACCGGAGTTTCTGCTTGGGTTTCAGGACGTAGGTAGGAACCCCAAAGAGGTGTTTGCGCTACCACATTTTTTGAATCTGTCCATTTTAGATGTATCTTCTTTTTTGTTTGGATAGTTTTTGTAAAATCTGAGGAGCTGGAACCTTGATTCTGTAGAGGTAAGAGAAGTACGTCTTCATCACGAGAAGAAGAATCATCCCGTCCCAAATTAGCATCTATAGCGCATTGGCTATCGCTACTATCTGAATCTACAAATAAAAATTCACGAACAAAAATGTTACAAAATGTAGGAAAAGGAAAATTTACCCTCTAAGCAATTTGGCAGATAAGTCTCATTTGCAACGCTATTATCGCTGCTAAAGTCATCATCGCTCTCAATGTCTGGTACAAGAATATTTGCTTCTTTTTTCTTTCCGTAGAAACGCGCCGGATCCATAGTAAAGAAAACAATCAAAGCGTAGAAATGCAACCGCTATTCCACAGTGCATATTTGGATATACAGTTGCAGTATACGTCTTACTACGTGCTACGATTCTAAGATTCAAACACACAACACAGCTTAATATTCGACGTACTGTACACAACGAAATATCAATTTTTTCCCCTTTTATTCGCGTGAATTTTCTAAAATAAATTCGATTATTTGAGATATACTCTCAACGACATCACAACACAACACGCTCGACGTTGCCGGTTTTCTTCGTCACTACTATTTGAAATCGCTAAACAAAAACACCCGAATACAATTGCCCAGGCATGTATTATCAAGTATACAGTACACGATTTCGACTAGCAGCAATGGACAGCCAGGTTCATATTTGTATATTCAAAAATATACATGGTACTATAGAGGGTTAAAAAGAGCTAATTTGTGGTTAGTTCATAACGGTGAAAATTTTGCACGTTGCACAATACGTTCAGATTAGAATATTGTTACCTATCTGTTGTATTTTCTACGACTATGTTGTTGTAACTTATGCTCTTTAATGCAGTAAAAACAAGTGAAAGTATTTGTTTTGTAAAATGATGCATTCAAACGCAGAATGACTCGTAGATTCCAAAAATGCAAAGATATACAAGGTATTCCATTTAAAAAACCAAAGTTGCAGTAATTTCCGATGAACTGGTAGAGTCAATTGTCTTTTTGATGCGAAATTCTCACTCCACCACAAAGAATTCCATTGTTTTGTAATTTAACTGTCCTTGTATCCTTAGAAACAAAAAAGTTACCCATCGAACGGGGTTCAAACTGAACACCCTGTATTATAATACAAGGTATTACACATATGTGGATTAAAGGAATATACACGCTGATGAGCTGACCTTATTGTTACGTTGTTGACATCCTCTTCATCTACACCAATTCCACCTAGGTACGAAAATATTTTATCACATAATCTTGGAGTGAGTCCAGGATCATCATTAAATCCCATCATTGTGTGCGTCTTTCCTGATGAACTCTGTCCGTATGCTAAAATACACGAATGGAATTTCTTGTTGACAGCATCTTTTACTACGTTATCTATCACGTTAAAAACCTGTAAGAAAAAAGAGAGAAGGTTATATGTAGAAGAAACTATACAAGGATGTTTATAAAAAAAAACAAATAAAATATTATGGAAATTATACTGCAAAAACAATTTTTCGTAAATATTTCGAAAACAATTGTCTATAGGTATAGGTATTCATATACAAAGTGACACTAGATTCTCCAGTACGAGGGTAGTCTAAAAGTTTCAAGCATCAACATGTAGATCGCGTTACTCATCAAAAACATTCTGGTACTATAATTGCGCGTGCGTTGAACGATATTTTTGAAATTTTCAACCATGTCGGAAGCCAGGGTTGCCAGGTGTAGAGATTTTTCCCTAGATCTAGGGAATTTTAGTATTTATCGGGTGGAAGGGATTTTTACCGAGAAATGGTGAAAATCTAGGGAAATTTTAGTTTATACAAACGCAGATTTTTAACTAAACATTTTTTTCCTTAACAAATTTCAAATACAAATTTAAATCGACACGTGTATTACATAAAAGTGGGACAAAGGTGTTTAATTAAGCACTCCCTAGTAATCAATAGCGCATCAGTACCTTGGAATACTTTTACAAATCGCTGGTATACCGATCACTCTAACAGATCTGTATTTTAAATTCAAAAAATCCCCGGCTATAAAGTACCCAATTTCTTTTCACATACATTGGGAAATTCTGTTTAATTTCTAGTGGGTAAATGACCAAACCCCCGATTAATTTTAGACCGCGTGATTTTCCGAGGATATAAGTATATCTGCCAGGTAATTTCCCGTATTCATTTGTATTATGGTAGTAAATTATTTGTTATTTGTGTTTTAATAGAGTTAGTTTTTGTGCATCAAACATCAACTAATAAACTCGTAAGTACGAAACAATTAATTACACTGTGCTAGTTGCAAAATGCAACAAGCTGGACTCCCGGGAAGTAAACCAAATTCGAGTACGCTGAATCCAATGGTGCCAACAAGTTAGCACATGTTTTCGAGCAATTTCAATTTAAAAATTGTAGGTCCAAAGAGCCTTCTGGAACATTCTGGAATTTTCTGGAATATCTGATAAATGACCGAAGAGCTTTCTGGAACCTTCGAGAACCTTCCGTGGACCGTTCATGAACCATTTGTGAACCTTCTAGAAACTTCCATCCCCGCTACTGCCAATTGATCAAATAGGTATATAAGCGGCGCTGTTAACCGCTGAGAGCTCCCAAAGCGGCGTCGAGGACCTAACGGATTACCTCAGCAGGCTCAACAGGAACTTCTACCTGAAGACCCTAGAGAGCGACAACCCGGCGCTAGAAAACGCAAACGCCGAGAAAGAAGCGTACCCCAAGATCAAACGCAGGACCACCTCAGAAGCCCTGAGACTCCTGCGATCTTGAAAGAAAACAATCACTAGGGAGTCCACAAGAAGACTCCAACATGCCAACTAATCAACCATTCTATTTCAGATATTATCCCAGAAAGACCTCATCAGAGAGGTGGAGCTGGATTAAAAAGAGGACAAGCCTCAGCAAATTAGTCAATGCTGAGAGCTCAGTCTGTTTTCAGAAATCAAAGTGTTAACATCTAAATATTAAAGCAAATAACCCAAACCGAAGTGAATAGTGAAAAATTCGAGATTGTTCATTGTATTGGCGTGTGAAATCAATTAATTTGAAATATAAAAAATGGATAAATGTTCTAAATTGAATACCTTTTGTTACGAGTGTGGAAAATTTGTAATTAAAACCACTCGGCGTAAAATAAATGCTGAAACCGCTGATTTGTATAAACAATATTTCTCACAAAATGTTTTTACTGATGTATATTGGACGCCGTCTACTGTTTGTACAACATGCGTTTTGAATTTGAATAAAAGGACAAAAACCGGAACCGCTGTGCCATCTGGTGTTCCGATGATTTGGATAGATCCAAGAGAACATGATCCAGCTGAATGTTGTGCGTGCATGAATTATACTGACTGAATAGAAGAAAAAGTGGTTCTTTGAAATACATTCCAACAACACATACTCAATTGCCGCTGCCGCATTCAAATACAATTCCTGCTCTAACAAGACCAATTTCAACAGAACAATCTGAGCCATCAGCATTAGAAACCATGAAAACCGAAGAAATAGGCGTATCAATGTATGAACCATCAAATGTCTCTGCGCCATGAAATCACGCAATCTCGTTTGAGTGATATAATAAGAAGCCTGAAACTATCACAGTTTGTAGGCACTTGTCATAGCGTGGCACAAGTTTTTATATGCCTTACTGATAAAACGTTGCCGCCTGTGTTGTGAACCATGTGATAACATGTTCTTTGAGCCCTTCATCGTTGTTGAATTTTTGACCATCAAGGAATGTTTTCAGGTGCAAAAAGAGATGGAAGGCGCTAGGGGCGAGATCAGGGCTGTACGGAGGATGGTCAAACTGGAACAGGACACAACAACTCTTACAGGACTTTGGCTGGACCCAGTTTGATCATCCTCCGTACAGCCTTGGTCTCGCCTCTAGTGACTTCCATCTCTTTTTGCACCTGAAAGCGTTCCTTGATGGTTCCTGAAGATGTCCCATAAGTTCCAGCCCGGAAACCAAGAGTATAGTGTAATTAACGACTGCGGAAGCCTACGTACCAAAAAAATACTTGTATCTGTGTTAGGCTAGAAACTTTCCAGACTACCTTCGCAACGCAAAAGGCTAAAAAAGCCGTTTCCATCAAAGAAGTACTGACTAACAATGTCTTTTTGCTGAATCCGTTGACGTATTATGGATAGGAAGGGCCATTGATGTTGTATCGAAAATGACATAATTTTAGTATGTGGTAAATGTTCTGTCGAATTTAATGCGAAATAACCGTAGAAAAACCAACTAGAGGCCTTAACTATATTTTTCCCTAATGCTTTAATACTAAACACACCAACAAGTGTAAGTGTCAATATTATGGTAATAGTATGGTATAAATATTTGTTTGCTTGCTCATCCAGACGAAAGCAGAACAAAAAAAAAACAAAAGGAAGGAATCTGAGCTCCCTGTCTATCACATTATTTTTGGCACACCGCTTTGTTTAGCATCTTTCACCTCACTAACGTTCTATTTCCAAGTAGTTCATTCATCATCCTATTTCAAACTAACGTAAACACACCAATTTTAATGAAAAATGTTCAAAAATAAAGCGCGTTAGAGCATGGCACGTTGTCAAATCACTTTTCTAATTCGGCTACATAAATACTTACATCTTGTTGCGTTGAACTCGAATCGAAACAATAGTCGAATGAGAATCTCCTAATGCGCTCCCTGCTGTCGCCAGCGTAATGTTCGGGCACCTGAAATTCAAATTTAGATCAAAGATGTAGTACGGCGCGTGCGACATGTGTCAAATTATGACCAGCAAGCTACACAGTACAGTCGCACAATGTTGGATGATAGAGGGAAGCAATCGTAGGGGAATGTGAAGTGTACAGTCAGTCACTAAAGTGTTCGTACACCTACCTAATGTTAAAGAACATCAAATCTAAACATTCCATTATGATGCAGTATTTTTATTTCTTTTTAACAAACTTAGAAAGTACTAATTATAGTGTGAAAGTAATTATTATTTAAAACTGACAGAATGTAATAACTATAAAATGGAATGTCAGGAGAGTCTTCGTACACTGCGTTTAGCTCCCCGTTGTTGGGAAATAAATATGTTAGGAATTCGGTAAATCCCTTTTATAGGTCCGTGTACCGGCGAAAAATAAGCATTCAATTCATTTGCAAAGATGGATCGTAAAGGAAAACATATGTCCATTGATACGGGTGAATTAATAATAAAACTACACATAAAAAAAGAAAGCAGTGTTCCAAAAAAGTTAAAATTACTGGTAAACCGCGCTCTATAGTGCGGAGTGTAATAGAACAATTCAAAATATCGGGAACAGTTGAGACTGCATCGCGAAGTGAACGTCCGAAGATTTTAGATAAGCGCGAAGAGAAGTATAACACACAGTGAAGATAAATCCGGACAAATGCACCGAAAGTAGCCGCATAGGACACTGGAAACAAGGTGCATCCAGGAAATATAAGAAGAATTTAAGAAAATCCGGATGTAATAGGAGGGTACCGTGAAGAAACCTTTCATTAGTGACGTTAATGCTAATATAGTTCACGGTATTTTTTCGCGGTACTCTTCCATTATATTTGTATTTTCTTAAAATTCTTCTTAAATTTCTTGGCTGTACCTTGCTTCCAATATCCAATTCCACCTGTGCGGTTATATCCCACGCACTTATCTGTGGATTTATTTTCACTGTGTACGTTATAGTTTTCCTTATCTAAATATTACTTCAAATAAGTTTCTGAAAAAAATTCCGATTTGTTGCTTCTGTTTTCCATAAATTCTTACAATAAGAAGCAGCTGAGACTAGATTTTTGCATTTTTTATGTTGTGTCCTCTAACTTGAGATTCAAATAACTCGGCCGTTAGGATCGCTATCAAGCTGGGGTTGGATTCAGGATGAAGGGGCGAAAATAGAGGAGATTGGAACTGAATCTTGGCCGATGCCGAATACGTTAACTAAACCAGAATTCCTTTTGTGGCAGATGCTCTGAAATCGATGGAATCGATCCAAGGAGACCACAATTGAAGGTGACAAAGATGAATGGAATCCTACTATTCTTTAATTTTATTTATCGCTACATTTCGTAAGTTTTTCGGTACTTCCTCGCATTTTCCGTTAATTAACGTATGCATTGTTACTTGAAAATGGAATTGTATCGATTTTGAAAAATTCAATTCTGTTTGGTTAATATGCTTTTTGGATAAAAATATTCACAAAATTTTTTCTACTTTCTTTCTTGCATCAAGAAATTTTTTTGCAAAAATCAGTCATTATGCAAAAATATTTTTATTTTAAGACTGTAAAAATGTTTAATATAAGAAAATATATTTTTTTTAAATTTTATTTGTATTAAATAAATATTTTGATATTTTAAATTTTTATGAAACGTTGTACGTTAACAGTTATATCATTGTATGGGTATGGCATCTGTATTCCGGTTTCTGTCGCTACTTTAAAGGACAGTATGCCTATATCTCTTGCCACTAGGTGGCGCCAGGAAATATTTCAGTGCTGTTTTTGAAAATTAGTGGCATAAACTGAACAGCAATGCGGACAGGGTATATTGTTTTTGCCGAGAGTGATTCCATTAACACCATGAGCTACATATCAGCATTATCTTGGTTATTGTTTCTAGACACCTTTTTCATGTGTACTTCTATATTAAAGTTCACTTTTGTTTGAATATTATTCTGTAGATAATTTACTGCATTATGTACGGATATGTCGTATTGTTTTAAACAAGGTAAGTGCAATTAATAATGTGGATATAAATAATATGCATTTCAAGAATTCTAAGTAAATAAATGGTTCATTTTAAGAAAATGGAACTATTGATTTATGAACAATACCTAAACGCTTTCTTGAATTAAGAAAACTATTTACTATCCTTAAGAAAATATTGTTTTGTGTTATAACGGCCATTTACTTATATTAAGAATCCCTTTCTTCAAATTATCTGCAAGATTTTCTTGAATCAAGTTAATCTTTTATCTTCAATAAAGAAATACAATTATTTCATTACAAGTATATACCTCTCCTAAGCGGAGAAAAAATCGTTAAGAAAATATTTCTTTTGATTTAAAACAGTAATTGCATTGTTGATAATTGAAACGGTAATTGCCTTGAATTGAAATTTTGTTTTGGAACTTTTTATTCCTATGTCCTATGTCTTCGAGAAACTTACTGACTTTTTAATTTTGAAACTTTAGTAGTAATTAAAGCGTGACAAACGGTTGTACTCGCAGAGACGCCTGTACGGGGTGGTGTATGTACGTATGTCGATGCAGAGTTCAGTAATGCGGTAGACATTGAGGAGTTGGGTTATTTATCGGATTCTCATTGTGTGTTTTCGAAAACATGGGACGTAAGCCTGGTGTACCTCTTGCATCGCATATGAAGAAATATATTTGGCGTTTCCCTGGTTTGGAATTTACAGGTTCGCACATTAAAAGTAAACGTCATGTATTGAATTTAAGAAACAATATTCAGTACTGGCAATTTTCGTATGACTTTATTTTCATGTTAAGCACGTGCAACATCCCACAACACCTAGTAGATAATGAAAACTTTCGTCTTTTTTAGGACAGATATGTTGACAATTGCGGTACAATTTACCACATCTGCAAAGTACAGTAAAAGACTGTATAATAGACGAGTTGATGCTCAGAAACACAGCGTGATTCATATTGTGGCGCGTCCTTTAAAACGTAATGGTCCAGCAGCTTCCTAGTTGTTAGCCAGTAAAAGGATTGAAAGAACTAATGCCGAAACCGTTGTAAACATAATAAAAAATATTTTTATAGAATCTTGTATCGTAGGAGCCCAAATCACCATGTTAGTTTCTAACGGAGCCGCTACAATGCTGAAAGCTGGTAGGATGTTAAAAGTATGCTTTCCGACTATTCTTCACATAACATGCCTCATACACGCATGTCATCTCGTAGCAGAAGCAATTCGAAGCAAGTATCCTAGGGTGAATGATTTAATATCATCTGACAAAAAAGTGTTTGTGAAATCTCCCAAACATATCCACGTATTCAAGCAATTGTATCCGCAAATTCCGCTCCCACCTTAGCCTGTATTGACACAATGGGGAACATGGACCGAGGCAGTATCTTACTATCGCAAATATTATTCCCAAGTGAAAGATGTCATTTTCAAACTTAATTCTTCTAATTCTCAAGCGGTTCGCGAGAGTCAGCAACTTTTTTCCGATTCGGGCGTTCAAAAAGAAGTAGATGACATTTCCATAAACTATTCTATAGTGACACAAACTATTCCGCAGTTAGAAAATACTCACTTATCCATACAAGACTCGTTAAATAACATCAACAATTTAGCAGCCGCTCTAGAAAGCTTGACGGATCCTATAGGATGTCGCGCAAAAATTTCGTGCAGTTTTAAATAAAAATCCGGATTTAGAAAAGGTTCCATATATATCTGGAATTCAAGACTACGCAGAAGAGATACAGGAGTATTTGCATTTCGCAAATTTTCATTAGATGCTGAACGATCATTTGCAAAGTATACGAGAGCGTTTTCAGACCGTCGTCGAGGCCTGACCGAATCGACACTGGAAGCATTGCTTATGTTGCAGTACTACGCGGCATACTATGGCAGTCGTACATTACCGCAGTGGACATCGATACGTCAATAAAAGGTAACAATCTATTATTTTTTCATTAATACTGTGTCTACTTTTGCGCGGTACGCCCCGGTACATAGTAAACACAGCTCCTTTCACGGCGCCTCTGCAGGTGCAACCGTTTGTCACGCTTTAGTAATAAGTAATAACTACAGTAACCTAAACTTGCGGACTCGCATAGGCGTCGGTATTACGGGTTAATATAAGAATATGAAAAATTCATAAATAAACTAAACCGGTAGAGAAGCAGGCATGTAGTGTCGACCTTGAATATAAATCATGTTAAACCGCGCTGAGAGAGATTTCGTTTTAGTACCGGTTGAGCTGTTGCAGAGATTAGTCGAGCGGTCAAGGTTATGTACTTACGTGTCGCTTTTGAAAATATAGCTGGTGTTTTTTGTGTGTTGTAGTATTATACCAAGTACATAATTAGTGTATCGTTTCATATAGAACTAATATTTACATACCTAAGAAAACAATGCCTCGTAATAGATTTGCTACTAATGTACATAAGTATGTGTCACTTTTTCCCCATTGAAAATATGACGGTAGTGCAGTTTTTTGCTTAATATGCAATGTTCGTTTGGCTGCATTGGACAGAACTGATTGCCAGAGGCATGTCAATAGTATTAAGCATATGAGAAATGCAAGAACTGAAATGCCTTATACACTATTCCTCATACATTTATTAATTATGTTTGGCGACAATACGTTCCAAACTACCCATTACCCTCACAAACACAATTTCAGGATCATTTGCCGCGAATGAAAGAGATGCTAGAAAATGTGTGTAAACGTGATTTGTGTTCCAAAAAAAATATGGATTACCGTGGATGAGACGACCGATATAAAGAAAAACAGTATTGTGAATGTAATAGCTCGCGTTTTATCTAGCGAGAACACAGCATCTCGATATTTGTTAGCTTGCAAACGTGTTCAACAATGTACCGCGGAAAATATTCAAAAAGTGATAATGAACGCTTTGAAAAAATTTTAAATTGCCCAAGATCAAGTTGTGATGATTGTGACAGATAGTGCAGCAACGATGTTAAGTGTTGGGCGATCCTTAAAACATATATTTCCTAACTTAATACATATAATCTGCGTGCTGCATGCTTTGCATTTAGTTGGTGAAGTTGTTCGACAACATTACGGAAACGTTGATCGGATGATTGGAAGTACTAAAGCGGTGTTTCGTAAATCTCCTAAACGTTTAAAAGAATTTCGTAAATTTTGTCCAGGTATTCCAGAACCTCCTGAACAAATTTTAACGCGATGGGGTACTTGGCTAACAGCAGCTTCTTACTATTTGATCCATTTTCAACAAATTCAATCAGTTATAATGCGATTTAATCGGAATGAATCCAAAGCAATTAGAGAAAGTCGAAGAGAATTTCAAATTCCTTAACTTTTAGAAGATTTAACAACAATATGTACCAATTACACAGTATTACTAGATGCCATCAGAAAACTACAATGTACTGAATTGTCATTGCAGGAATCATTAGACATAGTGGAGAGTGTAAAAAATAAATTACACACATTAACAAATGTTTTAAGGAAAAATCCCGATTTTAATACTTTAGAGGCCGTTTATAATAAGTGTAAGAATAGTGAACTTTTAAGTGATTTTGAAAAACAGTTTCTACATGCAAATGTAACTTCCTTAGATGTGGAGAGATCGTTTTCTATGTATAAGAATATTTTTTCTTGTCGACGCACAAGGTTTAAAGAAGTAACTGTGGAAAGATATGCAATGATGCAAGTTTACAGTAGTTCACATCCTGATGCCTCTAATTTGTTGAATAATTAGCAAGTAAGTTTATTTATGAATTTTTCGTATTCTTATATTAACCCGTAATATTGACGCCTATGCGAGCCCGCAAGTTTTGGTTACTCTACTTATAAGTAATGATCATGTTTAAGGAAGGGCGGGACACAGGGGATCTATTATCTCTTTAAATGAGGGAAAATATTGAATAAAAATAAATTTTTTCGAAATTAGTTAACTAATTGTATGATCTGAAGGTTCGGGAGCGTCCTATATATACTCTTTCGGCAATTTAAATTAAACTAGATATCAATTAATTAAATTTTACGAGTATTAAAACTGAGTAAGAGAAAACTAACCTGGAATTATGATAAGGAACATTCGTATTTTTAAAAGTAGCATAATGCATACCATGCAGGGACGCAACTGGAGGACTCAATCTAGGCTATGACGCATAATACCACCAACAACTATACAATAATAATATTTACTGACGGCTATGGAAATTACTTGATGAACGATATTTAATTTTCGAAATAATGCTAAAGAATTTACTGAATTTATGCTGTCTATTATTATAGGAAAACATTCCATTAAATTTGAATATTTAGGGGGCGAAGAAAATGAACAGAAGGCCTATCCGTTCCCCCATGTTCGTCGTTAACTAGAGCTAATATAATTCCCTAGTACCCCCGCTCTAGCAATTGGAGGCCGGAGTTGGAGCTGCTGAAAAAGATCTAATAGCCGCCAGAGGGGTTTTGACGTTGAACCAGTGGACATAGTGAACTCACTATACGTGCCGCTAACGACATCTACGTTCGATGTTGTAAATTATAACATTACAATATATATGTAAATATTCTTTATTTATCTCAGATAAATTAGAAGAACTTCTACAACAAATGTACACTAATATATGTGCTACGGTAAGCTAGATGTTGACGAAAAAATTACTGTAAGATTTAGGGTACATTTCCAAAAATTACCAGCACACTACTGAACCTACATATGTATATGCCTCATAGCTTGGGGCTCTACCATTGCAACTAGGTTTGTTGAATATAATTCAAACAGAAAATTCTTGTATAGCAGTAATGTAACCTGGAAAAAAATCATCTCCTTCACCATCTACCTCAGGGATATTCAAACTTTTTCGCCCCCTAGACTACTTATGGAATTTTTTTCCGTAGACCCCCTGCCTGCAGAATATCGAATTTTCCCAAACTTATTAACGTCAAGTGTGTTTCTCACAACTATATTCATTTTAATAGTGGTTCTGAAGAGTGGACAGTTGTAAAAAAAACGAACAATTTTTGTTCAATCTTTATTGAAAATACACAAAATGCATTATGTGGATTGTTTACGAAACCAATCAGACCTATTATACAGTTTCTACATGCAAATGTAACTTCCTTAGATGTGGAGAGATCGTGTTCTATGTATAAGAATATTTTTTCTTGTTGACGCACAAGGTTTAAAGAAGCAACTGTGGAAACATATGCAATGATGCAAGTTTACAGTAGTTCACATCCTGATGCCTCTAATTTGTTGAATAATTAGCAAGTAAGTTTATTTATGAATTTTTCGTATTCTTATATTAACCCGTAATACCGACGCCTATGCGAGTCCGCAAGTTTTGGTTACTCTAGTAATAACGTAATAATCAATAAATGGGGATTCACGATATCTTTCTTTAAATACGTTGAGTAGATATTGTAGGGCATCCCACGATTTCATGTGATGCACGTCTATGAAAATTCTTGATTTGCACAATTACTTTGCTGTCAATAAAGTTAGCTCTTTAAAACAAGCTTGATTACGTCTTCTTCGTAGAAAATTATGTTTTTTGTTTATTATCAATTGGTTGTTTTTGTCCATTATTGTATGCATTTACATACATACCAGTTTCATTGTCATAGCGACGACAGCGTTACTACGAAACTATTCTCAATTACATCGGGTGGAGGCTAATAATATTACGGAATGCCTGAAATGTTGCTTATTTGCGCGATGCGCCTATCTTTTGCGGTGTTTGTTTATTTTTTGAAAGCCGCGACTTGGTATGCGAAGTATTTCGGCGTTTTTGTGGAATTAAGACGCTACCAGATAGGATGTCTGTCCATCGCTTACAGCTTAGCGTATGTAGTGAGAGAGACACGTAAGCAGATAGACGAGTTTCTGTAAACTTTAATCATTTATTGGGCACTGTTACTTACTATAATTAATGAAGATTAAATATGCTTTTCATTTTATTTCTTTCTGACTATTCTTGATAAGCTGCAGCGATAAATTAACATGTTGCTTACAAGCAATGTAATGCTAATTGGGGCTGCAAACAATCTCAACTTGATTGATGTGTTTCTGATTTATTATACAAGCTTGTTAGTGCAATGTTCTATCATTAAATTCTTATTTTTCAAGATGTAAGAAATTTTTAACGATGTGTTCTTCAATTGTGCGGTATCTTTCAGGTACATGCATAACATTATGTACATTATTTTATTCTTCTATAATAACTAATATTTTTTTGCTACTATTTCCTCAAGTTGGAGTATTTGATTAACTAATTTTTAGTGTTTTACGAATTCAAAGAATGTGACTATGGACTAGAGCAACGCAACTGCGCTGAAAGCCAGTGGCGGACACATACAAGCTTACACAAAATAAATTAAATATGATACGTGCTCAAACACTTACCATTTTAAGAGTCCTCCGTGAAATCACAAAGTGGATAATGTCTATTTAATATTTGTAACATTAGATATGTTTCCAAAGTTGTTTCGGCAAAGTGGGTGCGGCGTAAAGAAAAACTGTTTTTGTATGCCGAAAACGAACGTTCTACATCTAGTGACGTTATATTTGCGTAAGTAAAATAATCTTTCAAATAACTTAACGGTTCTGTTGAAGCACCTTCACAAATTTGTCTTAATGTGCCAAAATCAGAGTCTTTATCTAAAACACTTTCAAACCTTTCTAAAACACAAACATTTCTTGCGTCTTCTATCGCGCATAGCTGTGCGTGAACATGTTACACTATTTGCAAAGATTCCACTAACGACACCGAAGAATTATGTAGTTTTTCTATCGCATCCGCTAGTCCCACGTAATTGTTCTGAATAATTTCTAAATCTGTTTTAACTTGACTATCCTGAAATTTCAAGCGGCTTACCTTGACAGCCCCAGCTTCCTTTGGGTCGAATTCTAAAATCACGTTCTTTATATTCTCAAAATATTTAAGATAATAAAATGCAGCCTCTGTTGTGGTGGTTCAAGAATACCGGAGCATAGTCTATGAAATTCCCGAATACGTTTTGGGGATTTTACAAACACAGCTTTTGTATGTGCTATTAGAGCGTCTACCTCGGGATAACATTTTCTGATACTATCTGCTACGAGACTGAGAGTATGAATTTTACATGTAATATGCAACAAGTTAGCACAATGAGATCGACCTACAGCAAGCATGTTTACGGCACCATCACTCATAAACATCAATGTATTTAACACCAACATTGAAATTACTTCGGCGGTGCATTGTCGTATTCGTCTGGAAGCTAGTAAAATTGAGGGTGACGCTCGATGTGGTTCCATTGTACGTACCATTACATTAACCACAGAATGTTTTTTACGATCTGTTGTTTCGTCCACACATAACCACAGTTTTTTATCTTGCAACTCCGATTTAATTCTTTTCTCGACATGCTCACGAGCAGACGGCACAACTCTCTGTAGTGTTCTCTCACTTGGTAACTTAAAGCCCGAATATTCATTCCAAAACAAGACGTATGCTTTCTTCCTTAGTAAATGAAATAGTAAATTACATGCAATAAACACATAAATTAAATTTAAATTTGTCATAATCTCGTGTGGAATTTTTTTTTGAAACATGCCCTGCACTATTTACGTGCCGTAGACAATCACGTTTCGACCAACACATTAAATCTATTTTACACACTACACATTGAATTTTAGTGCCATCACACTTTAAATCAGGTATTTCTGCAATAAATTCTCTTATTGTGTTCAACTTTGGTCGTTTTCGCGACGTAGGAAACATTTACAAAACAAACGTAGAACTACGATATAGTATACGACAGGGTAGATGCATACATAACAGATCGGCTTTCGAATCGCAGTTATACTGACGCTTATACCGAATTGTCCCGGCCGTGTTTATTTTGTGTAAACTTTTATGCGTCAGCCACTGGCTTTCAGCGCAGTTTGCGTTGCTCTACTATGGACCTCCAAATCCTTGTCGGTGTTGGAGTGTCCTGTTCTACTGAAATAACTTTCATCTAAACATTAAATGTTGAAATTTATTTTTTGAGGCCTAAAACAAATTCCTTTGATTACTTTTACTTCAACTTTCTTTAATTTTTCTATACCCAACTATCCAAATCAAAGGTGTTGATTTGGATAGTTTTACGAATTTAAAATAGATGGATTTCCATACGTATTGTATTCTGAAGTACTTGCACCTGCGAGAGTAGTCTATCAACATATTGCTGGCTACGTCCCTCGTTAACCAGTTGGTTAAGTTGTATGGATAATTCATTTCTTCAAAATAATTAAGGAGTCAAAAGTTACCCGAACTTCTATTTTCTTAGGAGACATTCGAATTACATAATATACGAGGGTATTTTGATAAATTCTTAGCCTACGACAGAATAAAAAACAATTTTAAAATGAAAATATTTTTTTTATTCCATGTATTCTCCTTTCAAAGTTATACACTTATTAGAGCGATCCTGCAACTTTTGTAAACCCCTTAAATAAAATATTTCTCCTTGCTCCGCAAACCAACTCTCGACAGCTTCTATTATTTCTTCGTTCGAAGAAAATTTACGTCCTTTCCAACATTTTTTCATTTGAGGAAACAAATAATAGTCGGACGGAGCCAGGTCCGGCGAATAAGGGGGATGCTCAAGAATTTCGAACTCCAAATCATGGATTGTGTTCATCGCAATGCGCGATTTGTGTGCAGGCGCATTGTCCTGCAAAAACAGAATACCTTTGTACAGGGTCTTTTTTCAATGATTTTTTTGTTGTTAATAATGTAGAATAGTATTCTCCAGTTATGGATTTGCCTTTTTCTAAGTAATCAACCATAATGACTCCACGAAAATCCCAAAAAACTCAAGCAAGAACTTTTCGAGCGGATTTTTGCACCCGAAACTTCTTAGGCCTTGTCGAACCAGAATGCCTTCATTCCATCGACTGTTGTTTTGCCTCTGGGTCGTAAAAATAGAACCAGGTTTCATCCATGGTAATAAGACGATTTACAAGATCAGGGTCGTTGTCAAACCGGGCGCATAAAGAGCGCGACGCTTCCACTCTTGCTCGCTTCTGATCAGCATTCAAGCATTTAGGAATACATTTTGCCGAAATTTTTTTCATGTCTAAATCGAAGTGAGTTATATGATGTACGCTCACATGAAATCTTCAATGTCTCAGATATATGTTTTATCCCAATTCGACGATCTGATAAAATCATGTCTTGAATTGCTTCGATATTTTCGGGGGTGGACACAGAAATCGGTCTTCCAGGCCTTTCGTCATCTTCAACCGAAAATGTACCCCTCTTGAATGAGGCAACCCAATTTTTTACGGTCGCGTAGGAAGGGCAAAGATAACCAAGTGTCTTAAATGTATCTTCGTAAATCTCCTTACCCTTTAACCCTTTTAAAAACAGGTACTTAATGATTGGTCGATATTCGATTTTATCGATTTTCACAATGTGGGTGGACATGGCTTTTTTGAAATTTTATCACACAGCAATGCGTTTACTTTTCTTACTCAAATTTTACAGTGACATTTCAACTCAGTTGTTGTTTGTTGCTATGGCTACGAAAATTCGTTTTAACAATTTTAAACTATCTAGGCTAACTATTTATCAAAATATCCTCGTATTAACTCATTTTACTTTAGTAAGTTACTTTGTTGCAACACACATAATAAACTTAAAATAATTGAACACAAGAATTTGTCAACCTAACCTAAAGTAACTAACATCAAGAAATTGACTAAAATTGAAATTTTTGCCACAGAAATAAGAGCTGCATTTGAAATGATTCACTGTACCAGTACTGTAGCACCTCCATGAGTTTGAATAACTGGATTGCATCTCCTTGGCACACTTTATAAGTCTGCGGATGTTGTTTTGTGGTATTTGGTTCTAGCTCTCGGAACTAAGGCAGTTTCTAATAGCATGTTATGTAGTTAACTCCATAGATGTTCTGGGGTTTAAGTCTGCGCTGGAAAAGCTATGTTGGTAATATTGCGAAGTACAAAACAATCCCTTACTAGTTGTGCCACATGCGGTCGAGCATAAATGAATAAATGAAAAATTCTCTCCATCAGCATCTGCCAGAGGTCGGATGCGAGGCTCTAAAATATTCTCAATGTATTTCTATGCCGCCAGAGGTCTATTTCTGGCGATAGCAAATTCAGTACGATTCTCTATAGAGATGCCTCCCCACACCATTACCGGTCGACCACCAAAAACAATGGCTTCTTGAATTGTGGATAATGTATATTGTCCTTGCTTTCTCCATACCCTAATGGCGCTTTCCCCATACTGTAATGCAGCTTTCTGGAGTTATAGTCTAACCCGTTCATCATTTACCCGTAGTTTAGGCGGGGATCCATATGAAAACGTTATTCGACTCCATTGCCTTAATTGCAAATGTTAATATTTTCGAAGAAACCATTCTCGCATGCTGATGGTTTCTTATGAGCTTTACTCTTTTAATTGGCCTTCTACTGCGTAGATTGCCTTCTCGCAACTGATTTTTCGCAGTTTAGTCTGAAACACGTACACCCCTAGCTGCAGAAAGGTTATTTTGCAAAGCTCGTGCTGTTGCCGTAGGGTTGCGAAGAGCCTGAATTGTTAAAAGCCACTCATCCACAGTCGAAGTTGATCTTGGGCGGCTCTGTCTACGTCTTCTCCAAACAAATCCAGTCTCGCGATAACGTTTCCACAGTCCCCAAATCACACCTTGTACAACATTAAGGCATTCAGCAACGTAACGCTGAGTTGGACGCTGGGACTCTGCACCATCATTTGGCACAGAGAAATTTTAGACAGCTGAATTTAAACGTGGCCGTGCAAGCTTGAAAATGAACGTTCGGGACGGCCAAAACTGCAGCCACTACCGATAACATCGGAAAGTTCACCACGTTCAAATTCAGTTGTCCTAAACGTGGACGATTTCATGTTCTTTCACTTCTCTGCTTTCCAAGGCTTCCTGTATTTTATTTCTCGGCACAGCGTCAAAGGCTATCTCAATGTATATAAAACCGAAATAGTCTTCTCTTCCATATGGCTTTTAGTCTTCTGTCCTCTTTCATACAATTTCAATGGTGTGATTAGTTACGAGGGACACGCTATATATTTTGAGATGCCACAAAAGTAGAGAAGTTGGCAACACTGCATTTCTAAATACCACCATCCTTAAGTAGTAAACTCTGACTGTCAGTTGAGTCGCTGCTGTCATAGAGTAAACGTGGTAGGTACGATTTGTCATCGACACATGGACTTGTCAAGAGAACATGTACGCGCAATGATTTACTACGATTTTAAGGTCGGTTTAAGTGAACAACAAAGTCTTGAACGATTGCAACTCGCATTTGGTGATGAAAGTCCTGCACGTGCAACTGTGTTTCGCTGGTATAGCGAATTTAAAAAAGGACGGATATCGCTTGGTGATGAGGAACGTACCGGTTGGTCCTGTTCTTCAGTTACCGCTGGAAACATTGAGAGTGTGAGACGTATGATCGACGAAGATCCAAGATGCACCTATCAAATGATTGAGGCAACTCTTGGTGTTGGATTCGCAACAGTAAATTCAATTTTACATGATCATCTTCGGATGAAAAAAAACTGTTACTCGTTGGGTGCCACACACGCTTACCGATTTCCAAAAAGCAGAGCGAGTAAGAATCGCTCGGGAAACATTGGAAATGTTAAATAATGGTGGACATCGTATTCTATCAAAAATAGTAACAGGTGATGAAACTTACATTCCATTTTACGATATTCCTACCCGCCAGGAGAGCCGCGTGTGGATCCACGAAGATGCACCAACACCAACGATGGCCAAAAGGCAAAGGGCTGTCAAGAAAGTTATGTACGCAGTTTTCTTCCGTAGTACCGGATTAGTAAAAGCAATGAAGCTGGAAAATCAACGTACAGTCACAGCAAACTGGTACACCATAAAATGTTTACCTGCAGTTCTTGAGTCAGCCAACATTCGCGGGTTAATGTTGTATCGCTACAATGCATCGCCACACAGAGCACAGCAGACAGTTGAGTTTTTACGTGAAAATAAGGTAAAAGTCATTGAACATCCACCCTATTCGCCTAATTTGGCCATGTGTGATTTCTGGTTGTTCTTCAACCTAAAGAAACATTTACGTGGTCGACGTTTCACGACGGAGGATGAGATAGAAGAAGCAATTCATCTATTTTTTGAGAGCATTCCAAAAGATGGCTGGCTTCACACTTTTACGTTGTGGAAACTTCGGTTACAAAAGTGCATTGATGCAGGAGGAGATTATTTTGAACATAAATAAAATCATTTTCGTAAAAAGACTTGTAGTTTTCTTGTATCTCAAAATATATAGCGTGACCCTCGTATAAGTAAAGTAAGGATATTTCTTGTTATGAGTACCTAACGTCAAAAGTTGGAAGCTGTGCGACTGGGGTTTTCCCTAATAAAGCACTAGATTCTCAAGATATTCTAGGCAAGCTGTACATCAATCCCTGGATATGGATTTTGAAGATTTGAATATTTAGTCTGGGAATTATTTTTTTAAACAATATTTATAAAAAACGTTGTGCAAATATGATTATTGCATCAAATGCGAAGAATTCAAATGAACTTTTTCAATTTCTTTCAATATATCAAAGAAAGAATACTTGAAGGTTGGCAATTATCATGGAAAGACTCTTTCAGACCTAAAAGAACAATTTTTCCAAATTCAATAAAATTAGGAGCAAGGACTTGGCATAAAGTGCTTTTTGGACTTCATGACAACTTACAATATAGTTTTCTTGTATCTCAAAATATATAGCGTGACCCTCGTATATATACAGTAGTTAGATGTAGTTCAATGGTTATTGCAATCCTTGCTCATCAATTTTCCAGTCCTTCGATATTATTATTATGTTCCGGTGCTTTGCCATTTTTTATATATTTCATTGCTTCTGTAATCTCTTGTTCTGTTATTTCTTGCGGTTTAATTGTTTCTGTCTCTTTACACTTGTTCTTACTGGTCCTTCTTCTGTGTCTTGAAGTTTCAAAGCATTATTTCCATCTGTCCATTATTTCTTGCTCTTCAGATATTCAATTATTCTACTTCATACCATCGCTTCCTCTATTTATTTTTGATTGCTGTCCCTTATCTTTTTATACCTTTTAGCTATTTTATTAACCAGATTTTTAACATTATTTGCTCTCAAAGTACATAAATATGATAAGGACCAATTAGATACTACATTTTGGACCAAATTTAAATTACGAGGGCATCTTTAACAAATTCATTCCGGCGTAAGGAATAAACATAATAAAGGTGTCCAAATGTTTAAAGTAAATTGCACCACAACAAAGATTCTTAGAATAGCTTGTGGTCATTGTCAAATTACTCTAACAAGTAAGCAGAAAGTTTCGATCAAATTATAGAAGAAAAAATAAATAAATATGCCAGATTTAGCTTCAGTGAACTGCTTTTCCATCGAATGTATTACGTAATGCCTTCAAACATCTAAGGCAAGAGAAGTACACTTACAGAAATAACCAACATGGTCTGAGATGAGCAGGAGACGTAAATAAACAGACCGGCTTTATTCATCCGAATCATTTTGATTCCGACCCGTCCAGGTGACATTCCCGATACGCCGTCTTACCCATACGCCGCTTTGTAAATATAGTTTAGCATTTGTTCCGATGACAAGTGACGGGCGTGATTCACTTGTTTCACTATACAAACGAAAATAAGTTCGGGTAGCACGATGCCGTCTATTAAATTTAATAAGGCAGCATTAAAGTGCTAATGACGCGACTAGGCGACTAATAATAATGGCCGGGAGAAGAAAGGTATACTGTTTCTGTGCGGGCTTGTCTTGATATACATACATACACACCACCAGCTGTGCAGAAAACGAACTAGACGGCACGCTATGCAAATTTAACTATATTTAGACGAGGTTTTACAAAGGAAGAGCAATATTTTAGTAGTGGGATCTAGTAATAATTCCAAGGTAAAATATTCATTTAATGATTGAGTCTATAGAGAACTTTGTCATATGGAATGCGTACACAATAAAGTAATTTAGAACCGTTGCCATTTCTCAGTAATCAACAATTATAGCTCCTCATTCATCATCATCATCAAACCTTGCAATCTTTAAAATTATGGCTACCGTTCGCGCGCTTAAAATCCGATTATTGGCGTGAATCAGTCCCCTCATTCATTTTCTCATTTTAAAAGGTTTTGTAGATCTTGTCTGCTTTTATAATTTCCTTCCATTGTTTTCGGTCTTTGCATATTGCCTTTCAGTCCCTCTTTCCCATTATTTTCAAATCCTCTTCTATGTCATCGCTTCCTCTCTTTCTTGCTCTTCCTCTTCTTCTTGGCTATAGCGGTATCCATTGTGTTATTCTTCGTATTATTTCTCCTGTTTTTTTTTCGTCATTACGTGACTTGCCCATTTTAATCTTTGTGTTTTTATATGCCTCACAATGATTTCTCCTCCCAGTTGTTCCTCTATTCCTGTATTTGTCTTCAATCTTTTTTCCCCATTTCGTGTCACGTTTGATCCTAATATCGTCCTCACTATTTTCCCTTCCATTATTTTTAGGTCTTCATCTTCTTTCTTGTTTGTTGCTGTTATTTCCATTGCGTATGCAGTGATTGGTCTTATTAATGTCTGATATATGTGTATCTTCGTTTTGTTGCTTAGTAGGTGCTTTGTTCTTCAGTAATGCTCGGATTTTGCCATACGCTTGGTTTCCTTTCATGATTCTTTCTCTCGCTCGATCTTTATCAGTTATTCAAACTATTGTCCCCAGGTAATTGAAAGGAGCAACCGTTTCAAATTTGTGTCCCTCTGTTTCTAGATCGGTTGGTATTATTGTGTTTTCCCTCCTAATTATTTTGTTTTGGATTCGTTAATTTTTAATCCAAAACGTTTTGTTTCGTTTTCCAGTCGTTCCGTTGCTCTTGTTAAGTCTTTTCTCGTATTTGAAACAATGATTACATCAACCACATATGCAACAATTTGCGTTTGGTTAACTATAATATTTTTGTTACCCGGATTTGCTCATCTTATGATTCACTCCATTATTAGATTAAACAAAGCGGGTGATAGAGGGTCTCTTTATTTCACTCCTTTATTTATGGATAGTTTTTCTGTTGTGTATTGTTGAAACCGTATTTTGACGTTCGTGTCGCTTAATATCATTTGTCAGTTTTTGGGTACTTTTAACGTTCCTAATTCCTTTGTTATTTGTTGTATTTTAATTGTATCAAACGCACTCTTAAAGTCAATAAATATTATATGCAATTCCCTATTGTGCTCCCATGACCTTTGTATTATTTGATTCAAAGTGTGTATTGCATTCATTATTGATTTTTAAGGTCTGAATCCATTTTGATAATCCCCGAGGACAATTTCCGCGTGTATTTTCAGTTTGGTGTCGATTAGGTTCGCCAAACTTTGCACAAAGAAAGAAAGTTCTTGCATCAAACAAATATACATATATCTTTGAAATTATTTATTTAATTCAACAAAGGTTTATTTGAGTGCAAGCACATTTTTAATAACAACAGATTGAATTTGTTTGAATGTACAAATGTTTCTATTTGACACAATTTTGTTGAGTCAAACAAATTATGTGTTAGAATCGCGCGCTTTGCGCGTCGTCGACAGTTTCCATTGCGTGAACGCAGATAATCCCAATCGTAGTCCTAGTTTAGGTTATGTGAGATGATGGTTCGTAAGTGGTGAGATGTAATCAAATTCGCTTTATAAGAAAATTGAAATCTGTAAGATTTAAGCTTCACCGTTTTTGTTTACGATCACACAGATCTTTAGAAAGGCCTTGATGTCACCTTAACGTAATGGAGGAAGCTAATGGTATTTTAGGGGGCTAGGGTTTATTTACAGGAATAAAAGCACCATGTCATTACAAAATGGAGATTAATTTTCGGCATTATAGGGGGAAGAGGCATGAAAGGGATATTTTTCATAATCACGAATTTCGAAAACTATATATTAAATTCTTTTCAAATTTAGTCAGTGAGTACTTTCAAATATTTCCCTCATTTCCTACCTAAAACAGTTTCAATAGTTATGTGTTATCAGCGGTTATGAAAGGTCTTCCTTACTAATGAATTTGTCCCTTTCAAGGCGTTTAGATGTGATGAAAGAGACATGTATAGTATTGAAAGGGACCAAAGCATCCGTAACATTATATAAAAAACAGGTCATTAATATGAAAGTACTACTCTTTACTCAAACAAAAAAATTAATATTACATTAAAACATTAATGTTAGAAAAATCTATTGAAAATGGATAAAAGCCTTATACTCTTCTGGACCCTTCCAGTTGTTGGGGCGCCGGAAGTACGATAACAATATCGCATTCACCTCACTTATGTCGTCACATTCCGAAAATTTAAAATTGTCAGTCTTGTTAGATTTTTTTTGAAACTTGATCCGAAATTCTTTTTCTGCCACCTTTTCCAAAACTTGACCTACAACATGTCTGAAATTATTTTTTTCTTTTGTTTCAAGCTTCACCACGACATAGTCATTTGGTTGAGCTGGCCTAGCTTCATACTCAGTAACAGAAATATTTGTATCATAATCATCATTGTCGTTTTCATCATACTCTACTATCAGAATCTGTAAAACTACTCGTGCTAGGTTTCCGGAAAAGTTTCTTCTTTCTTTTATTATCACTTCTTATGAGGGATCGTTTTCTTTTATTTTTTTCGCAGCAGCTTGTTGTTTTAGAAACTCTATTTCAGATAAGTCATCATTATTTTCGAAAATCCTTTTTTTCTTCCTTCATTTTTGTTTTGTCTAAGTGGTGCTTTTGGAAGAGGCCTCAATATTTCTGGAATAATAACGTGTTGTTGGACAATGGCAATACGGCTCCTCATTATCTTCACCGACATCAACTGAAGTTTGTGGTTTATCGACATCTTTTGACAGTTGTGGTCGATCTGTTACGGCGGCGTACAAAAAATCTTCTTCTGAAAATATGTTCGAGTTGAACAGGAAAATTCCTGCTTGTTGGAAGCCTGCTGTAATGTTCTTCATTATAAAGGCTTTTCATAAGCCTGATTCGCTACTTTTGGTATAATGTAAATTGTTGCAGTTCGTCCTGGATTATTCACCATCCAATCATTTAGTGCGGATTTATAAAATGTGTTGAAAGGACCAAAAACTGATAACTTCAAAAGCTGTAGCCTATGGCTGTAGTGAGGTGGGAATGTCAAAATGATGACATTATTCTCTTTTGCATAAATAGCCACGTTCATACTAATATGGCTCTCGCGGTTATCAATTAATAATAATATTGGATTTGCTTCGCTAGGCTTGGCATGTCTAACAAAGTGTTTGAAAGCTGCAAAAAAGTTGTTGGCAGTAATCCGCCCAGTCTTGTGGGCTAAACCAAGACTTCCAGTAGGGAAATCTGTCATAAACTCTTTAAAGTTTACTCTTAGAAAAACGAAAACAGGAGGGATTGTATTTCCAGTTGCTGACGAAGGCTAACATGGTAACAAGTTGACCACGTTCTTGTGAACACACTTGCCCATTGTTTTACTCCTTTTGTAGCAACAACGTTTGTTGGCTCAGTGACAGTTAAAAGACCTGTTTCGTCTCCGTGAGATATATCGTCTGGACGAAATTTATATTTTTTCTGAAGACGTTCCAGATTTCAAAAAAAAAATCCCTACAGGTAACTTATTGAAGGCTGTGATGCAAGCTAAGCTCGTTTTCTCTGGTTTTCTTAACGAAAATGTCTTATGCCTTCTCATAAAAGCATTATACCAATCTAGCCCTGCCATTTGATTCTGATTCCAATTGTTGGGATAATCTTTCTCTAATTTTTTGGCATATTGTACGAGTCGGTCCATGTGCCATTGAAGATGTAATTTTTAAATAGTCTTCTAAAAGCTGCCTCTCATTTCGTGTGAAAATTTTTCTATTGCCAATATTCGGCTGGTACTTAAATTCCCCTTCTATAAGAAGATCGTTCCTCACCTTTTTAACTGTACGGGCTAGCATTGATTTGGCTATTCCCGTGGAGTTTGCTACTAACCGAACTGATTCACCGCGATCGATAACTTCCATGACGGCTTTTTCAATTCCTTCTGGATTTTTTCTTACTCTATTTTTCTTTTCTTTAGTCACAGAGTTTTCTTTAATGCATAGAGAGAAGTAATGATTCACATTAAGTGTTTTACGCATAACAAACCTTCAAAGTATTGAAAGGGACACTGTCCCTTTCATGACGTTCCGGCATGTCCCTTTCAATACTGATTGCATATTCTACAATATGTAAAAAGAAAATGACTTACTCGCCATTTTAAGAAGATGAATCCAGAAATCTAAACTACAATATTGAAGAAATAGACAATTAAAAAAGCGAAAAAATGTAAGGCTTCACTATTTAAGGTTTTCAAACCAAAAATACTTCACCCATCATTAACATATGGAAATACTTGCGCATGTGTATTTCTTTACAGAAGAATAAAAGTGAGTCTTGGGATCTGTGTTGATGAAATATGTAAGCTCCACACCATTACATATTCCTGTAATAACCCCCTTTCAATACCTGTCCCTTTCATGCCACCTCTCCCCTACTTATTCTTTATCTACTTTTGTTAGTTTATTCATAATATTAATGAAGTTTTTCGAACGATTGTATATTTTTAACATATTGTTACCCAAGTTACCCCATGTGCTCATAAATGGATGATTTCTTCTCTAAAAAGAAGAAAGCATCTATCGTACTAACCATTTCAGTTGAGTAATAATACCAACAGAATAATACTGGGGAACAATTTGTAACACAATTTCTGTTTAATTTGGTTTTTGAGCTGTTTTATAGTTAATTAGGCATGCTGGTTTCAAAACTGTAGTTAGTTTTCTTCTACCACGTCAAGTTTTATCTCTACACCTTATGAGAATGTGACCACTCTCCGCGAAATCGAGCATGGATCATAGGAAGCACTATTGCTCTCCTATTGGCTGACAAAAACCTTCTCCGATGGGCGCCGGGTGAATGACGCATAGGAGAACAGCGAGAGGTTTATACTTGTCTGGACTTGTTAAGTTACGCCTGAAGTATTGTAGTGAGACGTTGTGTGTCGCTCTGAAACGGTGCAGCCCATTCCGACGTGGAGTCTGAGTTCTTGTTTATATACAAGGTTAGCAGTGTTTAATGTTTATTTATATATGAACTGAAACTTTTCCTTATATCTACCTCTGCTAGTTCATGTCGTAAGTGCTTAAACAGCCCCGATTCTTTTTGTTACATATGTGGCAATTTTAGCATTCCCAGTCAAAGGACAAACATCAGTACATTTGTCAGGCAAGTCTATTTTGCCTATTTTAAAGTGAAAATTGGTGATCAAAATAAATCATGAGCCCCTCACAAAGTGTGTAAGCAGTGTGTTGAGGGTTTACGGACGTGGACCAAGGAAACATGTGATAAGCTTCCATTTGGTATACCTATGATTTGGCGAGAGCCCAGAGATCATTCAAGTGATTGTTACTTTTGTATAGTGAAAACGTCAGGATATAACAAGAAAAACAAATGTAAAATAGAGTATCCTAGAATACGGTAATACGAGTCTGGTGAAGGTCAAAGTGACCCCAACGATGAAGGTTTTGAAATTAAAGATGATTCCGTTCGTAATGGATTTGACCAGCATGAGTTGAATGATTTGGTACGAGATTTGGGACTATCCAAAAAAGCTTCAGAGCTCTTAGCATCAAGACTGTACGAGAAAAACTTGCTTGAAAAGGGAGCTAAGGTATACTATTTTCAAGAGAAAGTGCGTTTCTACAATACTTTCGAAGTGATAATGGATTTGTGTATTGCCATAACGTACATGATTCAATGGAAGAGTTGGGAATTTCAGCCTATAACGCAACTGAATGGCGACTGTTTATCGATAGCTCAAAGCGGAGCTTGAAGTGTGTTCTCCTCCACAATGGAAATTTATTTGGTTTAGTCCCGATAGGCCATTCAGTTCGTTTGAGTGAAGAATATGAAGACATAAAGAGAGTCATTGATTTGTTGCAATACCACATGCACCAATGGATCATTTGTGTTGACCTTAAAATGGTTAGCTTCCTTCTTGGCCAGCAACGCGGATATACCAAGTATCCCTGCTTTTTGTGTATGTGGGACAGCAGAGCTCGTGAGAAACATTGGGTGCAGTCGAATTGGCTGCCACGATCTGATCTGAAACCTGGTGATCCAAACATTGTACATCAGCCACTTGTCGACAGAAAGAACATTATATTTCCACCTCTGCATATAAAATTGGGTCTCATGAAGCAATTCGTTAAAGCTTTGCCAATTGAAGGAGACTGTTTCAAGTATCTCATTTCGGCATTTCCTAGCCTGTCATTTGGAAAGATAAAGGCTGGTGTTTTTGATGGTCCACAGATTCGGCAGCTTGTTAAAGATGAACATTTCATCGGAACAATGTCAGAAATTGAAAAGAATGCTTGGTTGACATTCAAAAACATTGTTAAAGACTATTTTGGAAATACACGAGCACAGAATTACGCCAAAATTGTCCAGCAACTGTTGGAGAGCTTCAAACTGCTAAGTTGCAACATGAGCAGCAAATTGCATTTTTTACATAGCCATCTTGCTATCTTCCCGGAAAATCTTGGCGCAGTCAGTGATGAGCAGGGTGAGCGATTTCATCAGGATTTGAAGGTCATGGAGGCACGGTATCAAGGTAGATGGGATGTACGTATGATGGCTGACTATTGTTGGAGCATCAAGCGAGAATGTTCACAGATTAAAGATTCCAGAAAAAGCTACAAACGAAAATTTTTGCCTTAATATGTAATTACCGTTCGATAAAAAAACAACTATTTGTATGAACACAATAAAATTATTCTTTGTAAACAGTATATTTGGTAAGTTTTTACTTTATTTTCCTTTGTATGCACAATTTGTATGACTTTTGAGGGTATTCTGTAGCTTAAAAAGTTCACGTGATTGACAAAAACTGCGGTTATTTTTGGATCCAGATGCAAAAAGTTAGTTGAAAACAAGTCACAGATTTGAAACAACGAAATTGCTGTTCTCCAGTGTAATGTATTTCTCAAAGTAACAGCATACTTTAAACCACGGTTTTTTAAGCAAATGTCTAATCTTTTAATGGCGAACGTGCCCAAAATGGAAACATATTAACAATTTTTTTGTTGAATTAATCATATTATTTGCATAAATTTTTTATAAGTGACAATCAGAAAAGCTTACATCCATGTAGATATATTTTGAAACAAAAATGTTATGCAAGTAATATGATTAATTCGGTAAAAATTAGATTTTCTAATATGTTCCCATTTTGGGGACGTTCGCCATTAAAAGGTGAAGTCAAATAAATGGTAAAGAAAAATATATTCGTTTCAAACTGACGAAGTTCTTTAAAAGAAAGCACTGTTTTGTTGAATCACACATATTACGTATATTAAATCAAACAGATATATTTTCAAATCAAACTTGAGGTTATTTGTTTCAAGAGATCATATGTTTGAATCAAATAACGATGTCAAAAAAACTATTTCTTTGAATGAAAAAAAAATATCTTTGCCGCCATTTAAAATTACGTTTTGGTTGACTGAATGCATATTTGTTTGAGTCAAGAACTTTCTTTTCTCTGTGTAGGCCGTGTCCCTGATATCCAATGGATTGAAATCAAGTGGCCCCGGATATCCATCGTCCAAGTAGCGAAACCTCTGGCCGTAGCCACAAAGTTATACACCCTATTTACCACGTATTTTGTTCAAAACATTGATTAGGATAATATTGGCTTTGTAATCCCATTCAGTTAGTTTTGCTTACATCATCACTATAATTTCAGTTTATAAAGATATCTGGTATGGAATCTTTGAATTTATTTTAAGCTAAACGGGTACTCTAAAACTGTGGCACTGGAACACTGAAACAGTTCACTAAAACCCTTACCACAACACTTAATTCGTACTGGACGCACGTTTCGATAGCCAAGCTATCATCATCAGCAGCAAGGCTGAACTAACAAGCTAAGTGAAAAACTAACCTTATACAGCAAATAAAATTATGCTATATATAAATTTAAAAACTTAAAGTAAATCGTAAAGTTTAATGAGCCGCTTCATTGCACAGGACTATAAATAGCCTAAAGGTAAATGGTCAGAATGACGTGAGTTATTAAATCCTAGTATTACAATGAAGCGGTTCATTGCACATGGTTAAAATTACAACTAAAATAATTAAACATGATGTAACAAAGGATAAAGGCTGGAATTTAGTGGTCCTAAATCTGAATTCATTAAGTGAGTTTTGTTTTTGTAAATTTCCATGCCTTCATAACAATTTAATTGAGCAGTACTCTTTTTACGTTTTTAGTTAACTTTATATTATCAACATTATGGTTATTTTCAAGCATATGTAGGGCAAACCTTCTGAATTTGAGATGATGTTCTTTGTACCTAATTTTGATTGATCTTTTTGTCTGCCCAATGTACACTTGATCACAATCTTTACATGAAATTTTGTAAATTCCTGATTTATCCATGTTATCCACTGGGTCTTTGGAACTTCCTAAAAGGTTTTTAAGGTTGTTGCTCGAAGAAAAAACAATCTTGCGGTCAACCCTAGAAAAGATTTTTTGAAGACCCTTGGTGTAACATGGATAAAAGGGTAATTTAACATATTTCTTATTATTACGGCCGTCAATGCGTTCTAATGTGCTTACATTTCTAATTCTTAATCTATTCTTATGTTTCCTAATAGTATTATAGACGACATCTTCAGAGAATCCGTTAAAGTTAGAAATATTGATGATTTCTTTTATTTAATTTTGATATCTATCTTTAGTTAAAGGAAAATTGAGTAACCGGTGCACCAAAAAGTTAATAGCCGTGTTCATATGAGTGATTAGAATCCTGTAAGATGAATCTATTATTACTAGTAGGTTCCCTATATACGTCTATTTCTAACTTATTTTTATTTCTTATTACTAACATGTCGAGGAAAGGAATCCTGTTGTCTTTTTCTTCTTCGTGGGTAAATTTGATAGAGGGGAATTTTTAGTTAAGTTGTTCTATGAAATCCGTTATTGAACATTTGCTGATGTCAAAGATGCAAAAAATGTCATCGACGTATCTGATCCAAAGCCGAGGGAAATAAGCCAAAGTATTCTTCAGGTCAGTTTCAAATTTACCCATAAAGAGGTTAGCCATAAACGGAGATAAGCTGTTACTCATTGCCGTTGCTTCCGTTTGTTGATAAAAAGTGTTGTTAATTTGGAAAAAGTTTTGTTTCATGCAAAGTTTTGTCAAAGAAATGAAACTAGTAACTTCCTCTCTATCCATTTGGTTATCTAACAAAAGTGTTTCTAAATATTCCAAAGTTAAATCAACCGGAACACTAGGGAACAATGAACTTACGTCAAACGATACTAAAATTTCTTTGTCAGTAAGCTCAATGTCCTTAGTTTTTTCAATGAACTCGTAAGAATTTTTAATAGCCAAATCTGGAAATTGTACAGGTAACTGGTTCAATTTGTCAGATAACCACCTGGAAAGTAAGTAAGTTGGACTGTTGACATTCGAAACAATGGGTCTCATGCTTTTTCCGGGCTTGTGTATTTTAGGTAAACAATACATCCTAGGTAGTACTGGGTTAGATACCGCTAGTCTAAATCTTAAATTGTCGCTAATGACAGCCTTACATTCTAACATGGTCTTTTTGGTTTCTGTAATCATTTTAGACAAGGGATTTTTTGATAATTTTGAATAAGAACTTTGTGACAAAGTGGTGTTAACTTGATTAAAATAATCTTCTTTGTCTAAGATGACTACCCTTGTCGGATTTTAAATAAAAACAATTTTTGCTTTTTAATCTTCTAGCAATGATTTGATCTTTTCGTGCAATGTCAGGTGCATTCTTTTGCATATTTTCCAAAATTTGACTTTTACAAGCGGTACGAATAAAATTTTTTGTGTTATCATCAAAATTACTGATCGCGTTTTCTATGCCAACTATAATTTCTTCAACCGGAGGCTTATTAAATTTCAGGTTGTATTTCAAACCTTTGTTTAATAAGTCGATCTTTTCTTTGCTAAAAGACTCATGTGACTCGTTTTTAACTAATGCCGTTGGATTAATTATCTCGGCAGGTTTCGGTTTGTTAGTGGTGACTAATTTGGAAAACTTTTCCTTGAGAACCTTTTCTTTATCTGAAACTTTCTTAGCAATAACGTTTTCAATCCTGTTGAGATAATTAATTCATTCAAAATATTCTAAAATACATAGGTTGTTACATAGTTGTAAGTGCAAACTATATACTTCTAACTCTAGTTGACTAATTTTAAAATACTGATACTTAATTTCTGAATTTAACCAACAACTTTTGGCCGAAGAAATAGCTCTATTAGCCGAACTTGATTTACTCTTGTAGTTAATTTGAATTAAATTCGGAAAAACAAGAAATTTTCTACAATCTTTCAGAAATTTAATATCAGCATTAACTAGGGTTTTAGTGAACTGTTTCAGTGTTACTTTAAGCTTCTTGGTTGAGCTTTCTTGAATTGACAATAATTCATTTATTAAATTGAATAATTGAAATATTATCTTACCTTTAAATTCGTGACTGCAACCACATTTTGTCTAACATCAACTATTGGAATGGATTTCACAATCTTCTCTCTGCAACAAACATGTAAACTTAGGTGTTATATCGATTGTATTAGCATAAGTTACATCCAAATCTAACTAGAATTAATTTAAAAACCGATGTTTTATAAATTTAGCTTATATTTTTAGCTAGACTTCGCATTTTTTTTTATATATATCCAATCTGACTCATTTTTAGGAAAAGTTAATGGGCTAATAAAAGCATCTCATGCCTGTATTTATAGTTTTTAGTCTGTAGAGCATGAAGTATACGCAATTCAAGAAGGTTAACATTAAAATTGGCAAGTAGTACACGGAAATGTAATGTTATATATCTTTTGTTGTCATCATTTATTACTACGCACAACATGTAGTGTGCAGATAGAGGTGAGACAATTAGAACGAAATTTGTCGTTTGGAAATGATTTAGCTGCAAATTAGACTCATGTATTATAACAATCTTTTCTTTTGCAGCCTAGAAAATTTAACCTCCTTACATATGCATATCTATAGTTTCAATCCTTCTTTGAATCCCAATAAGTTTGAGTTGTAGTGCCAATATGCGACCCATAACAATCAATTTTTACTATTGTAGCACATTTCTTTTTTACCATTTTTACAATTTGGTACCTGTATCTACTTTAATTCTAACCTTTTTAGTCTCTATCTCTATAATTTCATTCCATATATTATTTTTATAACTATGATCTATACTACTAGAGAACTAAACATTGACTATCATAAATAGGAGAATCTACAATAAATACAAAATGCTTCATATTAAAATATGATCAAAAGCTTATTTTCCTGCGGTGCTTTCAGCAATCTTTTGACGATTGTTTGGATATCCTGTCGTAGAAATGCTAAGGTTTAAAATCTAAAGCATCTGCACAGATCGTAAAGCTGCTACATTTTACCCTTTCATCATCTGCGTTTCTTAACGATTGAAAACCTGCGACAAGAGTTACACATGGGGCTGCATCGAAAGCGTAGAAGGAAGAAGACGGTGTTTAGGCTACGTCGATTCACCGGCATACCATAGTTGATGGAAAAGGAGTCGAAATAGAAATAGTAGAAGAAGAAGAGGAAAAGTTCTTTCGCGTACCTACTGCAATCCAAAAATAACGCACATCCGCTTTAAAATTGATGGCATTCGGTATGGGAGACGCCCGAATACTGAAAAGTTCACCATCACTGCTGTACGCGTCGCCCCAGAAATACCTTTCTTTGGTAAATGAATGCAAAAAATGCGATCGAAGTAGTTACCTATCATATTCAAACATATATTTTTTGTGACAATTAACTAGCTAGATATTAATTAAGAATAATTGTCGATAAATAAGGAAAAGAAAATTAGCTTGGAAAAACGTACTTTAAGCACCTTGGCCTTAATGATGGCGGGCGCCAAATGTTCCACATCCAGTTGGAAAATGCGATAAGCAAAACAAATCTCTTCGAATCGAAGGGAAGATGGAATCACAACCATATCTCATCGCTAAAAGGTTTATTTATAAAGCTGAGTTGCTACACACTTGCTTACAATCACACAGCTTTAGTTGATGTATTTATTTCGGTATTTTTTTGAAATATGAGTGTTTCGTAACTTCCCAATATGTTATACAAGCAAGTATATGTATACAGTACGCGTTTATTCTATCATTGATGAAATATTTTAATAATTTTCATTACAGAAATAGAAACAGGATGGATGCTTTCCGAAAAACGGAATAACTTTCGCAAATAGGTGCTAAACAGTGTAGATGAGGCGATTGTGTACAATGCAGAGAAATGGTTTTTTATATTAAGGAAATAGACTTTCTTGCAAAAATCAGCCTCTATTCAAGAAAATATCTTTATTTCAAGACTATAAAAATGTATAATATGAGAAAATAATAATAATAATAATAATAATTTATATATATATATATATATATATATATATATATATTATATATATATATATATATATATATATATATATATATATATATTATATATATCGATTATAATACAACTATTAAGGTCGTTTATCACATCCTAGTTTCCACAACTTCCGGTCTTTCCAATCACCATCCTTCAGATTTCGTCGTTCCATTGCACTTGAGACTCCATCCAGCCACGTTCTACGAGGTCTTCCTCTACGTCTTCTTTGGGTAGGGTTCCAGTCTAGTAATCTCTTAGGCCATCTGTCTTCCCCCATTCGGCCCACGTATCTATACCATCTTAATCTTTTGGCGTCAATTGTATCAAGAACAGTGGTTTCTAGGTTCATTTTTTCCCTGATATTTTCATTCTTAACCCTATCCTGTAAGGTAAGCTTGTAACACCTTCGCCGGTATCCCATTTACATTGCTAGAAGCCTTTTCGACGTTTGCTCTGTGGTTTCCCATACTTCATGTAGTCCCCATATGTAGTTACGCTTTCTGCAATCGTTTTATTCTTATTTTAGTTGATGCCCTTATCTGAGTACTCCACAATACTGAATTTAATTGTTTTGCCATTTGTTTTCCTTGCTTAATTCGATTTCTTATCTCTGTCTCATTTGTGCCCTCACTTGTGATTGTAACACCAAAATATTTGTATGATTTAACTCCCTTTATAATTCCTCGGTTCAATGTCAAATCTCTGGCCATATTTCCTACTGCAACATATTGAGTCTTATCTGTGTTAATTGTCAGTCCCCATTTATGGTATTCCTCATCAAGTTTTCGTCGCATATAGTATATATCATCTTGGTCTTCGGCTATGATTACTTGATCGTCGGCGAAATGTAACGTAAAAAGCTTTTCGCCATGAACGTCGATTCCCATGTTCTTGCAGGTCCGCCTCCAGTGGATTAATGCTGAATTTAAGTGTATTTTAAAGAGAATAGGTGCTATAGAGCAAGAAGATTGGATATACATAGTCCGACAAATAAGTTCCCGGAATCGAACCATATCTGAGTAACTAGTAGCGCCATCTATGTGTTCAAATCGGTATTTGAAAGCTGTGATATTCCTCTTTTTAGTAATACCAATTTTGCTTCAACAGTTCTCCCAAAACAACTTCGTTGTCGATGTTGAAATACTAACATATAACAAAGAGCAATTATCAAATTTCACGCAAAACTTTGCAAAAATGCATCAGAAACATTCCGGTTGATGCAGCAAGTGTACGGCGATGATTGTTTGAGTAGAGCAAATGTTTTTCTGTGGCATAGACGTCTTTTGGAAGGCAGAGAGACGTTAGAAGATGATAAACGTGAAGGAAGGCCAATTTCAACTCGGACACCCGAAATGATCGAAAAAGTACGTGATTTTATTGCAAATGCTTGCAATGCTTCGCTGAAAATGATAGAAGAGGCTGTAAACATCAGCAGAGAAACGATCCGAACCATTCTTCACGACAATTTGGGCAACCCGACCCGAATATCGTGATCCAGAGACTGGTCTCTGTTGCACGATAATGCACCGAGTCACACCTCACTCATTATTCGTCAATTTTTGGCTCAAAATCAAGTCTGTGTGTTGAATCATCCACCGTATTTACCTGATTTGGCCCCGTGCGACTTCTTTCTATTTCCAAAATTGAAATTGAAGTTGAAAGGATGTTTTTTTTAGTGACATTTCGACCATGAAAACAGCTACAACACGAGCACTAGATGCAATTCCACAAACTGAGCTAGAACACACATTTGAATCACTGTTGAATCGCGTTAACAAGTGTATTGAAACTAGAGGAGAATATTTTGAATAAGAAAATCGAAAAATATGCAGATATCTTGTTTCAATGATGTTTTCCACGGCCAGTCTCGACACTTATTTGTCGCACTGTGTATATGCAGTTTTCCACTCCAATGCCAGTTCGTCACCTTTCAAAAAACAGTTGAAGGCATAGGCCGCAAGTTCCAAAAGTAAGACAGTTCCGGTCTTAATAAGTCCAATGGGAATTCCACCAGGACCTGGTGCGCGCCCATTTTTCATAATTTTAAGTGCGGTTTTGAGTTCGGAGACAGAAATTTCGCCTTCCTCTGTCAATGTTACATCGAATATCTCCATCTCATCATCATTATTTAAAAGAAATCCAGGACGATATTCTGTAAGTAGTTTTTGATGGTATTCTCTCTACTGCCTAAGAGATATTAAATTGATGGGAACTGTTATGTTCGTATTTCTTTAATAATGTGATTAAATAGGGATTATTTTTATGTAGTTTAATAATTAATAAGTTAACATTTAAGTTTATTTATCCCTTTTCTGATTATTATTATTTATTATATATTAAAAAAAATTATAGTTAAATTAGTACAAGGTAAATAGTAATAAAAAGACCAAAAATATTGTATTAACTGGTATCTTTTGAAAATGTTTGTGAAACGTTTTACGTTAAAGGTTATATCAAGGTTATATCATGGTATCTGTGTTCCGGTTCCGTCGCTACTATCTAGGACGGCATGGCTATGTCTACTGGCACTAGGTGGCACCAGGAAATATATCAGTTGCAGTTTTTGAAGATAGTAGCATAAACTGGGTAGTGTAAGGAGCTTACTTGAAAGTCTTACATTTGGCACTATCATTTACAAAGATCGTGGAACATAAAAGATCCGTATATCTATACAGTAAAGTTAGATTCAGATATCAATCGCATGCCAGGAACACCCGTCATAATTATCTTTTGTCAATCACAAAGCATAGGAATGAAATTTTTAAGTGCAGTTACTCCTACAATGTACATACTACCGACTATGAACGTCAATATGTCCATCTCTCGCATTAGACACCAGCTTAAGCAATATTTATTAACCAGGCAATAATTGATACTTACTACATTCGGTAAACTATACACCCGAGTTCGAAATGTTTGTAATTTCACTGTTTTGTTATTCTTTTTTTTGTTTTTCTTTTCTTTTTATATATATATTTCTTTTTATATATTTTTTATATTTTACATTCTGTTTAATTTAATTATATTATAGGCTAAAAGAAGAACACGTGGTTCTAAACTGTCGGGATGACTACCAAGTTTCAAAAAATTTAACTCTTTTAAAGTTCCACCAATATTTCGCTCTTATTTAAAGCTTCATCAGGGTCAATAAATGAGTTGAGTAGATAGACCGAACTTGCGAACTAAAATTCTTTCCTTTACGATGTACATTTGAGAAGCGGTGATTGATGAATATATTCATCAATGATAAATCTATTGAAATATTGGTGAAAATTTAAAAGAGTTTTTTGAAACCTTGTCGTCATCCCGACAGTTTAGAACTACGTGTTGGTTCCTAACGACCGCCATACTCCTTGGTGATTGAAAAGAAGAACGCCATCTGCTTTTATTATTAATGCAAAGCGATTTAGTCTTTTTGGCACCTGGACCTTTTAATCTACTGCAATGAAGTTGCGTTATGTATTATTTGTTCTAATTGCCCATAAACACTATTATTATTATAAAAGCGTTAGTGCTTTTCTCTTCTCACATTGTTTTCGCTGGTAGTGCTTTCATCAATACCATGAGCTATTTATTTAGCATTATCTTGGTTAATGTTTTTAGGCACGTGTACTTCTACATGAAGTTCACTTTTGCTTGAACATTATTCTGTAGATAATCTCTACTTTAGCCTTTTTAAAATCACAAGCAATGTGAATAATTTACTTCATTGTGTACGGATATGTTGAACTGTGGTACAAGGTAAGTGCAATTAATAATGCGGATATAAATAATATGCATTTCAAGAATTCTAAGTAAATAAATGCTTTATTTTGAGAAAATGGAACTATTGATTTATGAACAATACCTAAACGCTTTCTGGAATTAAGGAATCTACGTAATAGGCGCCATAAGTTTTCGGTCTGATATAGAAAAAATAAACTTTTTCCTTTAAAATGTTGTATTACAGCTTTCTGGGACGAGGTCGCCGCCATTCCATCAGTTCCTTTTCTGAGAGAGGATTATAATGCAGAACTAAGGTTTCATCTCCTGTGACAATGGACTCGGTTTCGAGTCACATGTTTAAAAACGAGCGCGCACATTCGACCCGACGTTCACGCTGGAGAGCAAGGCGAATACTTGTTTCAGAAATGTTAGACGTCACTGCTAATTCCTTCACCCTTAAACGGCGATTTGTTAATATCATTTCTTCACCAATTGAAATGTTTTTAGGCGTTATCAATTCAATTTGCCGCTCATCATCTTCAAGGGATTCTTGCCCCAAATGGAAACATTTTGCCCACTTTTTTACAGTGGAATACAAAGGAGATAAATCACCATAAACGTCGTCTAAACGTTCTTTAATATGATTAGGCGTATGCCCTGCTGTTGTTAAAATTCAGTGACCGCGCGGTACTCAATTTTCGTTACCTGAGATATTTTCATGCACTAGTCACGTTGTCTGGCTGGCTACTAAAAACTACTACTCTTTCGGGCCGTAATATATATAGTCAGGCCGAGAATTTATGGCGCTTACCTCGTATATTATTGGAACACAATATTAATTTTGGAAATAATTACAGGCTAAATTATTGTTAAATGTTTAAAATGTAGTAAATTTTAAACCAATAAAAGTATTGAAAACATATTTTATAAAAATGTATCTAATTAATTTTTTTAATGCTCTATTTTTGTTTTATACACATTTTTAGAAGAACAAGGATAAAAGCATAAATTTTAAATAGAAATAGAAACCAATTAAGATGAGTTTCTCCTACAAAGTAATTAAATATGTTCAGGTTTAGTTAGCAGAAGCGTTAGTGTTATTTTTGCTTTCTGTATGCATTCCTGGAGGATTACTAGTAAATTCCAAAGGCATCCTGTTAAAATATCCTTAGTCTCCGACAGACAAATTATGCATGATTCAGCCATTTCCTTTGTAATGTGACTTTTACTGAACATTGGTAAATATATAATCACCAAATTAAATAAAGTAGCTTTGTGTTCATGAATGTGTTACGGATTATGAAAGCAAATTATGAATGTTTCTAAGTTCTGAGGAAAGAAATCAGCTATAAACATTTAAATACTATTAACGTAATACTACACGCATCTTATTGGCAATTTAGGACCATATAAACACGTATGTATTAGGTCCTTTTATGCCTAATCTATGTACCAAAAATCATATCTGTCTAATGCGTACTTCTGGAGAAATAACGATTTTTTAGAACAAATAGTCCCTTATTACATTTATCTCGGAATTTAACGAGGACTTATGACTTATGACTGTAGAGTTGTTCACTAGCGCCAACGGGCAGTGGCGGAGATTCGATACAACCCTCAGTATAATTGCGAGTCTCAACCAGATCTGTTGTGTATACATGTACGCTGCCGTAAAAACTATTTCGTAGTTCTACATTTATTTTAAAAATGTTGCGAAAACGACCAATGTTGGACGAAGTTACAGAATTTATAGCAGAAATGCCTGACCTAAATTATGATGGCGTTAAAATTCAATGTGTAGTTTATAATATCCCTTTAATGTGTTGGTCCAAAAGGGATTGTCTACGTTACGTAAATAGTAAACAGCATTCTTCAAAAAAAAATTGCACACGACACTATGACAAATTTAAATTTAATTTATGTATTACCTTGCATATAATCTACCGTTTAATTTACTAGACAAGAAAGCATATGTCTTCTTTTTTTGCCCCCGTATGCCTGAGCCACCAGAACCTATTCTTACACGTTGGGGAACATGGTTACAGGCTGCGTTTTATTATCATAAATATTTTGAGAATATTAAGAATGTGGTTTAACAATTCGATCCAAAGGAAGCTGCGGCTATCAAGGAAAGCCAGTCGAAATTTCAAGATAGTCAGGTTAAAACGGATTTAAAAACTATTCAGAATAATTACTTCGGACTAGTGGAGGCAATAGAAAAATTACAAAATCCTTCGGTGTCGTTAGTGGAATCTTTGCAAATAGTGCAACATGTTCACGCACAGCTATGCGCGGTAGAAGACACAAAAAATGTTTGTGTTCTAGAAAGGTTTGAAAGTGTTTTAGAGAAAGATTCTGATTTTGGCGCATTAAGACAAATTTGTGAAGGTGCATCAACAGAACCGTTAAGTTGTTCCAAAGATTATTTTAATTACGCAAATATAACGTCACTAGATGTAGAACGTTCGTTTTCTGCATGTAAGCACACTTTTTCTTCACGCCGCACTCGGTTTGCCGAAACAACTCTGGGAACATATCTAATGTTGCAGATATTTAACAGACATTATTCACTTTGTAATTTCACGGAAGACTCTTAAGACGGTAAGTGTTTAAGCACGTATTATATTTTATTTTTGACCATTTATTTTGTGTAAACTTTTATGCCCCCGCCACTGGCTGTTGACGCAAATTGAGCAGCTCTACTTATGAGACACTATATGTTTCAACATGCAGTCTCTGGCCATCGAATTGGGACCGCTTAAAAATATTATGATTTTGGGGTAAAATTTTAAGAAAACAGTTGGTAATGTTGGCAATATTATTATTTAATTACATACAACATATATTTACTAATATTTGCTTGTCACTCCTCTGTGTTTTATTATTTCTTCAATCCTTTTTGGCATACTGCCAATATAGATTTTTATTGTTTTTTTAATTTCGTCGCTATACATTTTCAATATGTTGTAATTCTTCCTTTGCAGTTGAGTTTCGTGTATTTACGATGTTTTTCTAGACATTCCACACATTTTCAATCGGGTTTATGTCTGGTGAATTGCCTTCCCAAGGTAGTACACGCAGATTTTTAGATTCAAGGTGTCGCATTACACTGTTTGCCTTATGATGCAGTGCATTGTCTTGCATGAAGGTATGGTCCTTGAATCGGATCCAATGAACCAATATAAGAACCAATATAGTTTTGTAAGACTTTTCTTTATTGTTTTTGTTCCATTGTTCCGTTAACGAAATATAGTGATCCCGGTTTTTCCGTCGTAATACACGACCAAACCCCTTAGAGATGGGGGGTATTTAATAGATTTGATCATACATGTTTCTTTATAACACTCTAAAGGACGTCGGCGAACAAATTGGCTTCTCTCCGGTAGCACTTCTAGCCGTGATTCGTCGCTATAAATATTCTAGGAAAAAGTAAAAAATATAGAGAGCCGTTAAGCGAACTATGAGAATGAATTTGACAAAAAATACAGATGATAAATGAAACTTACATTTCCCCAGTCTTCAACCGTATATTTTTTATATTCTTTAGCCCATTGAAATCGTGTCATTTTCATGTTAGATGTTAGTCTTGGCTTCTTTGCCGAACGTCTGCATTTCAAGCCTGCTTCATGAAGACGTCTACGGATTGTTCGGGCTGATATTTGTATACTTTCTCCACTAAGAATTTTATAAACACCTTTAGTGAATAAAAAACGAAACTCTGTGGCCACTTTTACTATACTACGATCATCTCTTACGTTTGCCGGCGCAGTATGTTCTGCCACTTGTACTAGGAATATTTTCCTTAATTAATGTCGCAATTCTCAGAACAGTTTGATGCGATACACCCTCTTTTTGTGCAACTTCGCGGTGAGAGAACTCTCCCGTCTCTAGAAGAGCATAAATTCGTGCTTTTTTCTCTGTGGTTATATCCTTCTTCTTTCCCATTATGATAATAATTGACCGCGAAAATAGACGCACGCATACACAAATAAAATGAAAATTCTTTGAAATATAAGTTCTTTGGAAAATCGGTAAAAATATTGTTTTTATTTATATTTGCAATGGTACTAACGAACTAATGAACGACACAATTCAAACTAAACATGATTATGATTATTGTACGTACGAATGGCAAGAGGCGTGATTCATAGCAGGTGGATAATCGGTTTATTACACACCTAAGCATTATTTTTATAACCAGCAATTATAGGTGGCCATAATAAATTGGGGTATTACCCAAACAACAATTATGCTTTTATAGATTTTCGAAATTAAAATTATATTTAATAAATGTTCTTATAAATTTAATAATTCTCAAGTGGTCCTATTTCCATGCCCAAGGACTGTAATTTTAAACCATGCCCATAATCACATTTCATAATGAGAAATAAACCGTTTTGAAAAATCTCGACAAAGGACAATCTGCCGAGCTGGTGGAGATTAAATCAATGAATTATGGGTAACCCTTCTTGTGGGGTTCCCCCTTTATTATTTGAATCAGATATTTATTACGAATTTCCACATAATTAGAAATCATTTCACGATTAAATAAAACTTGTAATTAATAAAATAGTACGCTTGTTTTAATAATAAAACAAACAAATATCTGGAGATAGTAATAAAAAAATACCAAGATACAAGCAATAATAAGCAAATCCAAATAATCAAGACATATGTACTTACCTCTCTGACAATGGCCTAACTCTTACGGCCACGTTCAGATGGGTCATCTTATTTTTAACGAAAGACAGGACCCTATTTCGTTTCCAATCTACGTAATTCTAATTTTAAATCGCCGTCGCACAATACAAAAGTTCGAATCGAAATAAACTGCTGTCCTTTCGGTTTTCACTCAAAACTTGACTTTATTAAATGCGTCCGATTGTTTAATTTTGAACGTCAACGTTACGAATCCCGAATTTAAAGCTTCAACATCATCTTGTGAATGTCGTCTTCTAAAAACTGAACACTGGGAAGGCGCCGTCGGAGTCCCTCGCTCTTGGTGCAGTTTGATCTAAATTTGTCTTTGGAGTCTACGCGTTAATTACAGCACCCCAAACTCCCGTATATCCCGTTTTCTATACGCGTGCATACCGCCATGTGTCTAGGTGCTTTTTTGGATGCGTATTGCAAGCGTTTTATTAGCGGAAATGCGACGACAACCTACCGCAAAATTAACTTGGCTACTTATTATGATCTCCGATGGTGTCAACTGGTGTATTATTTCATCCGATATGCATTCGTTACTCCCTCGTTGTTTCCGTTATACATAATATATCTGTCGTTGACATTGCGCTTGTAGTAATTCAAAAGATAATGACGATTGTTTATTTTAAGCGGCGTTTTCCGTAATTTCAAGGTTAAAAATGGAATGGCGTTCGCGAAGTTGATCGTCAGGTTTATACGCAAAACGTGCGTTTGTATTATGGCAAAACGGCACGCACTGCTCTGTGTTACCCAATAGACTGGTGTGAAAGTATTTATTTGCAAATTCTTCAAGGAGGTTTATAGATTTTCGCGAGAATCTAATTTGGACTAAAAGACCAGAAAATAGCAATAAGGTGGTGGATAAAAGGAGACGATAGCTTTTATTATGGCCACCGAAAATGAATGTTCACAATGTTATTGCATCGTATGTCTTATAAGTAGAGTAACCTAAACTTGCGGACTCGCATAGGCGTCGGTATTACGGGTTAATATAAGAATACGAAAAATTCATAAATAAACTAAACCGGTAGAGAAGCAGGCATGTAGTGTCGACCTTGAATATAAATCATGTTAAACCGCGCTGAGGGAGATTTCGTTTTAGTACCGGTTGAGCTGTTGCAGAGATTAGTCGAACGGTCAAGGTTATGTACTTACGTGTCGCTTTTGAAAATATAGCTGGTGTTTTTTGTGTGTTGTAGTATTATACCAAGTACATAATTAGTGTATCGTTTCATATAGAACTAATATTAACATACCTAAGAAAACAATGCCTCGTAATAGATTTGCTACTAATGTACATAAGTATGTGTCACTTTTTCCCCATTTAAAATATGACGGTAGTGTAGTTTTTTGCTTAATATGCAATGTTCGTTTGGCTGCATTGGACAGAACTGATTGCCAGAGGCATGTCAATGGTATTAAGCATATGAGAAATGCAAGAACTGAAATACCTTATACACTATTCCTCATACATTTATTAATTATGTTTCCCTCTTGTAATCTTCCGTTGTCGTTGGTGAGAAAAGCAGCTTTTAAAACGTTTTGGCGACAATACGTTCCAAAGTACCCATTACCCTCACAAACACAATTACAGAATCATTTGCCGCGAATGAAAGAGATGCTAGAAAATGTGTGTAAACGTGATTTGTGTTCCAAAAAAATATGGATTACCTTGGATGAGACGACCGATATAAAGAAAAACAGTATCGTGAATGTAATAGCGCGCGTTTTATCTAGCGAGAACACAGCATCTCGATATTTGTTAGCTTGCAAACGTGTTCAACAATGTTCCGCGGAAAATATTCAAAAAGTAATAGTGAACGCTTTGAAAAAATTTTAAATTGGCCAAGATCAAGTTGTGATGATTGTGACAGGTAGTGCAGCAACGATGTTAAGTGTTGGGCGATCCTTAAAACATATATTTCCTAACTTAATACATGTAACCTGCGTGCTGCATGCTTTGCATTTAGTTGGTGAAGTTGTTCGACAACATTACGGAAACGTTGATCGGATGATTGGAAGTACTAATGCAGTGTTTCGTAAATTTCCTAAACGTTTAAAAGAATTTCGTAAATTTTGTCCAGGTATTCCAGAACCTCCTGAACCAATTTTAATGCGATGGGGTACTTGGCTAACAGCAGCTTCTTACTATTTGATCCATTTTCAACAAATTCAATCAGTTATAATGCGATTTAATCGGAATGAATCCTAAGCATTTAGAGAAAGTCAAAGAGAATTTCAAATTCCTCAACTTTTAGAAGATTTAACAACAATATGTACCAATTATACAGTGTTACTAGATGCCATCAGAAAACTACAATGTACTGAATTGTCATTGCAGGAATCATTAGACATAGTGGAGAGTGTAAAAAATAACTTACACACACTAAATGATACGCCAGGATTATGCGCTAGTCAAAAGTTGGCAGATGTTTTAAGGAAAAATCCCGATTTTAATACTTTAGAGGCCGTTTATAATAAGTGTAAGAATAGTGAACTTTTAAGTGATTTTGAAAAACAGTTTCTACATGCAAATGTAACTTCCTTAGATGTGGAGAGATCGTTTTCTATGTATAAGAATATTTTTTCTTGTCGACGCACAAGGTTTAAAGAAGTAACTGTGGAAACATATGCAGTGATGCATGTTTACAGTAGTTCACATCCTGATGCCTCTAATTTGTTGAATAATTAGGAAGTAAGTTTATTTATGAATTTTTCGTATTCTTATATTAACCCGTAATATTAACGACTATGCGAGTCCGCAAGTTTTGGTTACTCTACTTATAAGTAATGATCATGTTTAAGGAAGGGCGGGACACAGGGGATCTATTATCTCTTTAAATGAGGGAAAATATTGAATAAAAATTAATTTTTTTGAAATTAGTTAACTAATTGTATGATCTGAAGGTTCGGGAGTGTCCTATATATACTCTTTCGGCAATTTAAATTAAACTAGATATCAATTAATTAAATTTTACGAGTATTAAAACTGAGTAAGAGAAAACTAACCTGGAATTATGACAAGGAACATTCGTATTTTTAAAAGTAGCATAATGCATACCATGCAGGGACGCAACTGGAGGACTCAATCTAGGCTATGGCGCATAATGCCACCAACAACTATACAATAATAATATTTACTGACGGCTATGGAAATTACTTGATGAACGATATTTAATTTTCGAAATAATGCTAAAGAATTTACTGAATTTATGCTGTCTATTATTATAGGAAAACATTCCATTAAATTTGAATATTTATGGGGCGAAGAAAATGAACAGAAGGCCTATCCGTTCCCCTATGTTCGTCGTTAACTAGAGCTAATATAATTCCCTAGTACCCCCGCTCTAGCAATTGGAGGCCGTAAAAGGAGTTGGAGCTGCTGAAAAAGATCTAATAGCCGCCAGAAGGGTTTTGACGTTGAACCAGTGGACATAGTAAACTCACTATACGTGCCGCTAACGACATCTACGTTCAATGTTGTAAATTATAACATTACAATATATATGTAAATATTCTTTATTTATCTCAGATAAATTAGAAGAACTTCTACAACAAATGTACACTAATATGTGCTACGGTAAGCTAGATGTTGACGAAAAAATTACTGTTAGATTTAGGGTACATTTCCAAAAAAATGCCATTGCGACTAGGTTTGTTGAATATAATTCAAACAGAAAATTCTTGTATTGCAGTAATGTAACCTGGAAAAAAATCATCTCCTTCATCATTTACCTCTGGGATACCCAAATTTTTTCGCCTCCTAGACTACTTACGGAATTTTTTTCCGTAGACCCCCTGTCTGCAGAATATTGAATTTTCCCAAACTTATTAACGTCAAGTGTGTTTCTCACAACTATATTCATTAAAATAGTGGTTTTGAAGAGTGGACAGTTGTAAAAAAAAACATGAACAATTTTTATTCAGATCTTTATTGAAAATACACAAAATGCAAGTGAATATGTGGACTGTTTACGAAACCAATCAGGATCTATTAAAATTCTTACTTAAAATTAAACAAGCTCAAAATATGCACATTTTGAACTTGTTTTGTTGTAAGCAAATGATGCTGTTAATGGGAGCGATGAACCTGATGCTTTGATAGCAATTTTATTGTTCAATATCACCGAGCAACAATGTTTTTATGCTAGAATCGTAAATAACCAATTTTAACTAATTTTATCATCCTCAAACTCAATTTAAGTTGGATTTACTTTTGATGTTTATTGTTTGTGGTCTACCGCTTCGCTTACTCGATAAAGAACCGAAGAAATTTTGGCGTAGATATCATCCCGAGTGGAACTTACCATCACAGACAGCGTTACGAAAAGAGATACCAAGTACATATACGTAAAGATATCGAAAATAGGATCAAAGCAGGATTAAACGATAAACAGCGGTGGCTATGTCTTGATGAGACAACAGATTGTAAAAAAAATCTATTTTGAATATTATAGTACGAGTACTAAATCCTGTTAAATCGAAATTTGCAATCTTATTAGCTAGCAAAAGACTAAAAAACTGTACTGGCGAAGCAATTACGGGCGTAGTGTAGGCGTAGGTTACAACAATTTCAAGTGTGAACTAATCAACTGTTGATGTCTATGAGCGATGGAATAGCAACAAAGTGTATTTTAGGCAGTTCTCTTAAAGGAAAGTGTGAGGGACTTTTACATGTTACGTGTAAAGTTCATGCTTTACATCTTGTGGCACAAACTATTGAAGAAAGTTACCCGGAGGTGGATGCATTAATAGCAAATATAAAAAAAGTGTTTCTCAAATCTCCCAAACGGAGTCGAGCATTTCATAGGCTTAGGGAACATGGTTGTTAGTAGCTTTTTATTATTTTGAACATTTCCAAGAAGTAAAATCCGTGATTTTACAATTCGACCTCGACCAAGCTACAGTTATTAAGGAGAACCAGAAAGGATTGCTAGATACTTCTGTTGAAACAGATTTAAAAAGTATTAGCAACAATTATAAACGATTACTAGACGCAATAGAAACATTGCAAAATACTGTATTGTCGTTGGTAGACTCAGTGCAAATCGTGGACGAAGTTAATACATTGCTACACGGTATAAACGACGCAAAAAAACGGTCGCGTTATAGCAAAGTTCGACAATGTTTAAAAAAAATCCGATTATACGAGATTAAGACAAATATGTGGTGGTGCATCTGCAGATACATTAACTCTGAGGATTATTTTAATTACCGCTGTGTTACTTCCGTAGATGTTGAACGGTCTTTCTCGAAATATAAGAACATTTTTTCATCAGAGCGAACAACCTTCACCGAGACACCGAATACATGGAAGCATACCTGATGATGCAAGTTTTCAACAATCCCACCAAGATCCTCATTATACGTATACGTAAATCTGTGTTTCTATTGAACACTGACATAATTTTCTGATTTAATTTGTGTCCAAATTCTCTGGGAATAACTTTTAATTGATTTATTGTATCATTTAAGATATTTGGAGCTTCTACTAATGCTATGTTGCTATGTTATGTTGCTCCTCTCAAAATATTTTGTTGTTATGTTATAAATTGTAATTCGTTTAGTAAGTTATTTTCTAAATTTAATATACGTTCAACAGTACTCCTGTCGTCGTCGGAAAAATAAAAAGTAAATTCTAGGACGAAAAACTAAATGCAGATATGTTTGAAACCACGTGTCTACTATGTATATGAAAAATATGTAAACCTAGGAATTATTTGAAAGACAAGCAGCAATATATAAAACAAGGAAGCTTCAAATGTGTAGAAATCGAATTTGATATCAGAACAATGTGTTATACCTTCTACTGTCTGTGCAATACTGAATATTATTGTACAATCTCATTTCCTACCGATAAGCGCGAACAAACGGCTATGCTAGCAATAATGTGTTCTCGTACGGATTGCCGAGCCTTATGTTTTCTCGAAAACTACAAACTTTCACTACTGCATGCGTCGTCAATAGTCTGGGCAAACAGCGATAACAGTCAGTGTAGTAGATATGTGGTGCAGAGTCGGCGATTATTTATTTCACGCGTTCACAGCGTCAGTACTAAATCGATGCTGTATGGGAGTAGTTCTGTTTATATGTAGGCTGTCGTAACTTATTTCGTAATTGTACGCTTATGTTTGCTTTAAACATGTCGCAGTTAGGTACGTCGCGAAAACTATCAATGGCGGACACAGTTAAAAACTTTATAGTGGATATACCGGACTTAATTTTTGATGGTGCTAAAATTCATTGTCTAGTTTGTAAAATGCCTTTAATGTGTTGGTCTGGAAGCCATTGCCAACGTCACATCGAAAGCAAACAGCATTCTTCTGCACAAAGTGGCATACGAGACCAAGAAAAATGTACATTTGATTTATGTGTTACTCTTATTTTATGTAACCTATCGTTTCGTTTATTAGACAAAGAAGCATTTGTCTCCTTCTGGAATAAATATGCGGACTGTAAATTACCTAGTCGGACATCGATACGAAATGTAGTGCCATTTGCACCGTGAACATATAGAAAAAAGAATGAAAAGGGAATTGAAAGATAAAAAACTGTGGTTGTGTGTGGACGAAACAACAGATCGTCAAAAACATTCTGCGGTTAATGTAATGGTACGTACAATAGAACCACATCGACCGTCATCCTCCTTCTTACTTGCTTCCAAAAGAGTTATAAATTGTACTGCCGATGAGATTTTAAAGGTGGTGTTGAACTCATTGAACAAATTTGTTAAAAGTTTCAACTATACTTAAAAAAAGAGACGATTCCTACATGTTTTCCACTAGTAAATGTATTGATTGCTGGTACAAAGGCAGTGTTTCTAAAGTCCCCGAAACGTACCCGACTATTTCGTAAACCGTGTCCTGATTTACCTGAACCACCACAGCTGATTGTTACACGTTGGGGAACATGGTTGCAGGCGGCGTTTTACTACAACAAATATTTTGATCAAGTAAAGAAGGTAGTTTTAAAATTCAATCCGACAGAAGCTGCAGCAATCAAGAAAAGCCAGGAAATATTTCAAGATAATCAGGTTAAAAGAGATTTACAAACTATTCACAACAATAACTTCGGACTAGCGGAGGGAATAGAAAAATTACAAAATGTTTCGATGTCGCTAGTGGATTCTGTTCAAATTGTGAATGTTGTTCACGCACAGGTATGCGCTGTAGAAGGCGAAACAAATTGGTGTGTAATACGAAAATTTTTCTTATATTAAGACAAATTTGTGAAGGTGCGTGTGAAGATGCATTAAGTTGTTTCAAAGATTATTTTAAATATGCAAACATGTTTAACATCGCTAGATGTCGAACGGTCGTTTTCGGCATTAAAAAACATTTATTCCGCACGTCGTACTCACTTGACTGAAACAGCTGTGGAAACATATCTAACGATTCAAATATTTAACAGATGTTACCCAGTTTGTGATTTCACGGAAGACTTTTAAAACGGTAAGTGTTTCAGCACGTTTTATAATTTATTTCTCACCTTCTTTTTTATGTGTAAACTTTTATGCGCTTGCCACGCCTCTGGCTGTTACCGCAGATTTGCCCAGGTTAGTCGTCAACACTTTAATCGGAAGAAATCAGAGACCATGGGCATACCATGGGCTAAGCACGAGGCTCGGGTTAGAGAATAAAGTTTCATTTTAACTCAAAGTTTAAGATGATTGCTTTAAAACCTAAAATAAAAGGCGTTCTATAATAATAGAGGAAAGAAAAATGAATTGTGATGTGTCAAATACCCCACCATAATATAAATGTTATTTAAAAATACTATTCAAAGGTTTGAAAATCTTTTGCTAAATAAATTTTCATTTGCTTGATGAAATAATTAATTTACAAATATAAGCATGTTGAATTTTGATATAGTGGCGACATCTCTGAAGCAAGAGAAGTATTTAAGTTGGCAGTCTAGTTTCTAGTGTTTTTTTTTGCTTCTAACTAACTCCAATAGAAAAGTTTACATAAACCTGTATTTAGAAAATAGGAAACCTTCTTTTTACCTACTATATTACTTACAGCTCCCTATAATGTTATTAACGTAGCTCCATTCAATTCGAAGTTTGAAGATGCAATGTTGGTTGCGTCGTACAGATGCAGTCGCTAGATGGCTAAAATTTATTTTCCAAAAAATAAGAGAATATTTAATAATGTAAGCCTTTAAATGTACCACTAAAATTCATTTGAGGATTAAAGTAATGACTTCAGGGGCAAATATAAATGAAAACAAATGAAACACCTTACTTTGGCAAAAACCATAAGTTTTATTTATTTTTTTTTTATAATTTTTATTCAGACATCTTTGATTCAATAATACAATAATTATTTATACGTATGAATAAAACATAGAAACATGCGGCGCGAACAATTTTTTAAAATAGAGGGAATCCCTTAAACGAGATCTAGACGCCGCTAGAAGATATCCCTGGATGGGTGTGCATGTTTCGCTTTCAAAAGTAAACAACATACACTTCTCTATACTTGATATTTTGCTTATCAAAAAGAAAAAGAAGGAGAATAATTGTAAAGTTTACTACGATAAATCATAATCAAATCGTTAATAAAATTATACTTTTAAAAACGAATTATTGAGACCACGATAGAGAACAATTAAAAAAAAATATCATTTATCATTGACGAAAAAAATAAGGGGGGATGACAGAGAAATGTAGTACAATCGAACAAAAATAAAACACTTAACGTATCTACTTAATTTGATGACAACAATTGTTTTTCTAGGTAAATTTTGATTTTGTTTCTCCTATTAGGGCAACAACAAATATATAATTAAAATAGATGCAGTGAAAATTATTTTTAAAACATATATGGTAGATTCCATTGCATTTATTTTTTACAATTTTTCGCAGAAAATTTATAAAAATACGTAGTAACAATTTTAAGAACAATTGTGGAGAGGTACCAAATTTTGCATTTGCATTTAACAATTTTAAGTTCCCCATGTATTTTTTTTTAACTACACATATTTAACTGTATTATTTTACTTTCACTAAAATTATCATTATCGTTATTATTATATCTCCGAAAAAATATAAACATTACTACTTGAATTTATCTTTTCATTTATCACATTATGATATTTACACAGAAGGTGAAAAAAAATATAGAAAATATAACTTAGAAAACCCTCGCTTAACACTTAATAAGAGGCTGGTCACTTTTTTTTCTAACACAAAAGGATCGACCAAAACAGAGAGCATCGTTTTCAATTTTATTTGCATTAAAACTTTATACAATTATACTTAGTTAATAATAAAAACAATCACAACGTTCTTTTTTGTTCATCTCTTCTTCTTTTTTTTTGTTAATAGTAAATTCACATATAACAAAGTTTTTTACGCGTGATTTTCCTTATGTAGTAGAGCAGTTCTTAATCCTGTCGTAGTATTGCCACAAAATGATAACATTAATGGAGGCCGGCGGTAAGTAGATTAAAAGGTATGGGTGAATGCAATGGGAAGAAAATAGTAATGTTTTTTTTTATGATGACTCCGATTGACGAATCTCTACAGTTATGTTGTATAAATCGTTTACTATTTAGGCACCATTTGTTTCCGGATTATCGTTAATTTATTTTTGTTAGTTAAAAGATTTTGCGAGGGATACCGCGTTTGTAGTTCTTGCTTTTGTTGTGTTGATGGTCTTGGTTTGCTTCAGTCGTCGTCTTTCTTCTCCGGTTTGAGATCTACCATTGCATGCAACTCCTCGGGGGTGTGCCTGAAGTAACGAAAAAGCGAAGGTTAATAATATATAAATAATGTAATTTGTTTCTTAGCCGTTCTTGTGATTATTTCTCGAATATAATCTTGATACTAGCGGCTTTTCTTTTTTTTAATTCTGGATTCATCGAAATAAAACGTTTCGATAATTTTTGTTTGTCTTCTTCAGAATTGTGTTTTTATTTTTTTCCCAAAACTGTAACAAGCCAATTTATTTTGTCTTTTATCATTAGAAATTTTTAAAAACGTGGTACCGGATGGCAGTAGCGTAGCGGTAGCGGCGTGGGTAGGGGTGATTTTCAACTCGTAGTCAATCTCGACAGTACCGCGAGAGAGTTCAAAGCGACAGTACGTTGCACGCTGCACGCCAAATAATTACGCGGGGATGGGACGCCCAAAGGGTGTAACGTTCCCTTCGAATATGAATAAATATCTCAGGCATTTCCCTGGATTAGAATATAGAAGTCCGCATATTTATTGCATAATATGCAATAGCGGATTGCTAAGTCGCGATAGGTTTGAATGTAGAAAACATTGTAAAAGTAAACGCCAGGTATTGAATTTAAGAAACAGTATTCCATACTGGCAATTTTTATATGATTTTATTTTTATGTTAAGTGTGTGCAACATCCCACAACGTCTAGTATCTAATGAACATTTTCGTCTTTTTTGGGATAAGTACGTTCCCTCATGGAAGCTGCCAACATCTATGCAATTACGATACAATTTGCCACGTCTGCAAGGTACAGTAAAGGAATGTATAAAAAACGAGTTGAGAAATAAGAAAATCTGCCTATGTGTGGATGAAATAACTGATGCTCAGAAACACAGCGTCATTCATGTTGTAGCGCGTCCTTTAAAACGTGATGGTCCACCAGCTTCATTGTTGTTATCCAGTAAAAGGATTCAGAAAACTAATGCAGAAACCATTGTCAAGATAATAAAAGATTCGTTGAGAGAATTTTGTATCACAGGAACCCAAGTCACAATGTTCATTACTGACGGAGCCGCAACAATGCTGAGAGTTGGTAGGATGTTGAAAATATGCTTTCCAACTCTTCTTCACATAACATGCCTCATACATGCATGTCACCTCGTAGCAAAAACCATTCGAAAGAAGTATCCGATGGTGGATAAGTTAATAGCATCTACCAAAAAGTGTTCATCAAATCTCCCAAACACATCCGCGTATTTAAACAATTGTGTCTGAAATTACCACTACCACCTCAGCCTGTAATAACGGGATGGGGAACATGGCTCCAGGCAGTATCTTACTATCAGAAATATTTTTCACAAGTGAAAAATGTCATCTTGGAACTTGATTCAAATGATTCTGCAGCAGTTCGAGATAGTCAGCAACTTTTTTCCAATTCGGACGTTCAACAACAAATAGATGAAATTTTCATGAACTATTCTGAAGTTGCACAAGCTATTGAGCAATTAGAACTTATCTGCACGAGACACATTAAATTGCATAAACAATTTACAAGCCGCTCTACAAAACTTGACGAATACTATAGGAGTCGATGTTGCTCAAAAATTTGGTGCAATTTTAACGAAAAATCCCGATTTACAAAAGGTTCGGTCTATAACTGAAAATCAAGAGTGCTCAGATGAGGAAAAGGAATATCTGACATTTGCAAATCTTACTTCACTGGATGTCGAACGATCGTTTTCGAAGTGTACGACAATGTATTCTCAACACCGTCGACGGCTGAATGAATCGACAATGGAAGCGTTGCTGATGTTGCAATTCTACGCAGCTTACCAGGGCGGTTGCCAATTACCACAGTGGACATCAAGACGACAGGAAAAGGTAACGATATTATTTTTCACTAATATTATATATTACGTACCTAGTTTTATGCGGTGCGCCACTGCCGGTATCACTTTTTTAACAAACTCTATTTATTAGAGCTTTCGGAAAACAATAAAAACACAATTCTGAAGACAAAAGAAATTGTCGAAACGTTAAAGATATTAGTTTTATTTCGATGAACCCATAATTAAAAAAAAGAAAAGCGGCTAATATCAAGATTAAATTTAAGAAATAATAATATATAAATATAGCAATAAATAATATTAAGAATATCACAAAAAAGCGAAAAATAGTTAAATAGTTTTCCTAAGATTTCTATTCCGTTCCTATACATGTTTTTTACAATTTCTGCTGTTATCCCGTCGTGCACTGCTGCTTTGCCTCGTTTTAACATGTTTAATAAACTTATACCATATTTAATTACAAGTTTATAAAAAATAATTGTTCTTTATCTACATCCATGCAATTTATATATTATAGGTCAACGTAGTGTTGTTTAACTTCTTTAATTAATGGATATTGTAGATTACTTAAAAATGCTACAGCTTAAAATAATTGTTTCATAAATACAGACTGATTCTGGCATATAATTTATAATATTACAAACTCTCACTCTTTGAATCGCCTTTTCCACATGAATTCGTGCCCTTGCAATTGATTCGGTTCAAAGCATCAGCTTTCAAGCGTTGCATTATTCCACAATGTTGAAATACGAAGGTGGGTCAATATGTCCGTGACTTTTCGAATGAGAGATAGGTTTTTCGGCAAAAAAAAACGTTTTACTTCTCCTTTTAGCTCAATACATTCCGTCCAACGTTTCTCCATTTTTTTGATCCCTTCCAAATAATAAGATTTATCGAGGTTCTCAAAGTAGGCGCTTGTTTGAACGATGATTTCATCGTTGGAGCCAAATCTCCTTCCTCCGAGCCATTTCTTCAGATTGGGACCCCAATTTATAAAATTTCGCCCGTGCATTGTCTTGATGAAAGAGCACTTTCTTCTTGGCCAAATGCGGTAGTTTCTTCTTCAAATTGTCATTGAACCTGTCCAATAAAGTTGCCGTAATATTCGCCGTTGATTGTTTTTCCCTTCTGAATGTAATCGATGTGGATTATGCCGCGTGCATTCCATTCACCATGACCTTGGCCGACAAACCCAGCTTGGCCTTCTTCGGCGCCGATTCGCCCGGAGAAATTCACTGTTTCGACTGCTGTTTGATCTCCGATGTATTATGATGTATCCATGTTTCGTCAACGGTTACAAAACGGCGCAAAAACTCGTACGGATTACGGTTAAACAACGTCGAACACTCTTTCGAAGTTGTTACACAACCACGTTTGTGGGCAATTGTGAACAAACGCGGCACCCATCTTGCGAATAGCTTTCTCATATGCAAGTGATCATTCATAATCGAAACCACTGAGCCATGTGATATACCTACGGCTTCTACAATCTTGCACACTTTCTATCTGCGATCGGTTAACACCATATAGTGGATAGTGACTTCAATTGGGCGTCCAGAACGTTCGGCGTCATTAGTGCTTATACGACCACAACGAAATTCAGTAAACCACTTTATTACCATTGATTCTGATGGTGCAGAGTCCCCATAGTATTTATCAAGCTTAGCCTTGGTTTGAATAATGGTTTTCATCCGCAAAAAATAATGTTTTATGAGGACACGAAATTCACTTTTTTCATTTTCGCCAAAATGCACGACGTTGTCTGCTTTCAATGGCTATCAAATTTTAACTAAATGACGCAGCTTTCACAAACTTTGACAGTAGTGTATTGATAGATGGTGGTTGACGGTGGTTGGACTAGCGTTGACGGGAGCAGTGTTACTTTTCAATTTGCAACGCGGGAAATTAAAAAAGTCACGGACATATTGACCCATCCTCGTATCTTTTTGACATATGTGATAACGCCATTGGGAGCAACCCCTATTAATGCTTTCCAGGTATTTGTATTTGTAGAAATTTAGGTTATATAGGAAATTCTATAGAAACAAATATCCTTAGATCATTTTAAATAAATTATATAAGTTCGATGCCATACCATATAAGTGAACATACATTTATTTGCTGCTTAATCAACTAGTAAATACCTACAAAAAATTAAACACTTTTTCTGTAATGCTTTTCAAATGGTTATTTAAATTTGTTTGGGACCAGTGCACTAACATTTCCCAAAAAAAATGACATCATGATGTCACAGTAATGGAGCGTATTCGTATAGTACAGAGCAATCTATTTTTAATACATACTCACCCAAGAAGAGTTTGCAGATCGCAGACGAAACGATAAACATAACGCTTGCCAGCAGTCTTATGGATAATATTTTTGTCGTAGTAATAACGGAGTCCTCGCGACAGTTTCTCATAGTTCATCTTCGGCTTGTTCTTCCTGATGCCCCATCGTCGGGCCACCTCGTCCGGATCGGTCAGCTTGAACTCCCAACCGTCTCCCGTCCACGAAATGAACGCTTGGCACGTTTTATCCGTCAACAATTCCAACAGGAATTGCCACAATTGTATAGGACCTGTACCTGAAAATTTGTACTTGTTAATCTCGTTCACGCTTGACAAAGCTTTCACGTGCTAGACGTACCGGTAAAACAGGCACCGCCCGTGTTGCCGCTGCTTGGGTAACCGGTTAGCATTCCGTTTTGAATCATGGGTTTCGTATCTGGGCCCAATTGACCCAAGGCGTCTCTGCCGGTCATTCCCGATGATATAAAAGCGGGATGCGTATGGGGATGACCGTGTGGAATATGCCCTGCTCCCATGTCGTGATGGCCCCATTCAGGGCCGTTATTCGCACCACTAGGGACCGTTTGGAAGGGGGAGTTTTCGAAGGTGTTGAGGTACGATTCGCTGTAGCCTTCGTTATATCGTCCAGCACCTGAAATTATGATATTGTCTTAGAAAAAAGGCAATCATAAAATTACAAACTACATTCAACTCTTAACGATGAAGTGATGAATTTAAAGGTATTGTTAACAAATTTAGAATCGCTTATTTAATTATATTACCAAACAATTTGTTATTAATCTAATCAAATTCATAAGATGTGTGATTACCACCATGTTTTCAAAGCAACCTTGTGTAAAATATAAGTTGCCTGGCTGTTTACCTTTATGAAATTTATCAGCTCTATCAAAATTCTAGGCCTAATATTAGATCAGAAATTGGATTGATCACAACACGTAGCGTTATCAAGGTACATTTCTACGTACAATTCAAAAATAGTGGTGAAATCTATGTGGCCTTCGTTATTACAAGTACAAATCGTAGTCGGCTTCGATGTTATCAGAAAGAGTATAATTTATTGATTTCACTAATGTATATCTTGGCTACAAAGCGTTTTGCTTCCAAAATGCGTCAGCTTAGCCATCGTCCTTCATTGCAGATAACATAGCTTACTGGAGTGATAGAATAGATATTAATTCTCCTGTATTATTGGGGCAAGGCTTGATGTTGTAATTTCATTTGTATTTTGTAACCATCACGGAATCCCTCTAATAGTAGCGAATCATCATCTTTTAAATGTGGTTTAGCGTTATACTGTTGAATAAATAGGCGGGAATGTCTTGGTCTTCTTGGCCATTTCTCGCAAGTTGCTTGCAATACGTTTTCGAAAAACATTTTCCATGATTCCGTACTATTAACAGATTCAATTGGCTTCGTTCCCTTTGTTCTATTCTTACTGTTTTGTTGGGCTAGCGTTTGTGTAACGAAAGACCATATACCATTTTTTCCATCAAAAAGGCATTTTTTGTGTGAATACTATTTGAGGCGAGCCTCTACTGTCATTAACATTTTGCCGAATCAAGAACTTGGCAATGTCAAACTGATCTTTATTTCTAAATCTTCTTTTCATCTTACTTTCGGTTAGGGTTATATTCAACTTAAATGCAGCAATTGTTTTTGATCAGTGGACGAAATTAGAAAATCATTCTAATTCGTAAATGATTTTCTGACAACTTAAAATGGACAGATGATTCAAAACAAAAGTCAAATGCCACGTAACAATGATTTTGGTGGAAGGCTTCATAATCTTGCGTTATAACGCAATTTATAACTGCATTCTCCGAGTACTATTATTGAGGCAGAGGGTGTAATATGCTTAAGCTGCTTAGAAAACTAAAACGTAATACAAAATCTAATAACAATTTTAATGACCAAATGCATGCCAAAACCTTGGAATTTGACACTCAACATAATTATCTTTAGATTACCTTGTCTTTAGTTTAGTTGATGTAGATGTTTATACCACTCGTAGTTAAAAATGGTGTCTTTTTAGAGTCAAAGAAGTTGATCTACTAATCCGAATACTTGGATTTCTTTTTATTTCTATTTATTTCTATTTATTTCTATTAACCCAGCAGAAAGAAGCCTAATAACAGGGTTATATTACATGCACATACAAAAGCGTACATTAGATCAGCTTACAGGGACGCTAAAATCTAGACAAATGTAATACATTCGGTGATTATAAAGAAAAAAGAAATGAAACATGCGTACACAAGTTTAAAATATTTGGAATCAATCGCTACGATATATTTTTCTCAATTTCTTTCACAAACTAATGAAAGTTGTTATTAAATATGCCTAAAATATAATTGTTAGAATTATGTAATCTACACATAGTGAATAATGGAGGCTAAAATAAATGTCTTGTGTTGGTTATACACTCAGGTGTAAAAAATTAGATCCATTGCTTGTTTCATCTTTATTTGTACTTCTAAAACTCTGGACTTGTGACATGGTGTAGATTGACACTCGCATTACTAAGAGGTATCAGTTTGCTGACTTTTTGTTTTGAATTTTGCCAACAAACGAGGAATGATGTTTTTGTTAATAAAATTGTGGTCGATAATCGAAGAGATATCCAGGGTGCCTTGTGTTTATTTTTGGAGCTAGACATTTTGACAGTCAAAAAATGTTTGAAGTGGGCAATTTCTCGAGTTGGATGCAATCAAGGTAGCTTTAAAGCTTTAGTTCAAGATGACCATAGCCAATATTTCGCTGATGAGGTACTAGGCGTTATTCGTTCAACAGTCCAAAGAGCCGCTCTGTGTTTTAATGAAACCGGCAGCTATAGTAAGAGACCAGGAGCAGGCCGTAGAAGAGTAACGAGACAATCGATATGTGGTTTCTTGTTTTGAGGGTCTGACTTTGGTTGAGGTGGCAAATCGACTAAGCGAAGTAAGAAATGTGCATGTAAGCAGATGGACAGTTCATCGATGACTAGCCGAAGCTAATTTAATGTCTATAAGACCGGCCCAATGTCCACAGCTATCTGTGGAACATCGTAAAGCTGGACCAACTTTTCCACAAGATCGCGAAAATTGAAATGAGGTCGATTGGAGCAACGTATTATTCACGGATGAATCCAGATTTTGCCCAAGATCACCAGACGGCCAGGAAGGAATTTGGAGAAGACAGGGAGAGCGATTCGCTCAATGCAATATTGAGGAAAAAATTAGTTACCGCGGAGGCTCTGTTATGATTTGAGCTGGCATAAGTAGTGAAGCCCGTACTGAATTGGTAGTGGATGATGGAGGTTTTATGACGGCTGCAAAGTACATAAACGCCATTTTAGGTAAGGTCGGGAATTTGCGTATGAATTGGCCAACTTCCAGTCAAGACCTCAATCCAGTAGAACAACTAAGGGACAGACTAGGAAGACAAACGCGTGTACCCCGTCCAAACAACTTGCCTGAACTTGCTGTGACGTTTCAGCCAGAACGGCGCAATTGGGCCAAAATGATGTTCAAAATTTAAGTAACCTTATGTCAGCAGTCAGAAGAGCCTGAGGTGAAAATACTCGGTATTACTTGCAATAAGTACTCTACAATTTTGTTATTATTGATTTTTTTTTATTAATGAAACCCTTTTAATTTTCTGAATTCTCAAATAGTCCAATATAATTCAATAAATTAATTTGTTTTTCTTGTAGATGTGTTTTTTATTTAATTGTATCTGTTCCTCTTAAATTTATCACCAACCTTAAGATTATATCTCAAAACATTTTTTCTTTACGAAGAAAAATTCAAATGGATCGAATTTTTTGCACCTGAATGTAGTATAGTTCTTGTGTTAAAACGAGCGTATAAAAAATGATTTTCCCCAACAATAATACTGAATCATCGACCATGTTATGGATAAGTTTAAACAAAGAAGTAAGGCTAAGGGATGGATAAAAGTGGTTACATCCACTGTTAAGATATTATATTTAAGATTTGGGATTCTTAGAAAATGCTTGTACAATTTAACGAAACACATTGATTATATACTTTTTATCAGTTACATAATTCAGTGCTACCGTTTAAGTACAATCTTCCTATATTACATTACACACTCTAATAATAAATCTTACAGTAAGTGGGTTATTTGAATGTCGAACTATATAAACGACGATCTCCACATTCAGTCGAACTCAGAAATAAGATTAGACATAAGTACCTTAAATAGTAATTGTTGTTACAGATGTCTAGAATGTTATGTAAGTTGTGAAATTAGGCAAAGTCATAAATATATTCCAGTATTACTATTTAAACCAATTACTAATATCGTTTATCACTTGCAAAGCTTGCTTTTAACTTAAGTGGTATATTTTTTATATCTACAATTAATGTTAGATTTTTCTAACCCAACTTCAATGTGATAAATTAACGAAGAGTAAGAAAATAATTAATTAACATTTCAGCAAAAAGGACCGATCAATTTTTTTAATGATTTATATGTTACCTCTCGGGTAGTAGCTGAAATTTTAAACGGTATTTATAACTAGTTTAGGCAAACAGCGGTAACAGTCAGTGTAGTAGATATGTGGTGCGGAGTCGGCGATTATTTATTTCACGCGTTCACAGCGTCAGCACTAAATCGATGCTGTATGCGAGTAGTTCTGTGTATATGTAGGCTGTCGTAACTTATTTCGTAATTGTACGCTTATGTTTGCTTTAAAAATGTCGCAGTTAGGTACGTCGCGAAAACGACCAATGGCAGACACAGTTCAAAACTTTATAGTGGACATGCCGGACTTAATTTTTGATGGCGCTAAAATTCAATGTCTAGTTTGTAAAATTCCTTTAATGTGTTGGTCCAGAAGCCATTGTCAACGTCACATCGAAAGCAAACAGCATTCTTCTGCAAAAAGTGGCATACGAGACCAAGAAAAATTTACATTTGATTTATGTGTTACTCTTATTTTATGTAATCTATCGTTTCGTTTACTAGACAAAGAAGCATTTGCCTCCTTCTGGAATAAATATGCGGACTGTAGATTACCTAGTCGGACATCGATACGAAATGTAGTGTCATTTGCTCGTGAACATATAGAAAAAAGAATAAAAACGGAATTGAAAGATAAAGAACCTGTGGTTGTGTGTAGACGAAACAATAGATCGTCGAAAACATTCTGTGGTTAATATAATGGTACGTACAATGGAACCACATCGACCGTCATCCTCCTTCTTACTTGCTTCCAAAAGAGTTATAAATTGTACTGCCGATGAGATTTTGAAGGTGGTGTTGAACTCATTGAACAAATTTGAAGTTTCAACTAAGCGACTTTTAATGTTTATGAGTGATGGTGCCGCAAACATGCGTTCTTTGGGCCGATCTCTTAAAGAACACAGTGGTAACTTCATACATGTAACGTGTAAAATCCATACTCTAAATCTTGCGGCACAAACGATTCCTACATGTTTTCCACTAGTAAATGCATTGATTGCTAGTACAAAGGCAGGGTTTCTAAAGTCCCCGAAACGTACCCGATTATTTCACAAACTGTGTCCTGATTTACCTGAACCACCACAGTCGATTGTTACACGTTGGGGAACATGGTTGCAGGCTGCGTTTTACTACAACAAATATTTTGATCAAGTAAAGAAGGTAGTTTTAAAATTCAATCTGACAGGAGCTGCAGCAATCAAGAAAAGCCAGGAAATATTTCAAGATAGTCAGGTTAAAAGAGATTTACAAACTATTCACAGATAGAATAGAAAAATTACAAAATGTTTCGATGTCGCTAGTGGATTCTGTTCAAATTGTGAATGGTGTTCACGCACAGTTATGCGCTGTAGAAGGCGAAACAAATTGGTGTGTAATACGAAAGTTTGAAAGTGTTTTAGAGAAAGACTCCGATTTTCTTATATTAAGACAAATTTGTGAAGGTGCGTGTGAAGATGCATTAAGTTGTTTCAAAGATTATTTTAAATATGCAAATATAACATCGCTAGATGTCGAACGGTCGTTTTCGGCATTAAAAAACATTTATTCCGCACGTCGTACTCACTTGACTGAAACAGCTGTGGAAACATATCTAATGATTCAAATATCTAACAGATGTTACCCAGTTTGCGATTTCACGGAAGACTTTTAAAACGGTAAGTGTTTCAGGATATTTTATAATTTATTTCTTACATTCTATTTTATGTGTAAACTTCTATGCGCTCGCCACGCCTCTGGCTGTTACCGCATATTTGCCCAAGCTACTTATAATGAATAAAATAACAAATAGAGATAGCTGATCTAATACAAGGTAGTACCAAAAATTCCCAAAATTTACATCACACAAGAAAATCATTTAGTTTTAAGTTAAGAAAGTATTAAGGGTAGGAATGAAGAAATTGTTATTGTTTCTAGGCACTATTTTGATGTGTACTTCTGCATCAAGTTTACTTTTGTTCGAACATTATTCTGTAGATAACCTCTACTTTAGCCTTTTTAAAATCACGTGAACGGACGTAGTTACAATAAAATGCCGCTGCGTGGAGGTGTATAGACTGGGCACATTCACAAAATAAGACTACAATAATGCATTCCTTTCGTGGCAGAGGTGCTAGTATTGGTGTTTTCACTCCTAAGGGAATTAGTTTAAAGATGACCGAGGTGCATGAAATCCTCTCTATCTATCATTCTATTTATCGCTACATTTCGGGGATTTTTGGGTGCCACCTGAAAATATCTATTAATACCTAGTCGCTAGCAGGTATGAGAAGTACCCGTATTTGGAGTCAGATGGCGCTTTGTGTCAAAATATGTATTACCGACTGTTCAGAGTTCAGAGAGATTCGTCAGAGTAGTGTTGTCTTGAGAGATGTTAAAAGTGAGCAAGCTTATGTATTTGTGGAATCATGACAAAAGAACAATACTGGTCAGTAATTCGATTTCTTTTTTTTGGATGGGAAAATGCATGCCGAGTTGGATGAAGCTCATAAGGACCGTGTACCTTCGATGACTACCATCAGATACTGGTTTAAGGAATTTAAGCATGGCCAAACATCCGCCTTTGATGAAGTAACTACGGACGATATGATCAATAAAGTTTATGATATCGTGTTAGTAGACCGCCGGGTGAAGATTAGAGAGATTGCCAATATGGTAAACATCTCAACTGAACGTGTGCAAAAAATTGAGCATGAAAAAGGTATCGGCAAAATGGGTGCCGCGTCTGCTGGCGATTGATCAAAAATGTTTGGACAAGTTTAAGCGCAATAAGAGTGAGTTTTTGCAGAGTTATGTTACTGTAGATAAGACATGGATACATCACTACACGCCAGAAACCAAGGTCAGTCGGCAAAATGGGTTTCTCCCGACAAACGTGCACCAAAGAAGGCGAAAACGATTCTATCAGCCGAAAAAGATATGACGACGATTTTTTTGGGATTCGCAAGGCATAATCTTAACTGATTATTTGGAGAAGGAAAGAACAATCACTATGCTGAGTTATTGAACCGATTCGACGCTGAACTAAAGAGAAAAGGAAATTTCTTACCATCATGATAAAATATGATCCGATGATGCCACCATGCCACAGAATGTAGTGACCTTTTGCGGATACAAGGGCGCCTCGTGGATTGTTTTTACACAAAAAATGACAACGTTGTTTACATATGCACTTAGTCAAAAATGAGCTTCATCTGAGAAGATAATTTTTTGCTGAAAATTATGATCAGTTTCATGTTGCTCTAAAGATCAAGCAGCAATGTCATGGTGCTTACGATGGTCCAATAGTTCCAGTTCTTGGGCCAACCCAATCTTGTACGAGTGTAAACCCAAGTCTTTTTGCAAACATTCGCCAAGTCGTCGTTCTTCTAGGCCCTAATTCTTAAGCATGAAGAGGAATCGATAAATTTGGAACCTCTGCTACACTATCTCTTATAGTAGCAATGTTTTGGACTTCTTACATTTCAACGTCTTGTTGGTGCTTCCTTTTTAAACAAGCACAGAAGGACGATTATGTGGACCACTGTCTTCGCGAAGTGACCGTTGAATATACACAGAAAAACGTCTATTTTCATAAAATTTTTGGATAACATCCAAACGTTTTTGAAACGTGTATTTAAACCTAACCAACGGTAGTATATTAAGCACAAGTGCAACTAGTGACCGTTATAACATTTTAAACATGGCTGCCAACAAATTTCAAAATCAAACCGTTCTTATTGGAAAATCCTTTACATAACATACGGCGCATAATTTCTTAATACTAGATTCGAATCAATGCTGTAATTATTTAGAGTAACTACAGTTATATTAATTTGTTTAATCTTTTCTAATACAAAACTCATGTATTTTTATCAGAGTAAACAATCCTTAACAAAACTGATAACATATCTAATTGCCGTATCAAAGTCGGAACTACCACTAAAGTGGTAGTCTTGTTCTATGTACCTATTCATGTAATTTTTGGGTTTTTCCAATAATGCGATAACATCTATTAAGTACTATTTTGATCCAATTATAGTATTTTAAATCGGTATTTACCTCTCGGATAATTTTTCATATATCCGTGCGGATGGTACTTCGCCTCCAGCAGATTGTTACCCGCATAGAATTCGGGCGAGCTGTCCAGGTACGCTTGCGGTTGATGGTCCAACGACTGGTACTCGTGCTCTTCGGTGAAGTGCGGGTTACACGCTATGAACTGGGCCTGCTCTTCGCTACTAAGTGACTGCAGCGTCTCTATGGCTCCGCCGTAGTTTCCGGTCTCGCTTGGCGGGCACGAACTTTTATAGTTTTCCTTCAGGTGGTGGTAGGCGGGACTTCGTTGTAGATGGAAGAGGCCGGGTGGAGGGCCGGGCGGTGGAGATCCTTCGTCTCTTATCTCCTCTGTCGGCGGGCATGCTGGACTTCGTAGTTGTCCATATCCACCTGTAAAAAATATATAATTGATTTGTAAGACTCTAACATACTCTAAGGATGTACTCGAAATACGCAAATATAGGAAGTCAACAATGCGATAACTGATTTTACTACATACAGGGTTAGTACAAAGTCTCGGAACACCCGAATTATTTTTTTGTTTGGTACTTTTTCGAAATTTGGGGATAATGATTGATGATACATGGACAAAAACGTATTGTAAAATTTGTGTTGATAAGGAAATATCTTTACTTTGACAATAATATCTTGTACAAATAACACACTGATTTACTAATCATAAAAACATTTTTATTGTAAAAGTTATAACTAGAGCCCGGTAACTGGAGAGCAATCGCAGCGGCGGTGTGACTGTGTTTAGGTGAGCGGGGAGGGCTGGTCGATTATAATACGACACGACAAATCATCATCACTCAGTTCAGTTTAGTATTGGATAGCGAATAGGGCGTGTTGATTTTATTGATATAGACGTAGTTATTAATTGTAGTTATTATTTAGTGTAGTGCGTTTTGATTTTATTGATACAGACGTGGTTATTAATTGCAGTTTTTAGTGAACATGTCCAAGGCTAAAAAACGACCCTTTCAAGACATAAGGTTATTTCTGACTTTCCCGATTTGTTTTACAACGGGAGTAAGATAGTTTGTAAAGTGTGCAAAATACATTTGATGTCAAATAAGAAGTGGAACTGTACAAGACACGTAAATTCCACACAGCATAGAAAACGAAAATTGGGCGTGCCACCGAGAAGTGCATTCTTTTTTTATGTAATTCTTATGTTGATAAACTGTAATTTGCCACTAGGCTTACTCGATAAACAACCGTTTAAGGACTTTTGGGACAAATACAATCCCGAGTTGCGGTTGCCAACGGAGAAAACGGCACGTAAGCATGCATTTATACGCGATGACGTGGAAAAGAAAATGAAACGCATATTAAAAAAACAGTTTCTTTGGTTATGTGTTGACGAGACAACAGACTGTAAACAAAATTCAATTGTAAATATTATGGTACGCATACTAGACACTAGTAAACCTACATTACCACTGTTACTAGCTAGCCGAAGACTACAAGAGTGTACTGCTGCAGCAATTACGAAAGTTGTACTTAGTACGTTGGAAAAATTTCAAATTTCAAAAGATAAAGTGTTGATGTTTATGAGCGATGGCGCAGCGATAATGCGTTCGGTAGGCCGTTCTCTTCTTGAACATGGTTGCAAGTGTTTACATGTTACGTGTAAAGTGCATGCTTTACATCTTGTGGCAGAAACCATTCGACAATGCTCTCCCGAGGTAGATGCATTAATAGCAAGCACAAAAAAAGTATTTTTGAAATCTCCCAAACGCCTACGATCATTTCACACAGAGTGTCCTGGCATTCGTCAACCACCGGAGCCAATTCTTACACGTTGGGCAACATGATTGCAGGCAGCTTTTTATTATGCTGAACATTTCAAAATAGTAAAAGCTGTTGAGCCAGTCGAAATTTCAAGATATTTCCGTTGAAACAGATTTTAAAAATATTCGTAGCTACTATAAAGGATTAGCTGACGCAATAGACCAATTACAAAATAGATCGTTATCATTATTGGAGTATCTGCAAATTATGGACGGAGTGCATACACAGCTACTGACTATACATGACGCAAAATATAATCGCGTGTATCGAATAATCCACTGACTAAGTACAAAGAGTATTTTAATCATGCATGTATAACATCGGTAGATGTTGAACGCTCTTTTTCAAAATATAAACTCATTTTCTCACCACGGCGAACATCGCTCAACGAGACAACTGTGGAAACACATCTAGTGGTATCAACTTTTTGCCACTCTTATCCATATGATGTTAATACTGATAATGGTGCTTCTAGTTTTACTGTTCCGTAGCCAAGGCTGCTTAAAAGGGTGAGTGTTCACTACTTTTCATATATTACAATTATGTATTAGTTCTGTTATTTTCTTTCTATTTTCTTATTATTGTTTTCGTATACTAGGCAGGTACGGCTATGGCACGGCTCCCTGTTACCGGGCTCTAGTTATAACACATCTACTTAAAATAACAAAAATATTTCTTTATTTAAAACAAGTATAACCCTGAATTGTAATTTTCACAAAATGTTATTTTTAATCTGTGATGACGTAATGTAGGTTCGCATTTCAACCAATAATAATGTAGAATTCCCAGCAAGTTTGCCGTTTGTCTCGCGTGGTTATTGAGGTTATCTAGTGTGGACAAGTAATTCCATATTCTTTAATAATTTATTTAAAATCGTAGATTAGTTAGTGAAAGTGAAGTTCCCGGAGTTATTTGTGACGTTTTAAGATATGTAGTTTATATACATAATACATATCATTCTTATTCAGTTTTGTTGGTTACGTTGAATACTAGCGTATACATGATAGATCTGTAGATGTACGTAGCATATAACTTAATGGAATAAAAATTGTTTATCGACAATAGATTAAAAATTAGTTAAATGTATACGATATCATTTACTGGAAGCAAAAGAATCAATCTAGGATTTGAAGAACATTTTATTGTTAGTGTTTTTATAATAAAAAATGCATAGTCATGAAACAAATGGATTAATTTTATATTATATTAACCAAGGTATAAAAGCTTTTGTTTTATATCGATACACGTACAGCTGTGGACCAAAATGCGGAAACAATGTAATTGTAATCTAATCCACATGTTCTTTTTGAATAGATTTAAATACAGTACAGTCCTTATCCATAATATTTGGTCCACTTTTAAGGTCTTATAATTGCATGTTTTGGGTACTAGAGAATAGATATTTGTTCTCCATTGTTGAAAGACACTTTGAATTCACAGTTTGAACTATTTCAGTTCCATATTTTAACGAGGCGAAGCAGTGTTGTTGACCTCTTCCCTCTATACTCCCCTAGTTCGTTATCTTTCCTTTGTCTCACACATGAAGACATGATTATTTCGTAAAAAAAAAGAGTCCAGTCAATAACGTACACTAATTTTACCATAGGAAAATTTAAATCATGTTTCTTTTAAAACAAATTATTTGAATGTACTGAATATGGATAGGCAAACTGCCAATCGTATGCAATTAATGGCTTTTAAATCATCGTATAATAACCACATTTTACCGTACCTACAAAATTGAACTAGGTAACCAACGAAGCGGATGGTAAGGCTGGTTACGATTTCAAAAAAGGGCACCGAGGAGCTGTTTCGCTGAGATTCTGCAACCAGCGTACAGGTACTGCAGTTTTATTTTAGGATTATTCAAGTTTTTAACAAAAATATCGAAGAATTTGGAAAATTTCTGTGTGTCGAAAACTATCTTTATATTCACGTGGAAAGAATGCCTAATAACAATAACCAAAAATTAATGCTAATATAGCTCATGGTATTGGTGGAATCATTCCCGGCAAAAACAATGTAGCAGAGAAAATAGCGCTAACACATGAACATGTTTCTGCCTACCCGGCGTCATCAGTATGGTTCTGAGCACAATCTTCTGCTGCTATAATTGCGTTTGCCTCTCGGTTTACGCTGCTAATCTCCAAAACAGCACTGAATATGTCTTTCGGCGACACCTATCGCCAAGAGAAACAATCACGCCGCCCCAGAGGGTAGCAAGACAAACCGGAGTATAGATGTCCACCACCTATCGGGCAGCTCCTGGGCTGCCAAACGCAAGGGGGCGTTGTGCCTAGGCACAGCGACATCTATACGTGCAAATGATTCCTCAGGCTTACCATGATGTATAGAAATACACGTACACACTGCATAAACCGAGAGGCAAACGCAATTATAGCAGCAGAAGATTGTGCTCAGAACCATGTTGATGACGCCGGGTAGGCAGAAACATGTTCATGTGTTAGCGCTATTTTCTCTGCTACATTGTTTTTGCCGGGAATGATTCTACCAATACCATGAGCTATATTAGCATTAATTTTTGGTTGTATTTATATTGTCTCTCATTCGTTTGTTCAGAGCATGACATGTGTATAAAACTGATTATTCTGTATTTTTGATTGACACCTACTTGTTTGATCTGTAAAAACTTATCTTTTCTTTTTGCTAGGCTATTTGTTAGTAGTAAAATTTATGAACAGGTGGATACCATTTCCAATATTTGATTTAAAGGAAACAATCATTTCATTTCTTGAATAACAGCACTTATTTTTGCTTTTTGTTAGTAATAAATTTTATGTTTTTCACTCTTGAAATTACCTTCATTCAAAAATTTTGTTATGTGAGGCATTAAAATTTTTATGGTACCATTTAGACAATTAAATGAGCTATCAAAAAAAAAAATTGGGAGTTGTCATTTAAAAAAATTGTCGATGATATTATGTGAAAGCCAGAAGGGGGGACACTCAAACTGATGTAAAAACGTTTATTTTAAAAAAATAAAATCTACCTATCTTTTTTCGAAAAACAAATTGCTTCAAATTTAATGAATTTATGCCATAATTTTGCTACACACATATTGATGAATTTAAAATTAATCCCAAGGAAAAAAGCAAAAGCGTACATTTTCTCATTGTTTCAAACAGCATTAGCCTAGTTTAAAAATGTTATTGATATCACTTGGTGCGTACACTGTAGGGGAAAGTTGCCTGTATTGAACCGTTGCCTAAATTGAACCACGACAAAATCTTCAAATATATGATGAAGTGGCACTATCTAGCGTCAGTAAACTGAAGCATATTAACACCTAAACGTATTCCGAGAATATATTGTTGGTTGCGTGAAGTATATGCCGATACAACCAATAACGAGGTTTTCCACTCAGCCAGTGTTAATTTTTGGTTTCTTTCCTAAGGCAATTGTGGAAATAAAGTAAGTTTTATTACTATATATAATATATACATAAATTTTTGGTAATATTGTAGCAGCCCAACAAAAAGGTATATACACAGAAAACTAAAACTGGTTCAATATAGGCAACTTTCCCCTAATAGATAAATGAACATCAAACAGCTAGTCACAAAAATCTTATACACGCAGAGAAACGTTTACTTGTATCGAGACTGTCCGCCACAATTCAATTCATCCACAATACAATCGTTGTTTTAAATCAAAAGAAATATTTTCTTAGCGTTTTTTTCTCCGTTTAAGAGAAGTATATGTTTTTAATGAAATAATTGTTACCTACAGAATATTCAAACAAAAGTGAACTTAGCGTAGAAGTACACATGAAAAAAGTACCTAGAAATAAGATAATGCTGATATAGAACTCATGGTATTGGAACCACACCCGGCAAAAACCATGTGAGAAGAGAAAAGCACTAACGCTTTTTGCGTTCATCATTGCTGTTTATCTCTCAGTTTATGCCATTAATCTTCAAAAGCACCACTGAAATATTTCCTGACGCCACCTAGTGCCAAAAGATATTGTCATGCCGTCCTGAGAAGCGACAGAAACGGGAATACAGATGCCATAGTTACTCAATGATATAACCTTTAAGGTACAACGTTTCATAAACATTTTTAACAGATCGGTTAATTAATATGAATATTTTCTTGATTTAAAAATAAATGATTTACTTAGAAGAAATATTTCTCTGTTTTGGATCTTTTTGATTTTCTAACTCAAAGAAAATATTTATTTAATACAAATGAAATTTCAAGAAAATTATTTTCTTACACTATATATTTTTATAGTCTTGAAATAAAAATCTAATTTCTTTACACGTAGGCACCAACTACATTTAAATGTTGAGAACTTAAATAAACAGTTTAAATAACTTTATAACACTTTAGATAATCGGAAGTAGGTTACAAAAATTTTAATCGGGTATTTATCTGTAACAAATTATTAAATCTACTATGTGCAATATAAATATCTCACCAATTTTCATTATTTGGGCTCCTAAAGCACTTCCAACGCATTCAGCAGCAAAACGAGCCTATAAAACATCCAACGCGTCATCCTATTGGTCGCTATGCCAATAAACAAAAATAAATCCAGGGAGGCGGCGGGCGTTTTTAATTCGGCAAGGCCGGCACCCGAAACAAGCGAGCATCGTCGTCACACGCCGCCGTTCCGTCCAGGGGAATCTGCGCACGGATATTTCGCGAACCGGACCCTGGAAAATCCCGAATCGGATCCTTACATTTCCCCCCTTCGCGCGTCGTCTCTATCTCCGCTTCTCTCGGCGGCCGTGGCAACGGGAGCAGCAGCATCACAACGCTGCGTAATAAAACAATTGTTGTCCAACATAACGCGTACCGTGCGCCGACAGGGGGCCAGGTCTGCGAGCAGAGGACACTCGCACGTGACCCGGTCAAAGAGATGACCGTTTGAGCGGCGCTGCATCCGGATTGGCTCGAACGGATACGCCTCCCGGTGCCGGGCGACTAATTGGGAGACAGATACGGTGCACGCCCACTACTCTCTGTTTGGTCCACGTCTCTGTTTTCAACTGTTTTTTGAGTCATCTTCATCTCGCGCAGAAACTGTAATTTTTTTATTGTTCGCGTGTGTACATAGTTTTGATTGCAATTAATGGATCTCGATTACATATACTAGATATTACAATAGAAATCATTCCTTAACAAGTAAATAATTACTAAAACATGTTTTATTTGATATTTACGAGATGGTCGACCTTGTGTACCAATGGAACTTTTATAGCTTAAACGATACGAGGGTCTCGATGTACAAATTATATTGAAATGGATTTGCCTCTTAAAGGTGTTCCAAAGATGGTAAACGTTACATTGAAAACTAAAACTGAAATTGCACAAAAACCATCCACAATTATAGAATACAATGTGGCCAAGTCTCTCATAGATATTTGAAATCAAAAAAATGCATATGCATCTGCTAACAGAAAAGGAATGATAAGGGAGAGAGGGGCACAGAGGACCAGTTAAGGTTCTCAAATTAATAAAACAATAACCAGTAAAAGAAAGTGGCTCAAATTTGCTGACCATATAGCTCAAAGAGTTAGCTGAATGTATTTAAGAGTTTGGTTACGTATCTTTGCATGTTTTCTTTTTGTAAATTAAAATCAATTTGTATACAAATGGTCCTCTCCGTGTTTGGGGCTCAAAGGACCATGTCCGGTTCTGGGTTCCAAAATGAGATTTCAAACAGAAAAATGAAAAAAACATTGTCAGTTTAAAGTATTTATTGAAAAAAAAGTTTACAAAAGGAGTTATTTATGCTTCTTCACAATAAATGCAAATTATATTATTATTAATATCTTCTGCCCCAGCGCAGGCATCGTGTGCCCAATTCTTACGCACGCTACACTGAATCAATTCTTCGTTCGATTTTGATTGAGAAAAACGTTCAGTACAATAAATACATTTGGGATTTGAAGCAGTCTTTTGATCAGAATCGGAACTGGTGTCTTCAATTGCCGACTCTTATTTTTTGTTTTCTTTTTGTTCTGGACATTGATCTGTTTGATTCCCTTATCTTTATTTTTAATTAAAGAAATATTTTTGAATTCGTTTTTCGAGGATGTGACTGATAATTTTCTTTGTTTTTCTTTTTCCGTTTGTTTGAGATTTTTAAATTGTGAACTAGTCAGTTCTTCCGCATGCTGGATCTTAGATTTGCGTTTGATCGTCTTTTGAGATCTTTGTGAAATAGGCTCTGCGCCAGGATATTTTGCAAGTTTTTATTTGAACTAGATCTAATAAGAAGATACATTATTAAATAATCTAATAAGATTATTTAATAATGTAATTAAATTATTTTTATGTAGTTTAATAATTAATGAGTTCATATTTAAGTTTATTTATCCCTTTTTATTACTATTATTTATTATATATTAAAAAACTCTACAGTTAAATTAGTACACGTGGTAAATAGTAGGGGAAATGTGCCGAATATCGCACCCATTTTGAAAATCTCTTCTTGCAATGTCAATTTTTACAGAAAATTAAGTTTCTCAGTGCATAAGGATTGACTGTTGAGTTCTCTAAGTGATTATTTAATGGAGCCGTAATTTTCTTAAAAATGTTGGTGTTACAACCAATTAATCCAAACCGTAAAATTTTTACATATTTGAAAACGTGTTCCTAATATCGCCCAGGTGAACAATATTAGAAATAATCGTTTTTATCTTATTAAAAAGGTGAGGATTCAACTAAAAAGAAGATCTATATCAAATGTTTATTGAAACCAAACAGTAATTCATTATAAAAAGAAAATATATAAAACAAAGCATTAAAAAGAAAAATATCATCCATCAGCCTTCTTTACAAAAATCGCAAATAAAAGTTTTGTAATCGTCTGAACCTGAACATAGTTCATGGCACCAGATTCTACATTTAGTGCAGACTATCCATATTTCTCCTGACCGATCGTTTAGATATGTTTCACTACAGTAAGGACATTCACAGTCAATGTCGCTATCTTCTTCATCCGTGGAAATAGTTAAATCTCCAGGAATTTCTTCTTCGCTTGTCTCTGAAGAATAATCAGGTTGTTTTTTTCGTATAATTTTCCTTTTTCCTCTCTTGGTTTTTACTTGTTCTCTCCCAGATTGCCTTTCTTTCTCTGTAAAACACTTTCTAGCGACCTGCTCCTTAGGTGCATTCCCTTTACTCTTTCTGTGGTCTTGCTTGGGATTTGTAGCTTTTTCTAGTTCTTCGGATAAATTGTTTTTATATGGTGAACTAGTCAGTAACGCAGCTGCACTGGCTTTTCGACCTCTTGTGGACACTGAACCTTGCTTGCTTGTTGAAGGCAATGGGCTGATATCAGTTGGCATAACAGAGGAGCTGCTTGAAGTGTTAGATTACTAGGTGTGCTACTAGAACCAGGTTGTGGCTCATCAGGCTGACTTCTTATTATGTGTGCTCTCTCTTCATTTTCTGGTGGGGAAGTTTCACGATCATATGATGTATTTCCCAGTTCGGAAACAAATTCATGTTGTTCGAAAATGTTGCGATTGCAAGGAAACAATCCACATTTCCTAAAGCCATTGGCAGCTGTTGCAACAGTAGCAGCTCGGCTGTAAGCATCACCTAGGAGCCTTCCTATTTGATAGCAAGTAACAATTCTACCACTGTTTTGTTTTAGCCAAGTTTCTATTGCTTGTATATAAAATGCTTTGAAGGGAAACATAAAAGCCCGATCAAGGGGTTGCATTTTATGGGTGCAGTGTGGCGGCAATGACACTATATGCACTCCATTTTCCCGAGCAATTTCCAACAATTGAAGATTTCTAGTATGGGAATAATGCCCGTCTAAAACTAAGACAACTGGATCATCTTTACTCGATTTTACATGTGCCAGAAATTGCCGCTGGAACCACTGTAAAAAAAACTTTCCATTTGGATCCAGCCTGATTTGTGACAAACTGCAATTGTTCCATTCGGGGTTCCATCAAGCAGTTCAGCTTTCATGTGTACTCTAGGGAAGACTAAAAGTGGAGGAACGTAATGCCCCGTTGCGCTCATGCACGTTACTACAGTGACCAGTGCACCTCTTTCTGCAGAAGACACAGACCCGACCTGGCGTTTTCCCTTTAAAGATAGGACTTTACTTGTTCTGTGTTTTACAACTGTCAGTCCCGTTTCATCACAATTGTACAATTTATTTGGTGAATGCTTTATAATTTCCATCAATGGTTCAAAAATGTCAAAGAAATTATCAACTTTCTCTTTCGTAAATCCTTTTATTCTGCCCATTGACGTGGCTTGTGGTCTGCGAAGACTTAACTGGGAATTTCTTTTCATAAAACCACGGAGCCACTTCCATCCAGCTGCCCGATCTTTCTTAGCGAATGGATGTGGAAGACCATTTTTGTCCGCCAACTCAAATGCCATTTCCTTCAGGTCTCTCGTTCTCAAACCATAAAAACGAGATTCCATGTCTAAACAGTAGGCTACCAAGGCCTTCTCTAATTCATCGCCTAGTGTAGATTTTCGGCCAAGTTTAGTATAAACTAGTTTTTCTATATCTTCCTCTTCACTGTTAACCTTATCTTTAAGGGTTGACTTGGGTACATTGAAATGTTTTGAGGCACGCAGAAGTCCCATTTCTTTAGCTCGCACGCAACGTATTGCTCTGCGCATGTCCTCTGCAGACCACTGTTTCCGTCGTTTTCGTGTTTGTGATGTATTCATCTATAAGAAAGCGAAGTAATGTTGCAATTTTAAATGCTACATCTAAGTGTTCCTAATATCGCACAGTACGGTATTATGACAACATAAGATGGCCGATATTAGGCACACATTGAAATTATGTCATCTTCGCAATTAACTTGAAAATGATAACATGAATATCTGTTTAAACGCTGCTAAACAAACTATGCAAAATATCTAACATTTTAGTGGAAATAAACTTTGATACTACTTACATTTTATGGTGAAATCTTTTGTCAAAATTCTCCTTGCTTAATATTCGCTGGTCCCACCATAACCTATTCTACTACAACAGCTGTAATCTTTAGCCGGCGCTTAAACCTCTTTAGAAGTTGGTTTAGGAGGTGAAGCAACATAAGTTAAATTTGTTACCATTAGATAGCAGCACTTGGTACGGGAAATAATAGAGGGTGCGATATTAGGCGGTGTGCGATATTAGGCACGTTTCCCCTAATAAAAAGAAAAAAAATATTACATTAATCGGTATCTTTTGAAAATGTTTATGAAACGTTGTACGTTAAAGGTTATATCATTTGTATGGGTAAGGGTATCTGTATTTCGGTTCCGTCGCTACACTCTAGGACGGCATGACTACATCTACTGGCACTAGGTGGCGCCAGGAAATATTTCACTTGCTGTTTTTGGAGATTGGTAGCATAAACTGAAAGATGTAATAGCAACCTGGGCAGGAGCAAGGAGCGTTAGTGCTTTTCTCCTTTTACATTGTTTTTGCCGGTAGTGATTCTATCAATAGCATGAACTATTTATTAGCATTTTCTTGGTTATTGTTTCTAGGCACTTTTTTCACGTGCACTTCTACATTACGTTCACTTTTGTTTGAACATTATTCTGTAGATAATCTCTATCTTAGCCTTTTTAAAATCACAAGCAATGTGAATAATTTACTGCATTATGTACGGATATGTCGTACTGTTTTAAACAAGGTAAGTGCAATTGATAATGTGGATATAAATGATATGCATTTCAAGAATTCTAAGTAAATAAATGCTTTATTTTAAGAAAATTAAACTATTGATTTATAAACAATACTTTCTTAATACGCTTTCTGGAATTAAGAAGACTATTTACTATCCTTAAGAAAATATTGTTTTGTGTTATAACATTTACTTATACTAAGAGTCGCTTTCTTCAAATTTTCTAGAAGATTTCCTTGAGTCAAGTTATGAAATGTCTTAAAGAAATACAAGTTACAAGTATATACTTCTCTAAACCCTAAAATATTTAACAAAATTATGACTACAACTACTAGGGTAAGTAAGGATTCAATTATAAGAGCTGGTCGCATACATATAGCGAATAATGTTGTCGCTTGTGCTTGGAACACCCTCTTCACTCCTCTGTCACTAGACAATCCCGCTCAGTCGCAAGTCAGTCGGTTAGCGTACGTGCTCGAGGTATCTGCTCGACGCAGATTTATGGAAACACGTAATACATCTTATTTGATTTTTATTCTATTGATGGACTTTAATCGTTAATTATTTCCAAATCAATTCTTAAATGTAATATTGTCGTATATGAAACAAAGAAAACGTTCTTAATTTAAAAGGAAAAATTACGAATTTCAAAACTAAATAGAACCTCTCATTATAAAATAACTAGATTACATTTTTGCATTTCCAAATATCCAATGTATTAAATGTTTAAATGATAGTAAGTGCTTAACAAACACATCAACTTTTAAAGGCAAATTCCAAAACGAAAGCATGTTTTCAAATCTAATTAATGGGATTTTATGTCAAAATGAATCGCATTCGTATGTGTAAAAAATCAGTTGAACCTACGACTCCCCACCTTATACTTTCATAGCGGGCAAACGTTGCAACACTGTCCATATATTTTAGCGGTTCACTTTACTACGGAACTTACTAACGCGGTATATGTACCTACATCATTTCATATAAATTAATTAAAAAAAAGTTTATTGGACCAAACGAAACAATTTACTAAACGTGGTGGTCGTTAAAGCGGTAAGATGCCGGTTAATAGGTTTATTACATTAAAAAATACAAATTTTAATATTTCATACCAGAAAACAATATGCTTTTCCTAAACTTCAGATTGCATCTACACGAAACAAAGCTTTCAATTTTAACTTATGTAGGTACCAATATTATCGCCAGAATGCACTAAAATGTGTTACGTCATTCACAAAAGGATATTGAAACTATTGTTACCATTTTGACATTATTGTTCTTTACAACTTCGGGGAATGTGAGTATTTATTAGTGACACAATAATTTATTAATCCGTTTCATTGCTGTACATGGGTGCATGCAGTTTATATGGATTATTAGATTAATCCATTGCGATAAGATATTTTTTTGAAATAAAAGATGATTGTACTTTTTTATTTGAGACTGTCTAAAAGTCGAACGCATTGCATGGGTGTTTAAATTAAGAATCCAGGCTATCTAGCAAAATATTTTCAATTTTCAACAGCTAAAATGATCATATTTTTCGTATATTTACCTATAGGTATTTACAATGTAAAGTAAGCGTGGGCTTTATGTTTTCACCGTTTGGCTTACTTCCAGATATAATTTTAACAAAGAAAAAAGCTTTATTGGATCTTTTGGTAAAAGTGAAAACGTTGTTTTCATACAACCCAGGAATTGGCTCGGTATATTCTAAATGTCAATGGAATCATTAAATTGTAGCTTTGAAAAAAAAGGATGTTAATGTGGAAACATATTCAAAACATACCTATGTTAAAATATTCACAGATTTGGGAAAAATAACAAAGACAATGAGAATTATCAAACCAAATACTTTTTAGTCACCGGTAAAAAGAATTGAAAATTCTAAGTTAAACATCAAACTCAACAAAAATATGGAATTTATCAATTAAAGATTAATGGAAAAAATTATGTAATTTTACATAAATATATATTATTTTACATTGTTCTATCGAATAATTTACAGTATTTTTTGTATTTTTACAATAATACTTGTAAAAAATATATAAATGCTACTGATGTAACAACTGTATAAAAGATTAGAGGAAAATGCCCAAACACGGGCCCGGTTCCTAAAGCGGCCCCCCTGGCTTACAGCTCTGTACGGTGCTGCTGCCAAGCAGAACCGTTATAAAGTAGTAGTTTGTTACTTGACTAAAGCGCAATTTAGCGCAAGTGTCGCCGTCTTTGTGTTGCTGTTCAGTCGGCCATTAACCAAAATTGTGGATACCAAAGTTTTGACAAATTCTCGTTTTTAGTTGGCTGACTTCAATATTTTGTAGGTAAGTCTTTTAACAATTACACTATTTTGAAGGGGATAGTACAAGCTGTCGATTAAGGGTATCATATTTGATCTTACTAGTTAAAATTTTGTCGGCATTTGAAATATTAGTCAACCGGTGCCTAATACGAGCCCCCCAAAGGTTCCTAACCCTGTTTTTCGACTTGTGAAACGAAAAAACTTACGTATCTATTAAGAACTCTGTTGCAGAGCCCGTGGCGAAAACCAAACCTCCAAGATCTTGGTCCTCTGCAGACATGGCAAAAGCAATTGATGCTCTCCGAAAAAAGAAAATGGGCTTGAAAAAAGCCAGTAAAGCACTTCAAAGGTTAGCCAAAGCAAAATATGGGAATCCCTTAGAAGCATCTCAAACAAAAGTTGGTAGGCCATCAGTTTTTTGCAAACAACTTGGGGAGGAACTAGTTGACTATTGTTTAGCCATGGAAGCATCCTTTTTTGGTCTCACACGTACAGACCTGCGAAGGATAGCTGTTCAATTAGCAGAAAGAAATAACATTTAGCACCCCTTCAAAAACGAGATGGCTGGAAAGAAATGGGTGAGGCCTTTTTTGAAACGCCACAAAAAAAAGTTATCTGAACGGAAGCCTACTGGGACGTCCTATACAAGAGCTTTGGAATTCAGTAAAGAAAATACCGATACATTTTTCAATCTTCTTGAGCAGCTTTATGACAAAGAAAAATATACTCCTGATAGAATTTTCAATGTTGACGAAAGCGGTTTTTCTATTGTTCAGTCAAAAGTAGCTAAAGTGATTGGTTTGCGCGGGAAAAGACAGGTCGCTGCACTGACATCTGCTGAACGTGGATCGCTTGTCACAATTGTTGTATGCATGAATGCGGCTGGCACTTTTGTTCCCCCTTTAGTAATTTTTCCAAGGAAAAATTTAAGCGACCAACTGAAAAAAGGGGCTCCACCGGGAACCATTTTTGCAGCTCATCCCTCAGGATGGATACAGGCCCATCTTTTTACTATGTAGTTCCAACACTTCGTAGCTTTTGTGAAGCCTACGGAAGACAAGCCTGTTCTTCTCATTTTAGATCGACACTTCAGCCACACTCAAAACATTGATTTAATTGCCTTGGCCAGATAAAACCACGTTTTAGTTGTGTCCCTGCCACCCCACACATCTCACAAAATGCAGCTGCTTGACAGGACTTTCATGGGCCCTCTAAAAGTCATGTACAGTGAGCAAATTAGACAATGGCTACGATATAGTGACCGGCCTGTTAGTGCGTATGGTGAGATGGAGCTTTTTGGAAAAGTCTACATTACACGCCAGGAGGCTGAGATTGCTATTCATGGATTCCGAGTTACAGGGATTTTCCATATTGACATGAATATATTTGCAGAGTCCGAATACATCGCGGAGGCTAATAAAAGGCAACAGCCTGCTCTGAAGCCTAACTTTTTGCAGGAATTGGAAGAAGAAAGAGATCAAGAGACAATTGCAGAATCTACTTGCAGTGGACAATTCGATGATGTTGAAATAGACCTGACTAAACCATCAACATCCAAAGCATCTGATTTATTTAGCTACTCCGTCAACGTCATCGGAAACCTCTCAGGTTATCCCGGCACCCTTGCAGAAAAAACCCTCCAAACACAGCTCATCCGAGAAAGAAGAAGCATCACAGGTAAAGGCTTTTCAGACAAGCCCATTAGAAATCATCCCTATACCGGAAATTAAGAAAAGGGCTTCCACCAGAGGGCGTAAAGCAAGCAGTTCGGCAATCATAACTTGTTCCCCTTATAAATCCGAATTGGAGCAGGCTGTAAAAGCTAGACAGGATAAAGAAGCTAAGGCCAGTAAACAACTTTTAGACTTAAAACCCACACGCGGCATAGGTCGTGGATCAAAGTCTCTCCCATTACTGAAAAAGGAGGGAGTTAAGAAACTCCTTGAATTCAAGACAAAACTAAAGCGAGGATCCAGCTCCAGTGAAGACTCCAACGACAGCATGTCCTCAGGCTCTTCCGAGTTAGAAATTCCGCCAGGTGTATCTTCCGTCACAACTGAAGAGGAGAGTGCCTGTTTTGCAGTGTGAAATTTTCAGAGGACTGTAAATGAGAATGTTGGGTGATGTGCCTTATGTGTTCCTCTGGGCTCACGTAGAATGTGCGGGAGCAGAGACTGATACTTACATGTGTGACTATTGTCGCACTTGACTGTGTCATTCTCACATATAATAAACTGTTAAACGTCTATATTTTTTATGTAAAATTACATATAATTAGTTGTTTGCCAATATTTTTATTTATATTTACACCTTTCTCAATATTTTTGGGGGTCCCGCATTAGGAACCTTTTTTTCAAAATTAACAAAATGTAATGCCGACAAAAAAAAAATTACACCTACGAAGAAAAGGAAAAAATTGTAAATAAAATATATAGACCTATGTAGAACTAAGTAAAGTATACATTGCAAATATTTTGATTTAGTTTTGTACAAATTTGGATTTTTTAAAATTCAAAAACAAAGTGGGGGCCCAGGTTCGGGTACTTTCCTCTACACGCTTGGATAAATGTGTAATACCAAGTTATTCCTAAAACCCAGCGTATTACGTAATCGAAAACGCAGCATACCAGAAAACAACAATAAGCTTTTGCTTTATTTTCTTCGTTGCATCGAAAGAGGATATCCTGAATGATCCTATTCTTTCAGTTTCTTCCACAATCATCAAAAGCGTGCGTGAGTCGTTATTCTATCGGAACTCTGCTACTCTTAAACGAGTAGATATGCTAAACTTAAGCAGCAATCAATGCAAGTATACCAATCGCAATAAACGATCAGCGTGTTTATTATTGGTTTATCGTCTATTGTTGACACCCTAGCAACCGGTTTAAAGTTAACTTTGAAACGACGCAACGCACACATCAGATTTATTATTACTGAAAAGCTTATTTGATTAATATTCTGGTGCTCAGCGTTGGAGCGGTGTGTTGCCTGCCTTAGCGGACGTCCGGTATTGTCCGAGTTGACTGATTGAATCCAAAATGCGTCAAATGGACTCTGGCATTTAGTATGCGAAGCTGGCCTTGTTATAGATAGAACGTTTCTGGATTTATAATCGGTTTTACGTATATAGTAGCGCATCAATCTATGCAGCGTTGTAAGTTTAAAGAGATGAAAATAAAACATAACACAGGGGATGACCTACATCGACCAAATGTATACTTACTTCCTATGATGAAGCTTCATACTTTACATTTTGAGAAAAACAAAGATTTTAACATGTTTTTGAAGATTATGTTACTCAGAAAACATTGATTCATTTTTTATTTAATTTGGAATGTTTTATATTGATATTCAAACACCAGTACTATCGCATTATTACAAATATGGTATAGTAATAAATTCTCATTTATATTACAAAGGTATGTATGTTTTATGAATAATTAAAATTAATTCAAAAAAATAGATTTAAAAGAAGCGTTTTAAATCAAAAGAAATATTTTCTTAGTGCTTTTTTTCTCCGCTTAAGAGAAGCACATATGTACTTGTAATGAAATAATTGTATTTCTTTGTTTAAGACATTTAACTTGATTCACGAAAATCTTACAGAAAATTTGAAGGAAACGATTCTTAGCATAAGTAAAAGGATAGGAGAGGGCTTTCTAAATTCCAGAAAGCGTTTAGGTGTTGTTTTTAAATCAATAGTTTCATTTTCTTAAAATAAAGCATTTATTTACTTTGAATTCTTGAAATGCATTATTTATATCTACATTATTAATTGCACTTACCTTGTTTAAAACAGTACGACATATCCGTACATAATGCAAGAAATTATTCTCATTGCTTTAAAAAGGCTAAGGTAGAGATTATCTACAGAATAATGTTCAAACAAAAGTGAAGTTAATGTAGAAGTACACATGAAAAATGTGCCTAGAAACAATAATCAAGGTAATGCCTATGGTATTGTAGGAATCACTCCCGGCAAAAACAATGTGAGAAGAGAAAAGCCTTCTCACATTGTTGTTCATCTCTCAGTTTATTAATCTTCAAAAACAGCACTGAAATATTTCCTGGTGACACCTAATGTCAAGAGATATAGTCATGCCGTCCTAGATAATAGTGACAGAAACCGGAATACAGATACCATACTTACCCATCGAATGATATAACCTTTAACGTACAACGTTTCATAAATAATTTCAAAAGATTTCGGTTAATGTAATTTTGTTTCTTTTTATTATTCTTTATTACTATTTACCAGGTGTACTAATTTAACTATAGTTTTTTAAACATATAATAAATAATAATAACAAAAAAAAAGGGACAAATAAACTTAGGTATTGGCTCATTAATTATTAAACTGCACAAAAATAATCCTTATTTAATTACATTATTAAAGAAATAATTTAATTATACCATAACATCTAAAAAAAACTCTTTCATTAGTTCATTCACTTGCTCCTAATTTTAATTATTAACTTTAGGTTTTTTTCCATTATTGTAATTTTTCTTTTACTGGATTCCTTGTAGCTGGCCTGATGTATGTTTTGATTGATTTGTTTAATACAAATAAAATTTCAAGAAAATTATTTTCCTATAGTCTTAAAATAAAAATATTTTCTTGAATAGAGAGTGATTTTTACAATAAAATCTATTTTTTTGATGCAAGAAACCATTTCTCTGCGTGTAAACAGCAAAATTAACGGTTTAGTGAAGGTATGCTTAATTTTTATGAAGCAAATACCAAGCAAACACTAGATTGCAAAGATTCCAGTGCCTACCGTGTAACTTCAACGAGCTAGCATGCAGAATAACAAATAAAAAAGAAAATAATGCAAAATGTAGACAAGATTATTGTTTTATTAAATCACGTTAACACTAACAAAACGTTCTTTAATATCCCGTATTTCCTCCTCTATTCCTAATTGTGGCCTCGTTGTGTAATAGAGTCTTTGCATGCCAAGAATTAGCGATCTCATGTTTTCCTCTGCAAGTTCTCTTCCCACACACGAATGACAACTTCTTGCAGTTGGTTTACGTTAATTGGTGGTGAGCGTTAACTTCGAATCCTTCTCCACATCATGTCCCAGACGTGCTGTATTGGATTTAGGTCGGGACTTCATGATGGCCAATTCATGACGCGAATACCAACTTTATTTAAATATGGCATTACATTCCGGAAAGCATCTGGCCTTGCCTTGTCCTGCATCAACCAGAACCCATCTCCAATATGGGGGGTAAAATGGACTACATGTGGTTCATGAATGTCAGTAATGTAGCGTTCCGAAGTCAAACGTTCATCATTAACGATATGAAGTTCTGTGTGAGCCGTTGAAGATATGTTCTCCCAAACCATTATCGATCCTCCTGCATATGATGACTGTTTCGCTAAATGTTACAGGCAGCACATCTTTCATTTGGGCTGACGATCAGAACTAATCAGGTAAAATATAGACACATTTGTAAATGGGACATGGCTCCAGTCATTCCAATTCCAATTCATATGGTTTCTTGGTGTGCTTTGGATAATCTGGAAGCACGCGCTGGAGCTCAGGGGGTGTAAATGGTGTTCAGCAAGTCGTCGTTTGATGGTATCCGTACTAACTACTGTGATGAATGAACATCAGCTCGCTGTATTTGTAGACGGTACCCGAAGTATCAGCAACCTTTTAAAATGAACTTCCTTGACCTTGTCTTCTAGCATGATCGTGTGTCTCTCTAGAACGTTGGAGGATCTTTGAAGTTGCATGTGCACCATACGAAATTTTCTTTCAAGTTGACGATCTGTCAATCCTTCACTTGACAATGCTTCAACCTGCATTTGCGATGGTAGCGTCTTAAGTTTTTACAAACGACCACTAGGTGGCACTATTGTGATATGACATTACAATGTCCGTAAAATTTGTCATTTGTTATTATTGAAGCAGTGACAGAAATTGGCGGAGTAGTTTGTTTACAGTGAGCGTTTAAGAAAAGCAATTTTGTGGAAAAAATGGAAATTTAACGTGAAGGTGAAGGTTTTCGTTGGATAATTCTCTAGTCAAGGTCTAATACAACAACAATGCCTTGAATCTCTTCGTTCAATTGTTGGTAATGAAGCACCAGTAGAAAGGACTGTTTACGGCTGGTTTGCAGAATTTCGTCGCGGTCGTGCTTCCATCATTGATGAATTTCGTGAAGGTTGACCAAAACCGGTTGTTGTTTCAAACAACATCGATGCTATGCGCAACATGATGGAAGAGGATCGGCATGTGACTCACCATGAGATAGAGACGTCCTTAGGCATATCAAAGACTGCAATACATTCGATTTGGCATGAACATTTAGGTGTGAAAAAATCTGTTTCGCATGGATTCTGCATAATTTGACTCAAGCACAAAAAAGGCTCCTGTCAATTGGTGTAAGGGAATGCTAAAAAAATTGATAAAGGAACATCAAAATCCATATATAACATCGTAACAGGTGACGACACTTGGATATATGCGCACGAGCCTGAAACCAAGCAATAATCAACTGTTTGGGTGTTCCGAGATGAACCGAATCCAACAACGACTTCTCTTTGTTCTCGAATGTCAAACAAAAAATGCGTGAACAGCGATTTTTATCACCTCAAGAAGCTGTTGAAGACTTCAAAAACAATGTTTTTGTAGACACCAGTTTGAGTGGATAATGGCGAACATTTTGAAAAACCAAAAACGCTTTTTTTATTGTTTTTGTAAAAACTGAAAAGGCATCTCTCGTACACATTCATCGTGAGTTAAATTTCGCGTAACACGTTCCATTCTTATTCAAATAACATTGACTTCTTATGTCAAAAAATAAGTAAACATGTGTAATCTACTAACATTTGAAAATTACAAAACAAGATGCGGTACGGAACAATCATTGATTCTGTTTATGTTTTATCAAGATAGCTCGTTCATATTACACAAAATCCGATGCAAATGTTATATTCCGATGTTTACTGCTTATAAAAAATTATGCGATAATAGTCTCACCCTTCACAGACGTAATAGGTATAATAATCAATTTATGAATTCCACTAACAAAAATAAAGATATGGCGGGTCTTAAATAGTCAATTAGACAGCGATAAATTCCCTAAGTTGCCTATGGCAGATGATCTGGAGCAACTCGTCGATGAATTCAACAAACTGTTTGCTAACACACATATGTATTTCAAGCGTTGTCGGTACAGCTGGTATCCAGCTTAATGAAAATAATTTTTCTTTATTTTTTTTTTCCTATCTGTTCAGGGGAGCTAAAGCCTACCGTGAAGGGTCTGAGTAGCTCCAGATCGTCTGGAGCAGATGACATTCCTTTAAATTTTACAAAAGGTTGTGTTGATATTTATGCAGAACCAAGATGCCGTATTATTAATGACAGCGTTCAAACTGGTTGCTTTCCTGAATTATTAAAACAAGCAATCGTGATCCCCCTTTATATGAAAGTTTGTCCGAATGAAAATCATGCATATCTTAATTGAATCAAAAATTTCACGTAATCCATAAGTGGCGCGTTAAGTTTGATGTTTAGTGTGTAATAATTAAATACTTTTATGCCTTGCGAAGTACAGTACCGTTCATGGAAGTTCGGGTAAGCTGACAAATTGTATTAACTGTTTAGGAAAAATTTTTAAAATTATATAATATACATTTCTGTGAGGAATTATTAAAACTAACCTTTTCTGGAAGCCTTTTACCAATTTCCAGGTAGTATTTGTCTATTATAAGATCGTTATCATAAAATATATAATTATGTTGGAAATCCTCAATAATTACAGTGACAATAAAGCTTTATAATAATCCCTAGGAGGGTCAGCTGATTCACTCGTGTTACCTGGAAATATTCGTATACCCTTTATAAAGTATTATAACATTTGTAAACGCAGTAGTTCTGAAGAGATTGTTATTGTGAAAGTATCTGTGGTTGTGCAAGTGAAAAATAAAATAATTTCGGTTTGACTGCTTAAAATACCCCGTGGAAAGCCTCTAGCTGTTTCACAACGATCTGCTATTATTACCTTGCATCAAGAAGGGTACGCAGAAAGACGGATTGCGGATAAATTAAAAATAAAAAAATCTACAGTACATGATACTATAGTTCGATTTAAGACAACCGGTGACGTGCAAGATCGTAATCGGCCCGGACCGTCAAGAAAAACGACTCCTGTGGAAGATTTACGAATAAAAATAATTAGTAAGCGCAATAGAAGACTAACAGCATCAGAAATTGCTGCAGAATTCAATAATTAGCGAGATTCCAAAGTTTCTGTGAGTACTGTGAAACGTCGGCTGAAAGAGGCTGGGTTGCATGGGCGAGTGGCTTGTTGAAAACCGTTACTCCGAAGAGGAAATAGGCTGAAACGACTGAAATGGGCACAAGCTCATAGAGATTGGACAGTGGACGATTTTAAAAACGTTTTGTGGACTGACGAATCCAAGTTTGTAGTTTTTGGAAATAGACGGAGAGTTTTCGTATGCAGATCAAGAGGGGAAAGAATGTTACGGGAATGTACAGTTCCTACGGTGAAGCATGGAGGCGGATCTGTAATGGTTTGGGGTTGATTTTCCTTAATCGGAACAGGGGACTTGCTCAAAATTGAGGGCATAATGAAAAAAGAAGAATATCGGAAAATCCTGGAGGAAAATGCCATACCGTCAGGAGCCCGATTAATTTGTCGTGGATTTGAATTTATGCAGGACAATGACCGCAAACATAAATCTAAATTGTGCACAGATTACCTGCAGCAAGAAGAAAATGAAAGAACCCTAAAAATTATGGAATGGCCGCCACAGTCCCCCGATCTGAACCCGATAGAGTTGTTATGGGAAGAATTATAGAAAATCGAAGGAACATTTGTGGACCATTCTCCAGGAAGTATGGACGAGCTTGCCCAATGAAACATTAGCAAAATTAGTGAATCGGATGCCGAGAATAATGGCAGCAGTCCTAAAGGCAAAAGATGGATTTTTCGATGAAAATCGGATTTAAATTATTTGTATTGCATTAACTTTTTCTTTTTAATAAATTTGTGTTTGAAAATATGTAAAATCATGTAAGTAAGTATTAAATACATGGCCATTTAATATTTCTCTTATTTTCTTTGACTTTCGTACATTTTTTTGCTTGCCCGAACTTCCATGAACGGTAGTGTATATACATATCTGTTAAAAAAAGTAAATTTATGATATCACTATGATTTACATATTTCTTAATATATCACTGTTAAAACATTTTGACAAGAATGTTTTTAAGGACTGGTATGCTTTATCCAACTTTACTCCAACAATCAGTAGCTTATCTATGTTTTATACTTTTCCTCTGTCCTAAATTTATTTGTTTTTTGGTAACGGATATTCCTAATTTAGATTTTCCTCATATTTCTTAGAAAACTTTAGTTAGTATCTACAATAGAGCCAAGTTAATCCATTCTCCGAACGGATAGAATAATTAACTAAACCTTATACTTCGATTATCTCGAAAAGTGCGAATGCTATCAAGAGATTTATCTCTTTAGGAGCATAGATTAATGTGAAGAATGGTAGTTAATTTGCAAATTAAAAAAAATTGATTCTGAGAAATCCTCTTATACAGATTAATATGGTGAAGTTTGTTTCTATTACAGTGATAATGTTTTATCTCCTTCACCTAAAGATCGTAAAGCTTTACAACTTTGTTAAGCTTACTATATTGCAGTAGAAACAATAGCATGATGCACAACTTTTGAATTCTGATCGAAAGCCTTTGATAAGCACCTGACACAAATTACGTCAATAGCTTCCTTAAAGAGACATAAAACATTAAATCATAATATATTTTTAATTTTTACGAACCACTCTCATTAAATCATAAATTTTTTGTCTTATATTGTTGGCAGTTTTCAAGATTTAGTTTTTACTTCACAGTTTAATGAATTAGTGATGATCTAACTTCCTGAGTGATAAATATCGGCAAAGACTGCATGGAATCATCAAATACTTAATAAATCTAAATTTTTTCCTCGAACGGATGTTGGATTATATTTGAAATCACCTTACCTAAATACAGTTATCAATGCTTAAAAGGTACAATATTATAATAACGTTTAAATAGGTATATAATTAGCACCATACTGATATAAAATTGACAAATTTGAGTATCCACTTAATATATATAATGGATTAGATAAATTTTTAACGAGAGCACTTCTCATCACACGATTCAATTCATAAAATTGAACGATTGCTTGGTTAATTATAAAAGCTATACTCCTGCCAATAGTAATTTTATTGATTTAATTGATCTAATTTTATCCTACTTCGGGTCTGAAGTGCTTTTCTGACATCTTTCGTTTATTGTCATTCTTTACTTTTTTCTTGGCTTTTATGGATACTTTGTGTTAAATAAAATGTGTGCTAGTACCTATAGATATCGTATAGGTATTGAAATGTTTTATCTCAGGGATTTTGTTAAAAAAATTGGAATTTTGTATATTGATTAAATTTTTAACTCTTTTGTGGGATTCGGGAGTATTCCTTGATACTCTTTCGGCAATTCTTAAAGAATTTTAATAACAATAAATTTAAATTAACGAATGTTATTGAAAATGCAAACTAACCTTGATTTTTACGAAGATGTCATCTAAACTCTATGTTCCTTATGACACTCACAGGAAATCTACCTGTTCTAACCTCCAACCTTTCCTTCTACTTTGAATTTATTCTCTATTTTCTATATCGGACAATTTAAATTGGTACCGCATCCAAAATACTAGTTAACTTGAAGAAAGCTTAACCAGGATTAATGAATTTATTGGCGTCCCTTTTCTCCTTAATTTTAATCGCGATAGCGATTGTTTCTCTCCACAGCAAATTTTGATGATTTCTACCCAAATATAATTTAATGAGGAATTTTGACGAATAAAATTATTTTTGGATGTAGCATAAGAGAATGAATGAACCGACTCAACTAGACGACGGTGATCAAAAATTATATACAAGTCGTTATAGCTTTTTTGTTTTGTTTTAGGAAAAGGTTCAAAAATTAAAAGAAAAGTGCAAAATAATTAGAATTAAGAATATTGATACTAAAATATGCAATTGGACACTACTAAGCAAATCATTGATTATTCTGGCGGCAATTCAATAGCTCTTTCGGCATATCTTGTGCTAAATATTCAATTGCTCCATTTGACCATAAATTGTACACTAAAAACAGTAAGTATTGATGGTTTAAATTCGCACGCATCTGAGAATACCCGAAGTGCGCAGTCCATTGTACAGAAAGCGAAATTGATATTCGCACGTTCAAGAGGGAAGACATAATATATTTTGCTAACTGCACATCGGTAATACATCTTGAACAGAAATTTACCCATATAGACCTGTTGTACTTAACTATGACAGTAGGAAATTCCAACTCAATCATAGTGTACTGTTTCCAAAGTAAATTGCATCATGACCTTTTAATAAAAATTATGTTATATTGATGGATCCCAATAAAAAAGTGACCAGTTTGTACTGTGACAGCAGTGTGGATCTAGTTTGACATAGATTCTTTCAAAATAATATTTTTAAAGTACTGAAGAATTTCCTTAACATTACACATCGTTTTAAAGGTAAAACTTAAGCTATTTTTCGACATAATCGTCATTTCTATCCAAGCATTTTTGCAGACGGTGCTCCCCACGTCGTAAAATTCTGCCACCAGTACTTTCAAGAATCTTTTCAATTGTGGTGTTGGAAATCTCGGGAATCCGAAGAGCGAGTTGACGAATGGTGACCCTCCGATCTTCAAGCAGTATGCTCTCGACCTTTTCAGCGATTTCCTCTGAAACTGATGGTCTTCCGCTCCACTCTTCATCGTGAATTTTCTTCCGACCTCCGGTGAATTCCCTACACCATTTGCGGACGCGTTGAACAGCTAGGGGAGACCGGGGCAAGATGAAGAGCGGGGCAAGATGACGAATGTCTTAATTTGTCAGTTTTCCCCTAGGTGGCAGCATCAACGGGTCACTACTGGCTCTCCTATTGGCCGTTCGTTAAACAATAGTATAGAGACGCTGAAATCGCCATTTATGTGTTAGTTGTGAAGCTTTGATTGTTTACCGCTGCCACATTATAACTTTTATGCGTGTGTAAATAAGCTCTGCTAAAGACACAGGTGAGATATTTCGTTTCTCTTTAATATTTATGAGTAACTTATTTTATATACTACCTATTACCATGAATAAATGTCAATTAATCGCCTTTCTTCATGGCGATGAAAACGAATGTTTTTAAACAGGCAGTCCGGGGCAAGATGAAGGGGGCAAGACGACGAGCTCGTCATCTTGCCCCGTGTTTCGGAATTTATTAAACTAACTATGATTGTGATGCTGGAGCTGTTGTGTTGGCTTTATTAAGTATTAGTTAACTATAAACAATATACCAATACACTAAATAAATAAATGTTTTATTTATTTAGTTTAAAGGCATATTTTTTATAGTTAATTAAGATTTAATTATAATTGTTTATTAATGAAATATAATATATTTCAGATATGGTTAGACACTATGAGAAGAAATCCTCAAGAGGAGAATGGAGCAAAGAATCTATGGCCTCTGCTGTAGAAAATGTTAAAGAAGGACGTATGAGCTGCTTGGCTGCTGCAAATGCGTTTAATGTACCTGAAGCTACACTTCGTCGCCGCTTGAAAAAAAATGAAAATGTAAGGATAAATACCTAATATATTTCTTAATAGGCATTAAGAAAAATATTAATTTGAACCTAGTAATTAGTTGACCTAATCTCTTGTTTTAAATCCTGTTATTAGATCTGTATTCAAATCTGTAAAATCTGAGTCCTGAAACTTTGTTCACTAGAATGCTAATATTTATTTCAGGAGATGCCGGTTCATGGAGGGAGATTTAGAGAAGTCTTCAGTGCTGCACAGCAAGAAGATTTACAATCCTACATCACAGCAATGGACAAAATGTTATTTGGCTTAACAAAGAAACAGTGTAGAAGACTGGTTTTTGACTTTGCTGAGGAATGTGGTATTTCGCATCCGTTCAACAAGGATACAAAGATGGCGGGAGAAGATTGGCTGGCTAATTTTATGAAGAATCATAAATTTAGTGTACGCAAACCAGAAGCAACATCGATTGCCAGAGCAATGGGTTTCAATAAACCTAGTGTAGACAGATTTTTCAACATTTTAAGGGAGCAACGGGAAAAATATAAATTCCGTGCTTCTTCAATCTACAATGCAGATGAGTCAGGTCTGTCCACCGTGCCTAATAAGCTACCCATGGTTGTCAGTCCTACAGGGTGCAGAAGAGTTTCTAAAATTGTTTCAGCAGAGAGAGGACGGAATGTAACAATAATTTGTTGCATTAGCGCTACTGGCTTTTACCTGCCACCTTTTCTGATTTTTGCTAGAAAACGAATGCTTCCTGAACTTGTAGAAAGAGCCCCACCAGGAACTGCAGGCCGCTGTAGCGATAACGGCTGGAGCAATGAGGGCACCTTTTTCTCTTTTTTGAAGCACTTTTATCTTCACGTGAAACCAAGCAAAGAATCTCCTGCTCTGTTGGTTATTGACAATCACAAAAGTCACATAACTTTGGAGGCTATCTTATATTGCAGAGAGAAAAACATCATCATGGTTGGATTGCCGCCCCACACAACACATCGTCTCCAGCCCCTTGATGTGTCATTTTTCGGCCCACTAAAAACCTACTATAGCCAAGCATGTGACAACTTTATGGTCACTCATCCTGGACAACCTATCACAGACAAAAATATTGGTGAGCTTTTGACCACCGCTTACTTCAAAGCAGCTACTGTTGGAAATGCCGTTAATGGGTTTAAAAAATGTGGGATCGAGCCTCATAATCCTCTTGTGTTTAGCGAACATGACTTTGCTGCTGCAAAAACTACTGACCATGATGTTGTTAGCGATGAAACTGAGAATAATAACGCTAATCCTCAGACCCTGGTAGTAGAAAACCAACATATAAACCCTCCAGAAGAACCAGAAGTTATGGCAAATGCTGGTTATGATGCACCAAAGAAGCCTGTTAGTGTTTTGATTTCAAACCATTGCCTAAAGCAAAACAATGTGAGAAAAAAAGGAAAAGCAAAAAACTGAGCTCAAGTATTCTTACAAGCTCACCCATCAAAGAAATGTTAGAACAAAGGGAAACGCAGAAGGAAGAACAGGAACGTTTAAAAAAGCAGAGAAAAGAAGCTCGCGAAGCTAAAAAGGGAGTAAAAATACTCAAACTAAGTTCCTGTAGGACTAAATCTATAAAATCCAGGCCAAACAGTCCAGTTGCATCAACTTCAAAGGATGGTGTTATAAGATGTCCTGCTTGTGAAGAGGAATATTGTGACCCTCCAACAGAAGAATGGATCCAGTGCTGTAAATGCCAAGAGTGGTGGCATGAGGAATGCTCGAATTATGAAAATGGCATTTTTATTTGTGACTATTGTTAGCTGCATAACTAAACACTTCAACATTACGTTACAATGTACTACGCTTAGTTTGATACTTTGTAAGATGTAAAAACACAGTTATCATTTGTTAAACCATGTAAATTCAAAAGATAAAATATGTTCAACCTTTTTCAGTGTTGTCATTTTGCCCAAGGCCAAAGTCATCTTGCCCCAAGGCCAAAGTCATCTTGCCCCGGTACTGGGGCAAGATGATAATTTGTTAAGGTTATGAAAAAATGAAATTATCCTTTATTTTCTTTATTTAAAAAATTAAATGGTAATATATTTAGTATCACAAAGGACTACTCTGACAGTTCATGTAAAATTAATTTGACTATCCTTAAAAATACATTAATAAACAACAAAAATTTTTAACATAGTCATCTTGCCCCGGTCTCCCCTATACACTTTTCTCCATAAACTTCGGTTAATTGACAATGAATGTCTATAGGTGAAACCCTTTCGCGTTTAAAAAACGTATCATAGCGCGAATTTCACACCTGGCGGTAGCGGCGATCGGGAGTTCCATCTCGGAGGGTTGCTTAGCCAACACTGAGCGGCGTAGCGAGACGGGAGTGGTACGTATATAGAGTGGGAGAGCTGCTGCACACGCCAATGTTGTCGGATTTCGCCTAACACATCTTATTGTTGCTGTAGGGCTTTGGGAACCTTATTTTACGATCATCCCTCGTACAAGGTGCACTATTCATTATCATTATTATTTCCATGTGATACTTGTGGTAGTATATTTAATTCACTTTCAATTAAATAAATTTTCCTTCTTAAAAATTAGGATCCAATAACGTAGCATTGTTACAGGTTGTGATACAACGTGACAACATGACTTGATTACCATCAGGAAACACAAGTGAAATACCAACGGTAGAATTCAGTGTATATATACTTGTAAATATACAGTAGGATACTCATTACACGAATTTTACCTTCGTTAATCATAAACGACTTCTTGTTACGTTCTTGATGGTCCTTTTTCATTAATGAGCATGCTGAACGATTTCTCCGTAGCAATTAAGAGCGTACGGCGTTGCAGTGGTACATGAAACGGCGTGTTATATACGTTCTTACACAATATACATTATGAATTTGTCCGGACCTGATAGCCACAGCGATTGGTAACTGTGGGTTAAGTACGCGGTTACCTGCTGAGAAAATTACGTTTTATGTGCGCTCATTAAATATTTTTCGGAATCTAGTGTAGAATTATTAAAGACCGTGATGGTAGGAACAGTTCTGAGGCTATAATAACATCGTCCAGTAATAAGGCTGATTGCAAATGGAATCGGTGGCTTTTTCTTCAATGATGGATGCAATTAGTTATGTTATTGGGACCTAGGATAGACTAGTTAATGGGTCGAGTGTTAATTTTGACATTTTAAGAACAGTGTTGATCCTTGCGTGAATAATTATTGCATAAAAGTTATGTACTTTCCTGATATTAATACGAATTTATCCCCAATGAACAATTTTTTTTCTTAATATTGAATTGATAAGCCAAGCGAGTTCCGACACAAGGGAGTCCTAAGCCTAGTCTTATTTAATGTGGTAATGTGGTAATGGACGTTATCATAAAAGAAAATAAAAGGAACATCAGAAAAGTAATGGGTCATTCGTTAAGTGTTTCCACATATAAGGTTTAAAAAAAACACAGAAATGTTGAATATTAAAATTTTTTATGAGATAATGTAGTTCGTTTAATTAATTACAATTACGTATGGAAGATTATATCCTGCAAATAACCGCCACGACTCGTGTGGCACGCTTTAATGTGTTTGTCATAATTTCTAAAAACATTGTGGCACATGTCAGGGTCTATGCTGTTGATTTCGCGACGTATCTCATCCTTCAGCTCTGCAATCGTTCTAGGCTTATTTCTGTAGACTCTACTCTACAGATAACCCCAAAGGAAAAAGTCTGCAGTCTGGGAAACGAGTTTGAAGTAAGGTGATTGTTTCTCTGGCTGTATGGCTGGTGACACCGTCTTGTTGAAACCAAAGGTCATCAGCGTCCAAATCTTCCAATTGGTCCCACAGAAAGTCAGTTAACATGCTCTGATAGTGAACGGCATTAACTGTAATCGCATTTTCATTATCGTCTTCGAAGAAATAAGAGTCAATGATGACTCCATACCAAACAGTCACATTTTGGGGATGCATTTGTTTTTCGATAATGGCTCTTGGGTTTTCTGATCCCCAAATGCGACAATTTTGTTTGTTGGCGAAACCATTAAGGTGGAAATGGGCTTCGTTAGTAAAGATGATTTTCCTTGAAAAATCATCTTCTTGTTTAAGCATCCATTCTGCGAAGACATGACGCTGTTGGTGATCTCTCGGCTTAAAATCCTATGTCAATTGCATTTTGTAAGAATGTAAATGCAAATCCTTGGCCAAGATTCGTTATGTAGTGGACTAGGAGAGTCCCAGTTGTTGGGATCGACGCCGAATCGATGTGCCTGGTTCTTCGGCCACACTTTCACGAACGAGAGCTATGTTTCCCTCCAAACGCTTTGGACAAACACGATGATGTGCTTTAACTGTGCTTACAGCCCCAGCTTGCTCAAATTTTTGAACCACATTCCAAATTGTGCGTTCCGAAAGTTGATTGGGTACACCAAAATATTCACGTAATGCACGAAATGCATTTTTACGCGAACACCCATTTTCATAATAAGCCCTAACCATCTTAGCACGTTGTTGGATTTTACATCGCTCCATGACTACTGTCAATTGTCATTGACGTTTCAAAAATATCAGAGGCTACTATGTGGAAATCCTTAACGAATCACCCTTTATATGCCAGCCACAGAAATTTACTACCAATATGGACTGAAAAATGCGTATTCGCTGATGATTTAGTGGTGTTTGATCAAAATGAAAGCGAATTACGAAAACATTTAGACATATGGAATGACATAGATGCAATTACATTTAGAAACCTAGGAGTACAAATAAGCAAACGATAATATACGCCGAAATTACAGCTAGACTAGAAACCACATCCAGAATGCACCACCACTCTGTAAGAGACTTTCGTTAGAAAAAAAGGAAATATCCCTAACACACAAGCACAATAGCAAAATCTAGATTTTACTTTTATGCTATAAAGCCTAGAAATGGTATCTACATGCCATTTTAGAAACAACAAGAATTGATAAAGTGGGGAACTTGCTTTGTTCCCCACTTTATGGAAGCAGTTGGAAATAGACTTAATACTCCAAAGAATTTAAAAGAAAATAGTTGAGATGGGTTGACACAAGATGCGTATGGAACAAAACAAACAAATCAGGAAAATATGGGAAGCAAATACGCAAGGAAAAAGACAGACGGGAAGACCAATGAAGACATGATACACCAAGTGTCCCAAATTCAATGTTACAAGCGACATCTTCCTTATTTGTAGGGATATAAGATCGAGCACGGTCGAAAATGGTTTGCAGAATCTTAAAAGATATACTTTTTATAACTTTTTGGAATACGGTATGAACGAAAATTGCATTCAAATAATATTTAATACAAAATGATCATATTAATAACAAATTACAAAAAGTTAAATAAACATTATATACATATGAATAAATAATTCATAAAATTAATCACAGATATTGTTCGAAATGACCAGTATTCGACGCAACACACGTTTCAAATCGACCAATTAATTCCTTAAAAGTTGCTGCTGTAATCATATTCATTGTAACGGCAATTCAGTGGGCTTAAGTCTGGCGAGCGAGCTGGCCATTGAATAGAACAGTTAGTTCCAATCCATCTATACGTCATTTAAATACTCTACAACCAACTGGGAGTTATGAGGCGGAACGTCATCCTGTTGTTACCAGAAATCATTGCGCTCTGCTAACGGAATTCCTTGCATTAACTCGGGAAGGTCATTATGTGAAAAATATGAACAAAGTTGCTCTGTCAAAGATGTATGGACCAATGATATGTCCATCAAATAATCCGCACCAAACGTTGGCACCTCATATTACCTGAAAATGAGTCTCACGCATCTAATGAGGATTTTCTGGAGCCCAGTAATGGCAGTTATGTTATGAAATCGTGCCTCGTCAATCCACAAAATGTTATTGGTAATCGTGGGATCATGGCTTAACATTACTTGTATTATAGCAATTAATCCTAGTCTGCGTTCGAAACCTGTAGGCCTTAATGCTTGCAGCGACTGAATTTTAAAAAGATGATATTTGTGAAACTTTAACATCCTCTGCACTGTTGATTTACTTAGTCCCATACCTTCTGCCATAATTCTAATTGAAATATGTGGATTAATTCCAACATAAGCCAATACATCTATTTACATTTCTTCTGTTCTAACTGGTGCTACATGGATGAGAATATTTTAAATTTGATGGAAATGAACCCGTTCGCATTTTAAGTTCAACATGAGGAAATGTCATATGTGATATTAGGAAATCGCTCTCCATGAAGGGAATTTTAATGACACTCTCCATAAATTAATAACATATCGACATATTCAATTGTAGAAAAATTAGAACGCACCCTAAAGATTTTATAACCACTACTTCACTACTTATTTACCTATATGTACGTAAACTATTTTCGCAAATCGAAGTAAATATCTGAATCTCTTTTGTTCGAAATTTAAACGAACAATTCACAATGTTTTTATTAGTAGCTATTTGTTAAATGAAACTTTTGTTTATATCGTTGTACACTTCTAGTACTTCAATCATAAAGTCTAAAAAATGAAGGGTGCAATTTAAAAAAAATTGGTTTAGGGGAGGTTTCTTAGAGGGTGGTTTAATAGGGCTAGATTTAAGAAGTATATCTTTTAGGATTCTGCGGACCATTTTCGAGGATATGTTGCTCGATCTTATATCTCTACAAATAAGGAAGACATGGCTTGCATCATTGAATCTGGGACACCCGGTATACGACAACAATCAGTTAATAATCCAAAGGAGAGGGAACTTGATCAACGAGGTATTGACGCTGGCATTCGATAAGAAGAAATGGAGAACCTCTGTGTATGAACATATATATTAATTGTAATCCAATCTATAAGTACATCCTTGAAATTAACCCATTAGTTCGAATAAGAAATTTTTCAACAAGGGTATTTACCGTTCTACAATAGTATCAGTAAAGGAGTCTGTTGTATTTAGAATGTTAAAAGGAATTCAAAAATACAAAATCTTAAACCAGAGACAAAAGAGTAAAAGTGGAATCATTTTCTGAATCCCTGAATTGTTTAACATGGGGATGTCCAGTGTTATTCCAATCCAATGAATTACTATACTTTATACTAACTCTGTATATTGGTGAACTTCGGAAATCTCTAGAAGTCCATTTTATTCTGTGTATGTACAGTATGTCGGTCTACATACCAGCTGACAATCGAATCTGATTTAATAGCTATGTATCTAACAGAAAAAATAATGTTGTGATGGGGATATTGGATGTTAGTGTTTACCATGTGACGTATGTATATCTATGAAATATACTTTTCCCTGGTTGTCAACGGGTATATCCGATGTACAGGTTGATAATCTACCACAATATTTTTTTCCTCTGCTAGATACGTAGGTATTAAAAAAGTAAATAACATTATTCGAACGAGACATTTTTTAACAATTTATATTGTAGTATGGTTACATTTGAGAATATACAGTGAGGTCCTAAAGTGTCCCTTTCCATGCTAACTTTGGAACGAAAGAAGCTAGCGTTTTTGGAAAAAATAGGTTGATTTCTATTTTTTGTGAATTAACTTTTGCCATTATCAGCATTTCAATTGTATTTCCGGTTTCACCGGAAGTGATGCCAACGTTCTTATATTAAATAGGATACCTCGTATATTTTTACATTTTATATTTTTTGTTGTTACGCAAAGTTGGCTAGGAAAGAGCGTTAAACTGTTTCTTGTGACTAAAGAGCTCGTTGCTAAGCAAAGTAATCATAACAATTGCCAACTGTTAAATCTCAATTCCAAAGGCGTAAATTATTCTTGTTCTTTATTGTTATTTTTTTTTGTTAATTGTTGTTATTTCTTTACATCATCGAACTTTATAGCAATTAATTAAATATGGTAAGTTTGTTTAAATATATTAGTTTTTGATAGAAAATATATCCGTTTTTTAGGTTTTTTTTGTGTTGTTACTTTTATGATGGCTTCGGCACAAACCATGCAAAATTGCTGGGTAAATTTTAATACTATCCAAATTTTTGCAACAATTATCAGCTTATTTGCCATGATTGCGCAACAAATTGTACAATAATTTATATCATATTATCTTCTGTTATAGCAGTTCGCCCTGTAAGCTTTACACTATCTATCCTTACTTAGCGCAAAGTTCAAATATTTCCGGCTGTACAAGGGCAGTGTTCATTATGTTCCACTCTGCGGTAATTGTTGCCAAATTTACGGAATATTAAAATTAGACTTACCACAATTAATTAATTACAATAAAGTTCGATAAAGTAAACGAGAAACAACAATTAACAAAACAAGTTAAAAACGAGCAGAAAGAACCAAATGACAAATGCAGTTTATAATAACAGTAAATAACAAGAATAATTTACGCTTTTGAAATTGAGATTTGACAGTTTGGCAACTGTTATGATTACTTTGCTTAGCAACGAGCTCTTTAGATCAGTCTGACGTCATAAGAAGCAATTTGGCGCTCTTTCTTAGCCTACTTTGCGTAACAACAAAAACAGATTACCAAAACATTTACTGCTGCATATTATCATATTTCTTAAGTTAACGTATAACATATGTGGTATTGTTAGAATTGCTTTTCGAAAAATCCAAAATCGTATAAATAAACAGGATGTTCTTTTTAAAAAGAAAGAAAGTTGACGTCACTTCCAGTGAAACCAGAAATACAATTGAAATGTCGATAACGGCAAAAGTTAGTTCACAAAAAATAGAAATCGACCTATTTTTTCTAAAAACGCTAGCTTCTGTCATATAGTAACCGTTTCCGAACAAAATACAGAAAAAAAGGATGAAATATTTTTGAAAGTGTGCATGGGCAAATAGCTGTTCTGTCGTTTAACGTAGCATGTTTCAACTTTAAAACTACAATAATGGTAAATAATGTTTTCTCAATGGTGTATGTCCCCGGGATTTACCCTATAATATTGTTGTAAAAATACTAAAGTAATTGAGCACGAGTTCATTTGAAGTAATATATAACACAGCTTCAAGTCAGTAAAAAAAAATATTTGTATCAACGATAATCCCAAGGCATTTGCCTGCAAGAAATGTGAAAAGTACATGAAAACTACGTAACAGACAATTTAACTTCTTAACTTTAACGCGAATTAACACTACCTCTAAAAACAAAATTCACCTAAAAGTAAATTGGCAAACGGGAAAGATAACAAGAAACAGCAGATTCATTTTAATTAATCTATGCCTTAAAAGTGTGTTAATATTAACACTCAAGTTTTCAATAGCGTCTATTCTATTCCGTTGTGCACTTTTTTTGTAGTTCTCGATGCTATTAATAACTAACTAAAGACTGATTACGTAACGTTCGCTTACAAACGAATTACAGTTGCAGAGCGTAGCGCGTAAAACGTGATAAATAGCCAAAATAGACTACGTGCATGCATAAATGACGTGATACACTGGAAAGGGAAAAAATAGACAATATAAATAATGCATAAGGCCGGATAACAGAACTGGTTCGCATAATCTATGATGAGTGCTTGCCCATTACGAGCACAAAGCACGGAATACGAAACGTAGTCGATACTCGTAAACGTTTATGAATGCATGCGAAATTATTTGAAGCCCAGCTAAGAGACAAGAAATGGCAAAAGAAATCTTTCGCGAAACGGATAGCCGAGCGTATTGGATCGCTTGAAGAGTAAAATTAGAATATAAACGGTTGCTAATAACCGGTGTTATTATAGAAATTAATAGTTTCCGATATTATAATGGAAATTTATTAGGGATAGCAGTTTTACGATAAAGATATTGTAAAATGCTGTATACAGGAATACAAATAAGAATATTGTTATATATTTTTTGCATACGTAAAAAAAGAGCGTATCAAGTGGTTACAGTTGTCTTTCTCTTTGATCGAAATTCCCCAAGAAGAAATTTATTTATATAATTCCTTCTTTACCAATTGACATCTACACTGTAAAAAAATCCGTTAAAATTACACGCAGTATCTGCATTGTAATGTTATAATAACATATAAATTGTTTTCTCTAAATTAAAAGATAACTTTTCACAGTCGATAGGTCTGGGAGTGTCCTCTAGACACTCCTTCGGGATTTTAAAGAGATTGTAGATTGCAAATAATAACGTTTTACGAAAATTAAATTGAAAAAAAAGTAACCTCACAAATTGACGCGTTACGCAAGAAGAAACCCCGTGTTCTTTTGAAAAATCAAACTTGAATTAAATTTGTAATTGAAGTGAAATTCGAACATTACAGCGCTTGAATTTGCTATGAAAACAAAATACTTCTATCGCGGCCAATTACGATACATGTTTAATAATAGACATCTTTAAATTCTAAATAGAATTTATTCTGAACATGTTTGTAGGAAAATTTTACATTAAAGATAGAACTTCATAGGCGTGAAGAAAATATTGCCGTTTACCGTTATCATCGTCGGCTGGAGATAGGGGGGGATACTTTAGGACCGCACTGTATAAGTACGCAATATTAATATTTGGTGTAACAAAAATCGAATTTTGAATGTTTAATAAAAGCTTCCTTGGCACATACGGAACAATGGGGTATCAAAGCTGTCGTTCTTTATTTGCACAAAAGCAAATTTGACAAAATGTTCAAATCGTTTTGATTTATCGTCTATATAAACTGGTAGCAATTACTAAAAAGTAGTGAATAAGCAACCTTTAGAGCAAAGTGGGATTGTTTACAGGTTTGTAAAGCACCAAATAAACAAATTAACAGCAATGAAATTCATTCAAAACCAGTCAGTGTGTTTAAACAACGTCTATCTATTAATGAAGTGTAATGAATTGATTTACATTGACATATACGTATCTACACATGCATGTAGTGTGTTTCGATGTAGATAAACACCTATATTAGATTATTGCATGAATTAAAAACAGATATGTACCGTGTTTGCCTAAGTGGGAAAGGAAGTGTAAAATATCACCGCTTGTCATAAAAATTGTGGTTGAAAGCCTATTTCTACCAAAAAGTGTTTTAGATTTGATAGGTTATATCTAAAATTACTTGTTTAGATAGAGAAATAAATTCATTAATCACTTATAAAATTTAAACATAAAAATGTTTCGATTTAGCTCAAATGTTATTTTCAGTTTATTTGAAGTGATAATACATTTTTTTTCTCCGATTAAGGTTTGTGGAAATTAATACCTGCAGAAAATTGAAAACACATGATATTTCATATAGTTATGGAGCTTTATTATGCTGAAATGATAACTCAGCAAAGTATCTTTTGGCATTGAAGTAATTCATAGTCCTTTAGTATATAAAAGGATATGACAGTACATTTAAGTATACATTGCGATAAAAAAAAACTTTGGTTGCTTAAAAAAATAAATTGATCTACTAAATATTGTCAGAAGAATGTGCAATGGTAGTCAAATATTTTTCTTTGAGATAGCAAATCTTTATTTTATTAATTTTCACACCAAATCCAGTAAGGTCTCAATAAACTGCACTAATGACTGGTTGGTATGGTGCCGGTTTACTGAAACTTCTTTATAAAAGGATTCTTTTTATCAGATTAAATTTATAGATGTTTATAATAGGTTGTGTTCATGGTGAAAACTTGAATATGTAATATAGAATATATACATATACGAGAGTAGTCTGAAAAGTTTCAAGCCTCAACATGAAGATAGCGCTAGTCGTCAAAAATATTCTGGTCATGTGATTGCGCATGTGTTGAAAAGTACTTAAAAATGTTTTGAAAGAAAAACAATAACGGGGTCGTACTACCCATCGTTATTTGACAAGCTGAAGCATTGTTCCACCAAGACAACGTATGATCTCACATTTCGATGATCGCCATGGCAAAAATTCACAAATTGGGGTTCGAATTTATAGACCACTCACCTTATTCATCATATCTGGCCCTAGGCAATTTTTTTTCTATTTCCTAGACTCAAAGATTCGCTCGAGGACAGAGATTTTCACCGAATAATGAGGCCATTAAATTCGTAAACGCCTATTTTCCAGAGCAAAATGCCAACTACCATTTGGACGGATTAAAGAGAACATTGCCACGAAAAGTGTATAGGCTTACTAGGAACCTGGCCATCGAGTTAGGACTTAAAAAAACTGTCTTTTAAAATTTTACCCCAAAATCATAATACTTTTTTAAGTGGTCCTAATTGACCAGGGACTGTATGTTGAGAAATGAAACTGAATTTGACGAAGAAATACTTCTTTCTGTGCTAGGCTGGAAACTTTTCAGTCTACCCTCGTAGATGTAACATTCTTATTTATTGAAAAAATCTCTGGTACTGTTTCTATTTTTAATTATATTATTTCTAATTATTCTCTATAAATAACGACTATTTATCACATCAATGTGGAACACACACAGCGATGATTACCGAGAAAATGTAAAAAATGCCGTGTCACACATACAGTAGTGAAACACGTTATGGGGAAGTTCTACTGTAACGTATTTCGCTTTAATATTTATATTTACATTTCAAACTGGATGTCCAAAGCGTTTTGGATGGCTTTAAAAGAAAACTATAGTAAGATAAATTAATAGAATTTACTTTGAAAGAAGAATATCACTCCTTTAATCTCTCAATTGTTTTAGAGATAATTAGTAAAACAACTGGCGACTAAGTAATTTCTTTAATTTATTCTTTCAAGCAACTATTTTAATCAGAAAGACAAAAAAAAAACGCTTACTTGGATGCCGAACAACAAAGTATCGGCACACTACAAGTTATTAATCAATTCGGAACAGCCATTTCAAGGATTCGTGGGTTCCCATTCTCGACCGAATGAACACTCACGGTTGAGGATGGGAACCCACGAGTCCTCGAAGCGGCTGTTCCGAATTAATTACCTAATAATTTGTGTGGTGCAGAGTGTGCCGATTCTTTAGTGTTGTTTGTCATGCTACCCCACAGTCATCGCTATCATTATTTCCTACTTAGATGTTGCATTAAAGTATTGTATATTCCGTATGTATTTTTTTTGTTATAGCAATTTTAAATTCTAAAAAAAAGGTATTATAACCTCAATTATACGCAATTTATGCTTGCGTATTTATTTTATAAATAAAGAAACCATCCATGCAGTCAGCTATCTTCCATCGAACCGTGATCCCCATGTGTAATCTGGGCAAATATGCGGTAACAGCGAGAGGCGTGGCGAGCGCATAAGTTTACACATAAAATAGAAGGTAAGAAATAAATTATAAAACGTTCTGAAACACTTACCGTTTTAAAAGTCTTCCGTGAATTCGCAAACTGGGTAACATCGATTAAATATTTGAATCATTAGATATGTTTCCACAGCTGTTTCAGTCAAGTGAGTACGACGTGCGAAATTAATATTTTTTAATGACGAAAACGACCGTTCGACATCTAGCGATGTTGTATTTGCATATTTAAAATAATCTTTGAAACAACTTAATGCATCTTCACACGCACCTTCACAAATTTGCCTTAATATAAGAAAATCGGAGTCTTTCTCTAAAATACTTTCAAATTTTCGTATTACACACCAATTTGTTTCGCCTTCTACAGCGCATAACTGTGCGTGAACATCATTCACAATTTGAACAGAATATACTAGCGACATCGAAACATTTTGTAATTTTTCTATTCCCTCCACTAGTCCGAAGTAATTGTTGTGAATAGTTTGCAAATCTCTTTTAACCTGACTATCTTGAAATATTTCCTGGCTTTTGTTGATTGCTGCAGCTTCTGTCGGATTGAATTTTAAAACTACCTTCTTTACTTGATCAGAATATTTGTTGTAGTAAAAGGCAGCCTGCAACCATGTTCCCCAACGTGTAACTATCGGCTGTGGTGGTTCAGGTAAATCAGGACACAGTTTGTGAAATAGTCGGGTACGTTTCAGGGACTTTAGAAACACTGCCTTTGTACTAGCAATCAATGCATTTACTAGTGGAAAACATCTAGGAATCGTTTGCGCCGCAAGATTTAGAGTATGGATTTTACACGTTACATGTAAGAAGTTACCACTGTGTTCTTTAAGAGATCGGCCCAAAGAACGCATGTTTGCGGCACCATCACTCATAAACATTAAAAGTTGCATAGTTGAAACTTTTAACAAATTTGTTCAATGAGTTCAACACCACCTTTAAAATCTCATCGGCAGTACAATTTATAACTCTTTTGGAAGCAAGTAAGAAGGAGGATGACGGTCGATGTGGTTCCATTGTACGTACCATTACATTAACCACAGAATGTTTTTCACGATCTGTTGTTTAGTCCACACACAACCACAGTTTTTTATCTTTCAATTCCGTTTTCATTCTTTTTTCTATATGTTCACGAGCAAATGGCACTACATTTCGTATCGATGGCCGACTAGGTAATTTACAGTTCGTATATTTATTCCAGAAGGAGACAAATGCTTCTGTGTCTAGTAAACGAAACGATAGATTACATCAAATAAGAGTAACACATACATCAAATATAAATTTTTCAGGGTCTCATATGCCACTTTTTGCAAAAGAATGCTATTTGCTTTCGATGTGACGTTGACAATGGCTTCTGAACCAACACATTAAAGGGATTTTACAAACTAGACATTGAATTTTAGCGCCATCAACAATTAAGTCCGGCATGTCCACTATAAAGTTTTTAACTGTGTCTGCCATTGGTCGTTTTCGCGACGTACCTAACTGCGACATTTTTAAAGCAAACATAAGCGTACAATTACGAAATAAGTTACGACAGCCTACATATACACAGAGCTACTCGCATACAGCATCGATTTAGTACTGACGCTGTGAACGCGTGAAATAAATAACCGCCGGCTCCGCACCACACATCTACTACACTGACTGTTACCGCTCTTTGCCCAGACTACTCATGTGTACCTTCAAGACAATATAAACTGTTGTTAGACAAATTCCACAATTGGAAAAAGAGAAACGGTAAATGATAGTAATTTTCGATTGCTTTAAGGTTGGAAAGCATGACATAAATTAGTAAAAGATTGAAAGCAACATTACGTTTGCAAAATGTTATAAATTAAATCTTTGTGCAGATACAAGATCAAGTTTTCTTCATGTCATCACCTTTAGCAAGGTGAGAATCGAGTTTTAGAATTAAGTTTACCTTTTATGCGCACTAAATTCATTTTACTGCAGTTTAAATATATCGAACTAAATTCGAAATGCAAAAAAAATTATCAGAATAAACGAGTACAGCATAAGAACACATACTCACTTTACAGGAGAGCGCTTATACACTTATATATAAGTTGCAAGAGCAGTTTACGTTAAAAATATAAACTGGTGTTGAACAGGTGCATCAAAAACCACCTGCCCGGTGTACAACGGCAAGGTTCTTCGGTTCTTTTCCCTACGCCTCGTCACACTCTCTCCTCTATACTCTACGCAACACATCGGCCTGCACAACTACGGAGATTAACATCAATGTTTATCGCGCCGTATTTATATACACCAAAGGAAAAAATTGTTAGACTTCACCAGAGGAATAGAAATTGTATGTTATTTCTGCTCCCTCGTTCGAGATAAGCATCTCCACTCATTCGGGTAAATATAGGGAAACGGCTTCCCTACGAAAGAATATTAGGGTAGCAGCCTGGGGAATGATGATGAAGTGTTGATTTTTGGCGAGAGGTGATAACGAGAATTATGATTATGGCGACGAAAAGGAAAAATCCTCATGTTGTATTGTTACCTTTTTTTTCGTTTCGAGGTGTGCCGTACATAAGAAGAAGAAGAAGGATATTATTTATTTGGCGTTGAGAAGTGTTATCTTGACAATATTTCGGGTTTTGTCCTCTTGCTTAAAGATTTTATGCAAAATAGGACGAGTATATTTGGTAGATAAGATGATGTAAAGGTGTCCAAAAGATGGTGATGGTTATTAAGATAGGTGTTTAAAAAATTATGTATTTACTAGCTAACCGTAACACCAATATTACAATACTAAGAAAGCTTGCATGAAGACGTCCACATTTACATTTCTTGAACACAGTGCAAAATTCATTAAGGTACACGCAGATAAATGGTTTCTTGCATCTAAAGATCATCTCAACCTCGGTGTATAGACTACACGTCTTATGGAAATTCGATTCACGGTTGCCAAATCGTCCAATCATATGTTACATTACTATTTCCGGTTCATTTTTTGACATTCAATGCGATCAAAATATAACCTTTATAAGGGTTCTATGACTGCTAAAGTTTATATAATTTAAAAGTGAACACCAAAAAGATAATAGGAAGGAACTGGTGATAAATATATGTTAACATTTTGTGAATACATTACTCCATCAAAACTTGTGGAAAATATTGAAATATACACAGAGATATAGATTTAATATTAAGGTTATGTCAAATATTTAATAACTGATATCGCGATATCGCAACATCGTAACCGGAAATAAAGGTAGCGTTATTGAGAGACTTCTAGGGATAGAAAAAGATACACTGTTGCTATTAAATCCCATACTGCATAAGCAGGTTGAGACGCTCTATAGAAAATAGATTTTCTTGCAAAAATCAGTCTCTATTCAAGGACATATTTTTATTTCAAGACTATAAAGATGTATAATATAATAAAATAATTTTCTTGAAATTTTATTTGTATTAAATAAACATTTTTTTAGGGTTAGAAAATCAAGAAAGTCCAAGACAGAAAAGCACTTAGTTTTAAGTTAAGAAAATATTCACATTAAAGGTAGGAATGAAAAAATGGTCCAGATCTCACAAAGTTCTATTGAGAAATTAAAAGTTAATAATTAAAACTAGGAGCAAGTCATTAACAAGCAAATGAAAAAGTATTTATAGTAATTTATCCCTTTTTTATTATTATTTATTATATATTTAAAAACACTATAGTTAAATTAGGACACGTGATAAATAGTAATAAAAAGAAAAAAATATTACATTAACCGGTATCTTTTTAAAATGTTTATGAAACGTTGTATGTTAGAAGTTATATCATTGTTTGGATAAATATGGTATTTGTATTCTGGTTCCGTCGCTACTATCTACGACGGCACGACTATAACTACTGGCACTAGGTGACACCAGGAAATATTTCAGTTGCTGTTTTTGAAGATTGGTGGCATAAACTGAGAGATGTAAAAGTAATGTGCCCCAGAGCAAGAAGCTTTAGTGCTTTCCTTTTCTCATATTGTTTTTGTCGGTAGTGATTCCATCAATACCAGGAGCTGTTTACTAACATTGCCTTGGTTATTGTTTCAGGGCGCTTTTTTATGTGTACTTCTACATCAAGTTCACTTTTGTTTGAATATTAATCTGTGGATAACCTCTACTTTAGCCTTTTTAAAATCACAAGCAATGTGAATAATTTACTGCATTATGTACGGATATGTCGTACTGTTTTAAACAAGGTAAGCGCAAAATGTGCATATAAATAATATGCATTTCAAGAATTCTGAGTAAAAAATACTTTATTTTAAGAGAATGAAACTATTAATTTGTGAGCAATACCTAAAGGCTTTCTGAAATTAAGAAAACTATTTACTATTCTTAACAAAATATTGTTTTGTGTTATAATGGCCATTTACTTATACTAAGAATCGCTTTCTTCAAATTTTTTGCAAGATTTTCTTGAATCAAGTTAACAAATATCTTAAACAAAGAAATGTAATTATTTCAATACAAGTGTATACTTCTTTTAAGCGGAGAAAGAAACCCTAAGAAAATATTTCTTTTGATTTAAAACAGTTATTGTTTTGCGGATAATTGAAACAGCAATTGTCTTGAATTAAGTTTAGAACAGTGTTTTGCTACTAAACCACGTAAGTTAGAAAAGGTACTTTCAGAAAAGAAAAACGGTTTTTTAATGCTATGGTGGGACATTTACATCAACATAGGGTAAGTGCATTTTGGCATGCTGAACTTCGTATCAACGTTATGTTAAAAATCGAAAGCGTAACAGCGATCTTTTACTAAAAGTTCTGTTTCAAATGTTTCTAACAAAAAATAAATATCTTTATTCTGTCAAACATTATAAACACGCAAGGGATAGCAAACAGTCTTATAAATATACGGAGTTAAATAACAATATATAAAATGGAACAAAAGCAATACATTCAACTTTAAGTCATTAAACGAGAAAGCTCATCAAAATAAACTTCAAACCTTTGAAAGGCGTACTTAGACTTACTGGGGAAATTCGTAGGTAACTATGTCATTGCCGTAGAAATCAATAAAAAACAGTGAAATGTGATTATTATACTCTTAACTATAATCATCAAACAGAAACACATTCAAACTTCACATTGATGGCATGAAAGTAAGGAATGACGGATGACGGATGACAAAATATGTCATGCAGACTTCTGGTCGGCTTCTCGTGCGTTAATAATACTTAATATTATATAGGAAGTTATTAACTAGGGGTGTACTTACCCTAAGGTGACTCTTTTCTCAATTTACCATATTTCAAAACAGAAACACATTCTCACATTTAATAACTGCCTCCTCGCCAAGAAATAACTGATAGATTAATAAACTTTCCAATTAGTATTTTCCATATTTATTTACAGTTTAAATCAAAATCTAAATATCGTCTAAAAATTACTTAAGTCTTTAATTATGCTATGGATCGGATGTAGACAAGGTCTTATTCGGTGTATTGGTCTTATAACGTACTAGTCGCTCCCCCTTCAAGCATCAAAAACCTTCAACATACAATCTGAAAATGAATTTGAGGAAAAATACCTATACCTTTAAGCACGGTTCAGAAATTGAATTACGAGGACCAACAACTTTTAGCTTCTTCTAAAATAATTCTCTGGAATTGTAGTAATTTTCTAGAATTATGTATGTTCATTGCCTTTTTACATGAATTGAAATATTAGCTATATAGCTGTTATTTGTTTTACCAAAATATTAAATTTTTGTAGCTTTTTTATTTGCCATAAAATACGGAATACAGCCAATAAATACAACGTTACCGAAATCATGGGAACGTCGTTCAAACTGCTTACACATTGAATTGGACACCGACGGGCTATCGGGAGAATGGGCGTTGCGACTACTAATTTCAAAACAAAACTGCAGGTTGCAGATTTTTAATCACAATTTGAAGATCTTTTACCAGGATTCAGTAAAATTTTTGCCTTGCTTTGTTGCTGTGGATAACATATAATTCCACCACTATATTCTACAACCAATAGGACAATCGCAAGAAGAGAAACAAGATGGCAATCCTTTTCCTCAAGAACGTCAATGAATTTCATTGAGGAGTTGAAGTTTGTAATATTTTGAGATTTAAAGATACTCTTGATTGATTACCTTATAGCAGTTTGCAGTCCTAACCAGATATAATATGATATAAAAAGAATCTGGGATAACTATGAAACAGTTCACTAAAAACCCTTACCACAACACTTAATTCGTACTGGATGCACGTTTCGATAGCCAAGCTATCATCATCAGCAGCAATACTGAACTAACAGGCTAAGTGAAAAACTGATATAGCAAGTAAATTATGCAATATGTAAATTTAAAATCTTTAAGTAAATCGTAAAATTATAACTTTCACTTTAAGTGTAACTTGATGAGTCGCTTCATTGCACAGGACCATAATTAGCCTAAAATGCAAATCTAAAGATAAATAATAATACCCTGAATAAAGAATTACCAACACTTTTTATCAACACCAAATTAACAACACTTTTTATCAACAAACGGAAGGAACAGCTGGGTAACAGCTTATCTCCGTTTATGGCTAACCTCTTTATGGGTAAATTTGAAACCGACCTGAAGAATATTTTGGCTTATTTCCCTCGGTTTTGGATCAGATACGTCAATGACATTTTTTGCATCTTTGACACCAGCAAATGTTCAATAACGGATTTCATGGAACAACTTAACTCAAAATTTCCCTCTATCAAATTTACCCACGAAGAAGAAAAAAACAACAGGATCCCTTTCCTCGACATGTTAGTAATAAGAAATAAAAATAAGTTAGAAATAGACGTATATAGGAAGCCTACTAGTAATAATAGATTCATCTTACAGGATTCTAATCGCTCATATGAACACAAACTTTCGGCTATTAACTTTTTGGTGCATCGGTTACTCAATTTTCCTTTAACGAAAGATAGATATCAAAATGAACTAAAAGAAATCATCAATATTTCCAACTTTAACGGATTCTCTGAAGATGTCGTCTATAATACTATTAGGAAACATAAGAATAGATTAGGAATTAGAAATATAAGCACATTAGAACGCACTGACGGCCGTAATAATAAGAAATATGTTAAATTACCCTTTTATCCATGTTACACCAAAAGTCTTCAAAAAACCTTTTCTAGGGTTGACCGCAAGATTGTTTTTTCTTCGAGCAATAACCTTAAAAACCTCTTAGGAAGTTCCAAAGACCCAGTGGATAACATGGATAAATCAGGAATTTACAAAATTTCATGTAAAGATTGTGATCAAGTGTATACTGGGCAGACAAAAAGATCAATCAAAATTAGGTACAAAGAACATTTGGCTCATCTCAAATTCAGAAGGTTTGAATAATCTAGCGTTGCCCTACATATGCTTGAAAATAACCATAATGTTGATAATATAAAGTTAGTTAAAAACGTAAAGAGTACTGCTCAATTAAATTGTTATTAAGGCATGGAAATTTACAAAAACAAAAATTACTTAATGAATACAGATTGAGGACCACTAAATTCCAGCCTTTATTCTTTGTTACATCATGTTTAGTTATTTATAGTTGTAATTTTAACCATGTGCAATGAACCGCTTCATTGTAATACTAGGATTTAATAACTTACGTCATCCTGACCATTTACTTTATTCAGGGTATCATTATTTATCTTTAAATTTGCATTTTTTACTCATTATGGTCCTGTGCAATGAAGCGGCTCTACAAGTTACACTTAAAGTGAAAGTTATAATTTAACGATTTACTTAAAGATTTTAAATTTACATATTGCATAATTTATTTGCCATATCAGTTTTTCACTTAGCTTGTTAGTTCAGTCTTGCTGCTGATGATGATAGCTTGGCTATCGAAACGTGCGTCCAGTACGAATTAAGTGTTGTGGTAAGGGTTTTTAGTGAACTGTTTCAGTGTTCCAGTGCCACAGATTTAGAGTACCCGATTACTGAAATAACTATATTTCAATACGACACATGCATTAACAAAAGTTCAATAGTTTAAGTGGAATCCGACATGCAAATATAGTTTCAAGTTATTCAATAGCCATCGTATTCAGTCGCGTTCAGCTTCATCTGATTTCGACATATGTTCCTTAAGCTGAGTTTTGCTTTGCTGGGAAGAAACTTCAGTTGGACCAAACTTTGCGTTCATACTTTTCACGTTAAACAGTTACATTGGAACTTAAAAAATGAAGAGATTGCTCACTCCCTTCAATAGAAGATTGTCCATCGCAATCTACAATATCCGGTCATTTTTAAGCATGAAAAATTTGAAGTTACATAGGGTAAATGAACAGTAATTTTAAAGAGATTAATGTTTTTAATTTTTTGCTTAGATTAGAAATCAATCAAGCAGTAATTTCATATTTTTAATTCCAAAAAGAACAGTTCACCAGTTATGATATAATATATCTTTCTATGCCATCAGAATTCGAAACAACCAAACCTCAAGAGGACACATAAATGACGCAACACGCACAACACATACAAATTCAATGATGCGAGAACGTATTATCTACGTAATTTACTTCGAAGCTCGCATGCTATAAAAATGCTGTTAGAATTATAAAAAGAAAACGATACAACTAGTCAAACTGCGTCGAATTTAAGCCAGCGGTTATTTCCTTGTCTTTAACTACTCAATACGGTAGAAATAGATAGTCACGAAGGAGAGTGTGTTTAGAGATATTAAAGATTCGGTAAGAGGGGGTTGGTAGTTTTGGAAAGCGTTCAAGAAGGAACAAAATTGGCATTGGGGTCCAACGCAACTGTCGTCTACAGCTGACTCTCCTACGTTCCAGAGCGGTGCGCTTGTTATACGAATGTGTATACCTTATGCTGTATCACCTGTTGCGTTATAGTCTCGTGCTGAGCTCGCTGGCGGTTCGAGGTCGAATGTTTTAAGGGGAATACGATCTACCCTTAATTGCGTCTTTGATATTCATCGTATTTTATGTGTGTAATCGAATTGGCGGTAAATATTAAAACATGTACTTGTGTATAAATATACGTATGGGAGTGTCAGCAAGTGTAGGTTCGTTGCCTGCATGTTAACTTTATATAAATTCTTTTGAAGGCAAAAATCGTTTAGAGCAAGACTTTGCTTATTAATGGCTATATCTTTTTTAATTTCCTTGGGTTCTTCACTATACAGTGAACGTTGGCACTTTAGGACCGCACTGTATGTATTATGTCACGCTATGTTTTAATAGTTTAATTACTTAAGAAGAGCTTTAACGTTATTACAATTATTCGAACGTTTAACAAGGTTATCGATTAATAAATGATCAACGTTGAAATTACGTCACAAAAGTGAAAATAGTTGTTGGATAATTTCTTCAAATTTGATGATCAAAAGCTTAACAGTTTCCGCGTTATGAATTTTCTGAATCAACAAGTTAAAAAATGTTCTACAAAGAATTGGGTTGGTGAGAAATTCCGATCAAAAAAGTTACACAGTGGATGACATTGAATCAAAGAGAAATCACTAGGACAAGAAAACGAAGAACATCCAAAGAAATGGAAACATGCCACTTTACATCCGAAGAAGTTCTCTAAAAATTGATAGTGAAGGTCCTCACCTTGGTTTGTCCACGGTCTAACTGATCAATTGTCTACAACCGTGCGAGGGCGAGTACATTTTAAACAAATGTAATTCCATGCAGACGGTCTCACTGCTAACGTCAAGCGCCATCGAATGCAATCGTGTCGTGTAAAGCAGTCTGATTTTCAAACCTGTCCTAAATTTTAGTTTATACTCGATGGCAGTCATTGCTGGTGCGCATGCGTTTTATCCAAACAAATGGTTGTTCGCTCGCAACTGTCAAAATTGTTTGAATCGTGGAAACTAACAAATTCCACGAACCTCTTGACATCCTATAATAACTAAAGAACTTTTCATCGTCATCTTCTAATTGTCTTCGCAAATGATGATATTCACCAAATGTTTCTCTGCAGATAATCTCGATGTCTCGAACCCACGTCTTCCTAGTTCGTTTTCTTTTCTTTTTTTCTGTGTAATGCGTAATAATAAATCAAAATAAAGTAAGCGTCTGTTTTTGAAAACATGTTAGCATCAGCTTATTTTTTTTAATTATAGGTTAGGATTCCTAAGTTTGACATTTTTCACCTATTATTTATATGCACATTATTAATTGCGATTACCTTGTTTAAAACAGTACGACATATCCGTACATATGACACTAAATTATTTACATTGCTTGTGATTTAAAAAGGTCAAAAGTAGAGGTTATCTACAGCATAATGTTGAAACAGAAGTGAACTTAATGTAGAAGTACACATGAAAAACAATAACCAAGATAATGCTAATAAATAGCCCCTGGCATTGATGGAATCACTACCGGCAAAAACAATGTGAAAAACGCATTAAGCTTCTTGCTCCTGGCCACATTGCTCTCATATCTCTCAGTTTATGTCACTAATCTTCAAAAACAGTAACTGAAATATTTCCTGGCATCACCTAGTTCTAGTAGTTATAGTCATGCCGTCCTAGATAATAGCGACAGAACCAGAACACAGATATCATACTTACCCATACAATGATATAACCTTTAACGTACAACGTTTCATAAACATTTTCAAAACATACCGGTTAATGCAATATTTTTTCTTTTTATTCCTATTTGCCATGTGTACTAATTTAACTATAGTTTTTTTTTTAATATATAATAAATAATAATAATAAAAAGGGGATAAATAAACTTAAATATTAACTCACTAATCATTGAACTACATAAAAATAATCCCTGTTTAATTACATTATTAAAGAAATAATTTAATTATACTGTAACCTATAAAAGAAATTTTTTCGTTAGTTCATTCACTTGCTCCTAATTTTAATCATTAACTTTAGGTAAAATTTCTAGAAAATTACTTTCTTATATTATACACTTTTATAGTTTTGAAATAAAAATATTTTCTTGAATAGAGACAGATTTTTGCAAGATCTATTTTCTTGCAAGAAACCATTTCTCTGCGTACAATTGTTACAGTGAGACTGCAGCCTTTTTGGAAAAAAGCTTCAAAAGCTGGTGTTTTTAAATAAAACAAGGCTTTGAACTTGTTTGATCATCTAAGACTACTAACTATTTCCGAAACTAAATAAAAGCAAATAAAAGAAAGACTGTTGTCTAGCAGTGGTTTGCAAAACAACACAAAGACTTTTCAAATGTTACCCAAATAAAAAAAATGTCTGAAATAAGATATTTTCTATATTATACCAAGAACTTGTCAATATTTTCTGATTACATCTACTAAATTTGATATAGAAGGATTAGACTGTGCTAAATCAATAAACTCCATATAGAAAAGTTACCTATCCTTTATACGACATCCGAACAAAAAATGTAAGTACACCGCTAAGATAAATAAGCTTACATCTGCTTGGCCTTCTTCGATTTCCCTCGCTGTTAAATAGATTCGCAAAAATTTAAGTCGAAAAAATCATTTTTACAGTCGCACACCGTTTACTACCCGTAAAAAACGATGCAAATATTTTGTTTAAGTAGCTATGATACTTCGCTCTTTAACATCCGAACAAGTTATGCGAAAGTGATAATGAAAATCGAGTTTATAAAATCTGCCCGGTTTACTTTGAAGTCGAACTGGTTAAATGATCTAAAATGCCAGCAAATACAGATTAGATAATTAAGCGAAAACGCAGAGAAAAAGGAGTGCAGTCGTAAACCACTACAAAGACCTGATCCTGTGTTTTGTGTACCTAACTATACTTAATTTTATGCGATTGTTTAATTTTCTTATACACAGAACGGCGGCTTTTTCGCTTACTATCCCATGCTGAAAAAAAAATTGCCGCTCTGTGAGGAATGTAAGCAAATTCTTCGCGAATGTTCCGCGAAAAAAGGTGAGTTTGGCTTGATATTAGAGTATCATTTTAAATGTAGTGTAAACTGTGAAAGCGTTTTTACAATTTGAAAATTTGTAATTGGGACTGCGTGTAAAATTAATCCTCTTAAATTACAGAGAGCCGGATACTTTAAATATTTATCGTTTGCTTAGCAGACTCCACCATACCTTACTCATCCAGATAATTAGATAATTTGAGCCAAGACCATGATAGCATAAACATGACATCGCTCTTAACTTATATGTACGCGCAATTCAGATGATTTTGCATTTTCGGCTAACTTTATATCATTTGCATTTTCTGGACTACATCCATGTTTTGCTCCGAATGAGAATAGTCACTATTGAAATTAGACGGTTCAATACATTTGTCACATTGGTCCCAGGCCACCATAGAATCGAGGAAAATGAAAAGACGGATGAGCTGGCCAAAGAAGCAGTGAATATACCTTCCATTGGTCCAAACCATTACTGTGGCCTTCAGAAAAGTCACCTGAAATAAGAAGAAAATGGGAGGGAACGCAAAATATTTCAGGACAAAATCAGGCCGGCAGAAGACAGTACAATTTTTCAGCAAAGGGGATCTCAGAATAGTAGGAGGCTTTTTGGCATGCAATGTAGTCCTAAAGAGCTGAAGATCAATCCTGTTGACTATCCCAAGAATATTCTTTGTGAATGTGTGATGATTTTAAATTAATTATAACAGCATCTACGACCTTGCAAAACCTCCTAAATTTACATCGATAATGAAATTTGTTAACCTCCGGAATTCCACATGTTTCAAAACTAGTTTCTAACGCACCCAACGTAAGTTATAGTTAAAATTAGCAGTATTAAGGGTTTCAATTCAATCTGAAGTGCAGACATGCATAATTTCAACAATAGGTAGGTGAGTAGAATCTACTATTACTGACTTGTCATGGAAAAAAAAAGAACAAGAAATAAAAACTAACCTCATTATGAGAAGCAAGTTCCCGCTTAAACAGTCAAAGTACGATCATCCTCAACAGTTAAAAGCTGTTATCCCTATGGATTATCATATATACTCAGTGACATAGAAATTGCAACATTTAGAAGGGGTTGGAATTTCCGGATGAAATTTGGTTGGAATATTCGCCTATGTAATAGTAATAAATGATCAAAATTTGAATCCTCTCAGTGAAGCAATAAAGTTGTTATTGAGGTTTTTACTTGAGGTTTTTACCTCTCTTTCAGCACTGATATTGAATTTTTTTTTGCGGTGTTTTTTATAACTTTCTCGATTTCTGTTGTTGTTCTCATTGAACTGCGGTTCAATTAAGTGTTAGCTAGAGTAAGAAGACGAGCACTGTATCGAGAATTAGGCGAATTCGACAGAGGCCGAATTATTGGTTTGCGCGAAGCTGGTTTTTCATTTGGGGAAATTGCTAACCGTGTAAATCGAAATCAGTCTACTGTAATGAGGGTGTATAGTGCGTGGTTTGAAGATGGCCAGGAATGTCGTAGAAGAGGAACCGGGGCTTCAAGAAAAACGAATGGGCGTCAAGATTGTCGTTTAAGACAACTGGCATTTAGAGACCGATTTTCCTCTACTCGGGGAATTGGTGACTAATGATTTGGTGAAGAAGGTCGCCATGTAACCCTAAGTTTATCGCCGAATAAGAAGTTTTGGGTTAACATCATATCGTTCGCAACTTGTGCTTCCCTTGACTGTGGAACATTGGCAGCAATGGTGGAATGAAAGATCTCACTGGAATCTTGAATGGCACCGTGTTGTATTTAGTGACGAATCAAGATTTTGTTTAGGCATGCACGACGGTCGTCAGAGAGTCAGAAGAAGATGGGGTGAACGAATGAATCTTCGATTTACCGTTGAGAGGCACGTACACCGCACTGTGGGTGTTCTGGTTTGGGGTGCGATTACTTATGGCAACTGGTCTCCCTTGGTGATCATTCGAGGCAATATGACAGCACAACGGTACATTGCGGAGGTGGTTGGAAGGGTTCGAAGATCCATTATTCCAGCAAGATAATGCACGTCCTCATGTAGCGAGGTTTTCCTTGAACTTCTTCGAACAGGCCCAGATTAATCTTTTGCCCTGGCCATCAAGATCTCCAGATCTTTCTCCCATCGAACATGTATGGGACATAATGGGTAGAAGGTTGCGAAATTTGCAGCGTCCTCCTTTGATTTTGGAGGCTTTGAGACATAAGGTGTAACTTGCATGGGAGGCAATACCCCAAGACGAGATAAACCACCTTATTCAATCAATGCCACGGCGTGTAAATGAATGTGTAAATCAGAGAGGCGGTCCCACGCATTATTAACAATTATTATAAAATTGTGTTTAACTAATAAAGATTTTCCTCCCAAATTTTGATCATTTATTACTTTTACATAGGTGAATATTCCTCCCAAATTTCATCCGGAAATTCCAACCCCTTCTAGCTGTTGTAATTTCTGTCACTGAGCATATTTTATGAAGCACTCTCCTATGTGAGTGACTGAATAGTTTTAAGATTAAGTTCACATTTCTATTATTATTAAATTTTTTTTATACTTTTATATTATTTAGTATCTTTTCGCGTTTGCAATAAAATAATCAAACCCACCAAAGCCTTTGAGCATTTCAGAATTTTAATGCTAAAACCTCCTAAGTCCGGTAAAGAATATTAATTTTAAATAATTTTGTTGATAGTAGTAGGGATCTCTTGCCAAGTCATTTAATTAAACATCTCTCAAAAAAACATCTTTTTTGATAGGGAAATTCTGAAAATAATGTTTTTTGCCTCCTGAAAAATTATTAAAAAATTACTAGATTACTTAGATTTTGGAAGTAAACCGACGATATACGACATCAACATTTCAGTGGGCCATTCCTCACGCCTACTGAATTGAACAAAGAAAATTCTAGCTGGATAGCATGGTTAAAGGCAAATTTCTATTGCTGTGAAGAACCTAATAGTATTGGTAATAAAACATAAAACAAAGATTTGATGGTTCCCAATAGAAGATATTGGTGTTTCTGTATACGTTGTTGTTGTACTATTGGGCTTCGCACTTCTAGGCATCGATTACTATGATCATTAGCCGACCCCATTAGAATTTTGCCGAATCCAGAGGTGTTCCAACTTTTAGTAAAGATTTTTTTTACTTTTTTATCCGAGAAGAAGGCATACTCCGATTTTTATTCGTAATTAAAAAGCTACCGTCCCGGCCGAGATATGAATCCGCGCAGTTCGGATCGAAAGGCAAATGTGCTAACCGTTGGACGGTTACCTGTATACGGAAAAAGTGAATTGTGCTTGTGACCTACTTCTTCTCTGCAGTAATAACCTATTACTTTACGAGTTTTAAATACATTGCAAATAATTACGAATCTAACAATTAGCAATGAAGCAATAAACTACTTCATATAGAAACAAGTCGCCCGTAAGCAAGAGTTTGCTGAAGAACAAGAATATATTAATGCATTTATTTCCAACCGCTTTATTAATATTGAAGAAAATTTAAAGAAGTGATCCAAGTAACGTGGACTGCACTCTGCCCGTCCGCCCACACCCCATTAACGCAAAATCCCATTCAAAGATTTACAAAAATACAAAATACCCAAATGAACTCAATTTAGAAAATCTTCGATTAATAGTACTTCTACCAATCTATAAACAAAAAAGTAATTCATCCTAAGTATGCTAAAATGTTTACTAATGAGCAAAAAGATACTCAAAGGCTGCACTTCCAAACAAAATGATAGCAGCACATTTTTGGTAACCCGCTGTAAAAAGCATTTTCTACGAAAAAGTTTTGTAAGCTGTCTAAGCTGATGAAGTGCTGATATTTATGTTCCTTATAGTGAATGTTATGAATGTCAGACACGCATAAGTGGAATTTTAACCACTGACAAGCTGAAAAGTCAGATTTTGATGAAACTCTAGAGGCTGAAGGAGTATCTTGGTATAAGAACAACACAATTTTTTAACAGCTAAACGGCCCGGAGCTGTACCCCTATCCCTCCAAAGATTTGCACAATTTTGAAAATTTTGTAAATAGCTAGGAAATTAAGAGGATACAATTTTTTCAGAACATAATTTGAAGTATATAATATAGTTTCCAGGATTATGCAATTATTTTCAGAAAAAAAAAAATAAAAAGGGGGGTCGGCTACCCCGTCTAATATATTTTTCTTTTTTGTTTTATACAGGGTGTTAAAAAAACGTTTAAATATTTAAGGGGCATATATTACGATCAAAAACAAGTAAAAAAGCCCTAATGAACATGGGTCCGCAAAACAACCGTTGTCGAGGTAAGTGTAATTGTTTTTTTTAATTTTTTTTTTTTGCATTTTTTAGCGTTTAGCGTTACAGAACATAATCACAGATGTTCGAGATGTCCTCCTTCCATTTCAACATAGGATTTACATCTTCTTAAGAAGGAACTCCGCACCCTTTCCAAAAAGCCCGGTTTTGCTTGAATTGTTTGACAACATTGTTCAATTCGTTGTTGCAATTCGGCAAGATTATTTATTGGTGTTTCATATCCTATGAAATGTTTCGTACAGGGCTCCCTAACAACAAGCGTAAAATGTGGCAGTGCCCCATATTACATAAACCAAACATTCAATCTCCGATTTAGAGGGACATCTTCCAAAAGTTCGGGCAAGGTGTTCACCAGAAAGTTAAGGCATGCAGGACCTGTTAAACGTCGTGGCAAAACAACCGGTCCTAATAACTGATCTCCTAAAATGCCTAGCCAGATATTTAGATTGAAACGCTGTTGATGTCTGTATTCAAGAACCGCAAGCGGATTTTCGTACGACCAAATGTGATTGTTGTGGCAGTTGAAAATCCTATCTTTAGTGAAACCGGCTTCATTAGTGAAAAGGATGTTAGAAGAAAAATTCTGGTGTTCAGCAGATTTCCTTAAAAACAACTGACAGAATGTCTTTCTTGCTCGGTAGTCAGGACGAGTAAGGGCTTGTACCCGTTGGATATGGTACGCATATAAAAGTTGTTGGTGAAGAGTCCTCCATACAAGAGGACTATTTACGCCTACTTCAGCTGAAATTTTTCTCAAACTAGTTTCGGGGTTTTCATCTACTATTGTCAAGATTTGTTCTTCAACCTCACGCATACACACTGTCCGCTTTCGTAAGCGCGTTTTTTGAAGGAACCACTATCCCTCAACTGCTGGTAAACGTTTCCAAACATCACATGCGAAGGCCGTTGACGATTGGGAAAAGTCTTGCAATCAAGGCGACGTGCTTCCAAAGCGTTTCCATCGGCACGACCATACATGAAAACCATGTCGGCCATTTCAGCATGTGAATAAGGCATTGCAAATCGGAAACTAATTTCCCTTGCGTCGAAAATAAATTCACTACCAGAAAACAGCTTATGCATATGCTTATGCAAATTTCATATGAAAACGAAATGTTTTACTTAAAGTTGTTGTTTTTTTTTTTATTAAATCGCATTTATTTGGAAAACAGCGTATGCATAGCACTGCGAACTGATAATAAAATTTATGAAAACAATTGTTTTACTTTAAAGAAAGTCGTGGTTTCTATATGCACTTATCACGAAAACGATTGATTTGCGGACTCATGTTCATTAGGGCTTTTTTACTTGTTTTTGATCGTAATATATGCTTCTTAAATATGTAAACGTTTTTTTAAATACCCTGTATATCAAGGTACTCTTTCAGTCTCCAGATTTTTATCGGAAGCTGAATTTTCGGGTTGTGGGTGTCCCCTTGTATGTAGTTTTTGCACAAATATCAACTCTATTTAGAAACTATTTCCCAAAAAAAAAGTGAAATGGAAATTAAAGAAATTTGTATTACCGACAGATATTATCCAGGCAGAATTTTCGGTTTTTTACGCCTTTTTCGAAGTAATTGCTTGATTTTAGAGCTTTTTCGGGTGTTTGGGTACTTTTTGGCATTTCATAATTGAAATATTGTTCGCTATTTCTCTTTTTATTGAACATTATCACAAATTTACGTTTTATTTAGCTAAAAACTTCAAAGAAAATTAACAAAGTTTGATAAGACGGATACGTGTGCTTATTTTTTGGTGGAGGAGCCTGTTAAGTTAATTTATTAATTGCAATTTCTACATGAAACATTAATAGTATCTGACTTAGAATATTATTCAACAAGAGTATATTGGTTATTATTACAATCAATGTTTATAGATTGGATTTTAAAATTTAGCATTTTAGAAAGAATTATGCTGTCACAATGATTCTTTGTCCGCCGAGTTAAACCTATTATCACCTATGCAAGTATCCAAAGATAATCACATCAATATTGCCCTTTCTATCATTGCAAGAGCAGCAAATAACGCTGTGAGAGTTCTTATGAACTTCTAAACGTAAAAACAAACGTACGCTTGTGTTCCAAGAACTTTGATAAGACTTCATCGACAACGTACTTTTTTACCACAAAAATTACCATTTCTATTGTTATTATTATTATTATTATTATTGCGGTTCACTTTCGATGAATTTATTGTTTGTCTTTTCTAGGAGTTATTGCAATCAGAACCAGAGAAAAAATCTTTAAAGTAAGTTTCGCAAAAGAACGACTAACACCGCTTACTTCTTTGTGCCGCCAAAGCGTTGCCTGATTTTGATTAATAACCGCTAAATACATGTCATTCCAATCAATTACCCATAAGTATGTACCTACACGGTAGAAAGTGTAGCGACACCGCTAGACAGCCAACGGTAATAGCCTAGTAGACAAGCATAAGCACTATACTTCTTCGATTACGCAATTTCATTAAGTTCATACACCTGGATACACCTGGACTATGTTGAAAGTAACATTTTAATAATAGCAAGAATAACAAAATACAACAACAGCCACGCAGCGGCAGCTAGCACCAACAACAACAATAATAATGATAATAGCGAAAAAAAAACGAATTACGTTTGTTGAAACAAGTGAAGTAGCGTGTATAATAATAAGAGAAATACCTCTATGAATGTATGTAATACAGTAGTAGTTAGCTGTGACCGTGGCCTGAATCTTTTTAACGTAAAACGAATTTATGGATATATACGTTGTTGATGTGTGTTGCAGAGTACGAAAAAAAATTCATTTAATTTTTGCTAATGTACAGCCGAGATGTTACGTATCAAGTCGAATAACCCTTTGGCGAAATTATTATACAATAGTCGCGTAGTTTTAGCGTCGATTACCAGCTGTAATTGTAATTTGCGATTTTTGAAAAGTTGTGTTTGTATGCGAGATAGAAACTCAACTCGTAGCTTATGTACTTTTTTTTAGTAACTCTACAATTGAATTTCGAAACAATTAAACATTAGGTTGTTGACTAACAATATGTCATATAGATTCCATAGCGTTTTCTCGGAAGGTAACCTTGAGTGACTTCAAAAATATCTTATTTTGCAAGACTGGTTTTCAAAAATTTTAATTGCAGCAGGAGATAATTACGTGTTATTACCGTATTTGCTATCTTAGCATATTACGCAGAAAAGAAGGAATAAATCAAGATCATTCTAAATATTTTCTAAATGCTTCAAATATTTTATTATATAGTATTTAATCACCATTAAGGATTATGCGCTATTTAGGAAGAGAAACAAAACTGGAAAATCAATTAATTTCCATTTGTAGATAGAGAATACCATCCACGTCAACTATTTTTTGATAATTTAATTGTGAGATTGTTCAGTGTAAAATAGTGAACTACGCACTTTGCTGCATAAACAATACAGTTGACATAAAAGTTTGGCCATATGAATTGAACACCTAAAAACTCAATCTTTACATTACAATCACTTTTCTAAAGAAATAAGTGTGTTGCATGTAAGTCTAAATGTGTTAATGAGGTTGAATTACATAAGCGAACCATTGTAAATGACGAGCAAGATCTGGTATAAGATATTAGTCCCATAGTTATAGTAGCCACCATTCCTACCAATAAAAATGTTATTCCTTATGTGTATTTCACCTAAAGTAGATAAACATTGTTGGTGTCTAATATTCACGAGAAGGTATTCCACATTTCGAGGATTTTACTTAACATTCGACAATTTCGAATGGTTCGATTGGTGACAAATTCAGGCCCGAATCGTTGCAACCACTTTAAGAATTCCACTAATATTTTAGAACCAAAAGCTATCATGTGAAGATAATTGCAGCAACGTTGTAGGAATGATTTTGTATTGAAAATTCACCTAATCGTAGAAAGCTGCGACACCTTTACAGAGTAACTTTCATTAGAATACTGGAGGAATTTTATTATAGTAAAAAATGCTTTAGAACTAGCGAAACTTCACATAAGGTAGTCTAGTTCCTAATACTTGAGCAAAAGTATATGCTGGTTTGATATCTAAAGAACATTAAGTACATTTATTTGACAAACATTTTGTTATAAAATGTTGCTATTTAGTATAAGAGCGGTTCAAACAATTGTAGGAGAATTAAACAAGTTAAGTGAATTATATTATCTTTCCTGCATTTCTGCTTTACGATTTATAAAAATGTGTGAAATAGTAAGAAAAACCTGAGAATAGAATTGCGTCATTGGATTATGTACAATCGCATATTGGGCTTACCACCAAAATTTTGAGTTTTTATAGTATTGTATCATATTATCTTAAAATAAATAATAGAAAATGAATGAGTTTGAATGTAAATCATCACTTATTTATATAGACGATTTCATCATCGAAACCTACCTAAATGCATGAACTAAATGTTTCCTGTCTTGGGGCTAGACCCAGATAGCATTGGTAAGTCATTAAAAGATGTCGCAGCGAAAAACATCATTCTTTTCTAATAAAAGATCTGCTTATTTGCTCAAATCATTTTCATCATTAGTGGCAGAGCTAGCGTAATGTTTAGATAGCCAAGTTATCGGTCTCGGATCAAGCCCCGAACTCGCATCTCTCTCAGAGTAAGATTTTCCGTAGTTTAGCTTACTCCTCCAAATTTGCGGAATGCTTGGAGAGATGATCACGCATCTACGAGCGCGTGTGTAATATTTTTATGGCCGGCCAAAGCTTCCCTGTAAATGGCTAAGCTGTTGGAGATGAGAAAATATGGGATAGTTAATGTTACTTCGTTTACTTGCTGTTTCAACCATTATAATTATAAGAACACTGCATAATTTGTGGTAGTTTAATATAAAATGTTTCAGTTATTCAAATAATTGTTGCAATTTGTGTAATCTCTGCTGAAATTCGTTGTGTTAGCATTTCATTAAGAACCATAGATACACTTGCACAACTATTTAGAAATAACTTATTGTAGCAAACATTGCAACAATGAGACAATATTGTTTCATTAATTGCTACAAATTGTCAGCGTCACGGCTCTTATAACTATTTGTAGTGGCATTTGCTACAATTGTAGAAATTAGCGTAACATTTTTTCTGTGTACCATCCAAAAATAAAGATTCTTTAGGTGGCAAAATCTCATTAACATGTTAAAATTTACATACTTACTACATTTATTTTCTTAAAAACCCAATAATTTGGTTACTATAAAATTGTAACGCCGCTCAACAAACTCCACCACTTTAAAGAAAGGGCTAAACAAAAGTAAGGTAAGTCGGAGTAAGTGCTACTTTGGGGTGAGCGTACTCCCAGTCAGTAATTGATAGGGAGTTTAGTATTTCGAAACGCACTTATCCCCATGCTGATGGAGGGTAAGTGCGCCACCATAGCATTATTTTTTTTTCTTCTCTGGAAGCACCATTTCCCACTTACGTGGTTTAGTGACAAGATATTGTAGTAACCACCAGACATTTTGTTAAAGATTTTTACTACTGGACAGCAACTAAGTCAATTTGGTTATTCCAACTAACTTTTTTAACGGTGCTTTTTGAAGCTGTGTTACTTTAATAAGTGTTCTGGTCCCATAAATTACAGAAAAGGCGATTAAAAAGTTTTACCTCAATAATACCAAATATTTCCTGTTTTTCTTGAGAAACTTTGTATATATTTTATTTGAAAACCAGAATATTGTACTCTATCTGCTTATCTTTATAAAGAAATACCCCCCAAGCATATTATTGATTTAATCATTAAGTGATACTTGTTCTGAGAACATTTCAATATGCATCACTTTTTGAGTAAGGACAACTACAGAATTTTCAAATTGGGTAAATCATTTTATTGTGTTATATATTTATTTTTATGTAATGTATTAGTTGTCTTTCTATAGATCACTTTGATGAAGAGCACAATTACACACGAACAATTTTGGTGGATATATTAAAGGAAATAAGATTCTGAGGCTTCAATTTTTGTAGACCTGGTGGATGTTGCTGATTGGCGTTTTAATTCTGCTTCAGCTTAATAACATTGGTCGACAAAAATAAACCTCCTTCTTTCAGAATCTAAAAGTATTCTTCACGCTGAATTCAAATATGCGTTCGAATTGTTCCAATCAGAGAGGACGTTTTTGTGATACTCGTTAGAAATTTGGCTCATTCTGGCTTACCTAAAAAATGGTAGATAGTGATTCTCGGGCATATTTTGCACCTAGAACATCTCTCTTCTTAGTACAACAATTGTCAGCCAGCATATTAGAACTCCATTTGCTTTGGTATCTTTTTTCCGTTGTAGAAATTTGTTGATGGAAAAGTTCACAATGCTCGTCACTGATAGATTCAAGATTTTCCGAGAAAACGTCTAAGTGAGAGTGCAAGAAATTAATTTTTAAAGACATATTACATCCCATAGCTTTATATGAATTCAGAAGATTAGCCAGTATGTCTGCTTTATGATTTCCAAGAAAATTGTTACATATATTTTTAAATGTTCGCCAGGCTGCTTTTTTTAGTGGATGTAATAGTACTTCAAAATGTTCATCAGCGATTTGTGGTCCTATAAAAATCCCGCCTTTTAGTTTAGCGTCACTGACTTTGGGAAATGGTCCAAGAGCCTCAATAACACAACAAATATTATTAGAAAACACAATACCTTTTTAATGACAGGCCAGAGAGTGCTAAAATCCGATTTTAAAAAAGTAGCTGCCACAAGGAAAGAGTAGTTAACGGAAAATTAATTAAAGATTACATATCTGAATTCAGGACGGAAAATGTACTAGTAGATTCACTATTTAGATATTTTGTGAAAAAAAAATCATATTAACCAGCGTAGTTTGGGTTTTCTAAACGTATCTAAGTGATAGGGTTACAATTCCAAAAAAGGAAAATATTGATGTAAAGTCTATGGATCAGTTATTCGAAGATTATTTCTTCCATAATTAATTTATATTTTTGGGTATGAATTGGGGATGAATTGGATGATACTTCGCCTTTTCGCCGAGTTATATTGGGTGATTTGAAGACGATTTCAAGCATAAAACTATTCTCCGTTTTGCAAATATAATCGATAAGTATGTATTTTTTTCGTTGTGGTACAGGTAGACCAAACATAGATTATATATCTTTACGTCACATTCCACAACCACTTCCGCCATATCTAATCATTTCCTGAAGTTTCAATGGGCAAACCCATGTATTAAACCACACATTTTCTAACACTACATTTCAAATACGTTATCACCTTTTGACCTTTGATGGAAACCCGATATCCTAAAAGTTAATATAATTTAATTTTCATTGTTAACCGTGATATATGTTCAATAATTTTTATGTTAAATGTAAAACGGTGATGGTAATTTTTTTTTGCAAATTTTATAAATAACTAAAGTACAAATTTACGAGTACATGTAATTATAAATATGTACATACGTGCATTTAATTTACGAGGGAATTTGTAGAATCTAAACCGAGAATTCCAGCATTGAAATCTCTTCGCGAACACGGAACGATCCGAGTAGGCGGCGACTTAGATGTATCTATTGGCAAGCAATAATTTCAATGTGTCCTGATTTATTGGCGTCTTACCAACACAGGAACAATTAATAATTCGCGATTTTTGGCTAAACATTGCGGTTGTTTAAATGTTTCATTGCAGCAATAAATCTAAAATTAACGTTGTTTATGTATGTAGATATATATTTAAGTGTTTTACAAGCTTCTGTATATGTATCCCGATCTGTTATCTATATTAGGTTAGGCAAGCTATATTTAGCTTCTGAAGTATGTGAAGTGCTTTATCTTGAAATGTAACTGCAGTTTAATTTGAACAAGCGCTTGAATTTTTTTTACCTTCAAACAGATACAACAAATAAAACAGTATAGCATATTTCTCAATTAACAGTAATTAAGTCGACATTACGAATTAATTCTATTGTAGCTACTCTAGTTCCCAATTTATTCATTGCTAATTGCATTGGAGAGTCATTTTATCTAAATAGAGAAGAACATGAAAGCATAATAAAAATTATAACAATTTTGGCTTCGTACATTATTTACGTATGAACGGCACGTGTATATCCATATCTATATGCACAGTTCAGTTAGTTATGAATGAACTCGAATATCATTCAATAAATGATAACGATTTGGTTCGTTAAACTTAAGCAGTAAGTATAATCGTTGCAAAATTTCAGAATACATGACAGATAAGCTGCAATCTTAATAGTCAATTTCCCTTTGATAAGATATTGTCAAAATTCGGTATCGTATTAATATGTAATCGTATCGCGACAAATAAAAATAAAAATAATATTAAATGCAAGTGGATATCATCGCAGATCAATACTGGAGCTGTAAAAACATTTTTCTATCCCGCAATCTTTGATTTTCTTGAAATTAAAACGAAACGTTTGGGAACGGCTAGAAAATCGTATAACGCACTACAATGAAAATTTTAAATTTTTAACTTGAATAAAAGTTTTACATCATGTAACGAGTTTATCTCTTGTTTTGTTTAAACCTTTTAGTATCAATGTTTTGCAATTTTATTACCATAATGTAAATATTTTGTCTAGGCATAGTTTTGATATATTGTTGATGCATAGGAAGTTCCATCCAACTTCCATATCAGGAAGTTTGTTCTAAAAAATATTACTGTCGAATGCACTTGGTCTATTTCACTAAATACTTTCAAAATGAACTCTATAGAAGGTGTGCATAAATTAGTGTAAATGCTACGTACAGCGACATTGTTCGTTCGATTCTGAATCGAAAACCTCAACATTAAAGTATGTATTGTAGCGTGTTTCATGTGTCTTCAGGAAGTTCTCGAAATTCGGAGTTCTAGTCGACTCTATTCAAGAAAATATTTTTATTTCAAGACTATAAAAATGTCTAATATTAGAAAATAATTTTCTTAAAATTTTATTTGTATTAAATACATATTTTCTTGGGGTTAGAAAATCAAAAAAATCCAAGACAGAAAAATGTTTCCTCCAAATAAATCATTTAGTTTTAAGTTAAGAAAATATTCATATTACATTAACCGGTATCTTTTGAAAATGTTTATGAAACGTTGTACGTTAAAGGTTATATCATTGTATGGGCAAGTATGGCATCTGTATTCCAGTTTCTGTCGCTACTTTCTAGGACGGCGAGACTATATCCCTTGGCGGTACGTGGCGCCAGGAATATTTCAATGTATTTCAGGAGCAAAAAGCGTTAGTGCTTTTGTCTTCTTACATTGTTTTTTCCGAGAGTGATTCCATCAATACCATGGGCCCTATATCAGCATTATATTGGTGATTGTTTCTAGGCACTTTTTTCATGTGTACTTCTACGTTAAAGTTCACTTTTGTTTGAACGTTATTCTGTAGATAACCTATCTCGGCCTTTTTTAAATCACAAGCAATGAGAATAATTTACTGCATTATGCACAGATATGTCGTACCTTATTAAACAAAGAAGGCGCAATTAATGATGTGCATATAAATAATATTCATTTTAAGAATTGTAAGGAAGTAAATGCTTTATTTTAAGAAAATGAAACTATTGATCTATGAATAATACCTAGTCGCTTTCTTGAATTAAGAAAACTCTTTACTGTCCTTAAGAAAATATTGTTTTGTGTTATAACGGCCATTTACTTATACTAAGAATCCCTTTCTTCAAATTTTCTGCAAGATTTTCTTAAATTAAGTTGATAAACGTCTTAAACAAAGAAATACAATTATTATATTACAAGTATATACTTCTATTAAGCGGAGAAAAAAACGCTAAGAAGATATTTCTTTTGATTTAAAGCAGTTATTGTATTGTGAACAATTGAAACAGTAATTGTCTTCAATCGAGGCCGACAGTCTTGATACAAGTAAACGTTTCTCTGCGTGTGTTCTATATTTGTTTGTAGAGGTAGCTGCAATTTAGAATAAAGAAGAATTTTTAATACTATTTATCCGTAAATGTTTCTTTTTGATTGCATAAGAAAAATTGCTTTTAGAGAATTAAACTGTGTCCAAAGAATATTGCCAAAACACAGAAGTTTCTCGCAATGAAACGACATCTCACAACTATTTTATTTAATTAGAAAAAGGATAGACGATAACATTGGAGGAAATAGCATTTAAAAATATGTATGGGGGGCAAGATGAGGTCAGTAAAATTTATAACACTATATCGCAGCTTATGTTGAAGTAGAACTTCTTGTGTGTACGAGGGTAGTCTGAAAAGTTTCAAACCTCATGCCTCTGTAATCTAAAAAAGTGAACTGCACCATTCTAACACGAAACAAACGGAAAACTAAACAATAAAGCTCTTTAACAAAATAGCGAAATCAGATCAATAATTACGCGCTTTGACAGTCGTTATGAATTTCACAGTCGTCAATGGATTTCATAGCTGACTGACCACAAACGTCTAAGGCGTAGCGCAGACGACAGACAGTAGGTGAGCGACAATTTTGTCGCTCGTAATGTACACTACGGTTTAGAATGCGTATGTAGTAACTTTGTAACAAGTTAATGCAGTTTCTTTAGTATATATACTTTTTATTTACCTAAAAAATGTACGCCTAAAACAATATTTAGCAACAAAAATACATTTAAATAGTGACTTTGTATAAAGAAATAGTTTTATACAGGTTCGCTTAAGTTAGAACAACTTAAAAATTAATCAGTATAAAAGTTCACTCAATTGGATTGACCCTAGCTTGAGTTCCGTTTGAGTAAAATATTTACTCATTTTTTTAGCGTATAGTAATAATATGCGGTTTAGATTCTATTTTCTACATACAATCGACGTGTGTGTGTGTTTTTGTTATAAAACAAATAAATGGACAAATTAGAATGAAAATAATGAGTAACAGCAAATTTAACAGTAACGGAGAGGGTTTTTTTCGTTTACATCTCAAAAAATGTGGCAAATATTTCTGCAACTATAGTAGACATTGTTAAAAATTGTAGTAAAATTTCATAGAGAATTGTGTCTAATATCTATAAAGCTATATATGAGAAATTCTAATGGAATTAACTGTAGTATAATGTGACATACTTTACTTAGATTCTCAAAGAATTGACTATAACATTGTAATTCTTTATGAAACATCTTAGAGAATACATATGTATTGTATTGAGACTCCACAAAAAAATGAACTTGTCAGGATGAATGTTGATTGAAATATTAAATGAGTGGAATCTAACTAAATTTTGCTCTTTTCGGAATAGAATCAAATAAAAATTAAATCACTTTTAATGACAAAAGAGTTTACAGTTTTATTAAACCTAATAATTATATTCCTTTTTACAAAATTTAGAAATTTTACAGTTTCCTAAATCAAAACCTAACCGACAGCTGTTTTTATAAATTTTATTTGACTAAAATGTTTTCAAATTTTGTGTTTAATTTGACTAAATTCTGCCCTATCGTGGTATCCAAATCAAGTTCAAAATGTATTTTTTCTTCAAACCTTATTTATATTTGCATAGTTTTCAAATTAAGGTACCAAAAAATGATTCAGTATACAATATTTATGCTTTAAAATTATTACAATTATTACGCATCCAAAGTTGACTTTATGAATGGACACACCAAGTATAATAAGTTGAAATCGTTACCATGTTTACCATAATATTTTAAAGACTGCATGTGAGTAGTAATACGTTCACTTATATACAACGCATTTAATTAATTTTGAATTTAAGTTTTCAATTGTAAATTTTATTTTACGCCTTAAATGTTGTTTATTGGACTCTTTTTCTTAAACAGAAATGGGTTTTAGACAAGGAGAAAAAATTATCTGGTGGAAAATCGAAGGAAGAAGGGGCCACCAACACTGCTTCGCTTCGCAAGCTTGCAACCAAAATCAGTTAAAAATGAATACAACCTCAATTTCAAATGTAAGCAAATTGAATAGTTACATATTTGAATAATAGAATCATTACATTCTGAAATTTATTCAATAAAAGCAAAACTATACTGGATTCACATTTCATTCTTTGTATTAAGAAATTCTAGCATAATGCTCTTGAGGGAATGACAACGGTAAAATCTTCATAGAATATTTAAAAATAAAATTTCTATTAATATTATATTAGCGTAAAATCAATGATTGTCCCAATTAAAAAATATAACTTTGAGCTTTAACACCATAAATTATATCTATATCCACTTATAAGCCCCCGTGCATCCGACGGATAATTTCAATATGATTTGAACATAAGGTGCGTTGTTACAAATACGAATTAAACCATTTTAGGATCTTACATCACCATATTCCTAAATTGAGTTTCAAAATAACAAAGATGGGAGGTTTTTAAGCCAGTGCATTTAAGAATTTGGAACTACATTCCTTATTACGATGCTAAAATTAGGCATGAGAATGTCGGCTGCTCTTCAGACTTGTTACAACCAATAGAAAATAAAAGCGAGTTAATAAAATGGCAATTTTGTAATAAACTTTATGGTCGCTTTTGAATTAAATAGATTTTTAAGGTGACTATTAAATGATTACAAAAATGATAACATGAATTTCTTCCGAAACGTAAGATTAACAAGTTCAAAATTAATTGGAATGCAGAGAGAACTTGTTGTGGCAATTTATTCTGACAGTTTATTCGATTTATAGCTAGATAATTTGAATTTTTTTGTACTACAGATAATACTAGTCGATGGAAACATAAATAGTACCACAGTAAAACATCGAACGATAGTATTAGCGCTCCAAACTGGGTCCACACTCACGAGAAAAGTTTTACCGAGTATTTTCGCAAGAATTGTAAAAAGTATTTCTCATGGATGTTAAATCTTCTTAAAAAGTGAATGGAAATTTTAACACTCAGAATTGCCTGTACATGTAATTGCAGTGTTAGTTGTCTATGAACGACTGTATTAAAATTTACTGAAAATAAAATGTTAAGACAAGACTTTTATTTTTAAAATAAGAACAATTTATTTAATCTAACAAAATATGTGGTTGCCCTAACAAAAATTATAGTTGGATTTAAGATAAAGTGCTACTGTCACAAATTTTACAGTAAAAGCTGCGACAGCAACACTTTACCTTAAATCTAACTTAATAATGATATCAAGGACTGTGGGGTAGTATGGCAAACAACGCGAAGTATCGGCACACTCCTCACCACAAAATATTAATTAAATTAACTCGGAACAGCTGTTTCGCAGGCTCCCAGGCAACCTCATTGGTTTATATTTGGAATAAATCAGATTTATTTGGTCATTCGGTTGATAATCCATTATGAACGGCACATTTCCTGGCGATTGAAAATTTTCTAAGGTTTTGCCGATATTTAAATCTAGAGATGCAAAATTAATGACTAACTATCGTCCCATTTCAGTTTTATCAGCTGTTGTAAAAATTTTCGAATATATCATATATTACAAAATCTATGCACAAATTACTTATTTGATGATCAGCATGGTTTTCTTAAAGGGAGATCTATTGAATCAAATTTTATATTCTCGAATGATATTTCAAATGCACTTTTTGATAATTCCCAATTGGACGTAAATTTCACAGATTTATCCAAAGCGTTTGATAAAGTGGATCATGATATTCTCTTGAAGAAACTTCATAGATTTAGATTTTCACATAATCTTTTGAATTTTTTTGGGTCTTTTTTATCCAATCGTAGGCAAGTAGAGTTCTTTGAAGGCGTTTAATCGGAGCCCTTTTTATCTCAAACGGGAGTTCCCCAAGGAAGTAATCTTGGACCCCTCTTGTTCTTATTATTTTTTAATGACATTGTAGATGTACTTGAATATTCGAAATGTTTACTTTATGCAGATGATTGCAAAATTTATAGGAGAATTATAACACCTTTTGATTGCTCTCATTTACAAAGTGACTTATACAAAATATTCGATTGGTGTCAACTTAACAAACTTTCTCTGAATGTTGATAAGTGCGCTATTGTTAGCTTTACGAGAAAAAAATTACCCTACTGCTTTAATTATCAGTCAAATAGTCTGTCTCTTACTCGCAAGAATACTGTAAAAGGTTTTCGATCCATCTTTTCGATTCTCTGAACATATACGGACGACTGCTGCTGATGCCTGTCGGAGTTTGGGGTTTATTAGGCGCAATACATCTAAATTCACTAGTTTAAAGTCAATTACTCTCCTACACAATGCAGTAGTAAGATCCAAAATGGAATTTGCATCTACAATTTGGTCTCCCCATGTAAAAAAAGGATAGTGATCTTCTAGAAAAAGTACAAAATAAATTTCTGCGTTATCTTTATTACAGAAAGTATGGCCAAAATACACCCTTTCAATCATACTTGAACATTCGCAAGGAATTTCAGTTGCCGCCGCTTACAGATAGGCGTGAGGTTGCTATGATATATGTGCTGTATAAGGTTTTCAATCAGGGTTGAAAAAAAAACATGTTTTTTATTTTCACCTCAAAGTCATGTTTAAAACAAAAAAAAAAAACTTGTTTAAAACACCTGGTTTAAACTCGTGTGTTACGTACAGCATAGTGGCAAAGTGCTCATTCGAAATTTCAGTCGGAGATTCACAAATCCGCGGTGATTCCCCAGAGGCAATATATCCGCACGTGTTTATTACACGATTCAACAGTTTGAATGCTTTCGAGATAACAATTTGTATAGGCGGTTATTTACTTTCGCTTTTTCACAAAGAAAGACGCTATTTGGTCTCTTTTCTATGAAGTTATGGAGGGTAATAAACCTGTTACAGGTAAATGTAAGAAATGTAAAGTGAATATGGTTGGATTAATGACTCGGATGAAAAATCATATTAAAAACTGTACTCCTCCGGGAACGACACATCAAACACCAAGGGAAGAAACTTCTTGCGATGATCCTGATGATGACGATATGCCCCTAGCTGAAGTCAGAGAAAATTCCAAAAGTCGAAAGATTCAAATTGAAAGAGGTAAAGTATATAATAATATAGGGATATAATAATATTAGGATTTAAAATTCAATTTTTTACCTACTTAAAAAATAGGCTCTGTTTTTGAATTGTAAGTTTGTATGTAATATGTATGTATTATGTATGTATGTATGTAGTTATGTATGTATGTATGTGTGCGTGTATGCATGTACAGTTGCTAAATAATACCTAAAAATTTAGTGGGATATGGGTTTGTAAATTACCATGTATTTTCTGACTATTTTTTGTAGAGAATATGTAACAGTATATATATATATATATATATACATATAACAGTATGTATATATACATATGGTTTTATACATTCAAAACTTAGAAACAGGTTAGGCAACGAGAAAGCATCAAAATTGGTTTCCATATTTAACGAACTTAATAGTAATAATGGCTTCGAACAATATAGTTAAAATAATGTTTTGTTGTTTCAGTTTCTTTTTTTTGTTTTACAAAAATTAACAAGACCACTCGCTGGTAATTTTGTTAGAAAAGATTTAAAATAATGTTTCTGTTTGAATTATTTCTATTGTATTATGCAATATAATAAAGAAAATGACCAAAAAACTTGTTTGCTGTTTCATTTTGAATATGAGTTACCTAAATGAGTAATATCAAACTATTAAAAACGTGGTACAAAAATTATTGTAAGCGTGTTTTAAACAAAAAATGTTTTAAACATTCAACAGAGTTTAAAACATGTTTAAAACATTTGTTTAAAACTAACTGCTTAAAACACAACAACCCTGTTTTCAATAATGTATTTGACAATGCAAGGTTATTGTCACTGTTTCGATTACATCTACCTTATTACAGTACCAGGCCGGTTCCATGTATGCATATTAGTAAAAATTACTTGTCACCCACACCAGAGATAAAAAAGCAGAATACAGGCAGTAGAGATGAAATACCTTAGAAGAGTGAAAGGAGTTACGAAGAGGGACAAGGTAAGAAATACAATAATAAGAGAAGAACTAGAATGTGAGCCAATCCTAGACTTCATCCAAAAAAGACAACTGAGCTGGTGGGGACACCTCCAAAGGATGAATAGTCATATGCCAGCTAAACAAATTTGGGAAGCTAGAGTGCAAAAACAGAAGAAAAAAGGAAGGCCAAGAAATACCTGGAACGGAGTAATACAAGGAATACTGGAGAGGAAAGGAGTTACTTGGGAAGAAGCTAAGAGGATAACCAGAAATAAGAAAGAATGGGCGGATTTCGTTTACGGCAATAATTAGTAATTGTTAACAGCAAATTGTAGAATTTAAACACCCGACATCAGATTCTGGTAGAAGGGTATTTTGATAATATATATATACTTGTCACCCATAACGAAAATTTGCAAACTATATAATGAACGCTTTCGCGAAATAGAAATCTTTGGAATATCGAAATATATCCGCCAGAAATGTAATATGTTTCAATCGGCAACTGATGTTAAGTTGTCTTCAATTTTTCGTAGATCTCTCTAACTTTTTCAATGTGGCTTCCCTCTGACATTTTCACTAGAATATACCTTTACTTGGTATTGTATAATGCTCTGCGATTATATATATATAATAAGTTTTTAATTTAATGACACATGTAATTAGGATAAATTCCTGTATATGTCTATTTTTTAATAAATAAATAATGAGGTTGCCCAAGAGCCCTCGAAACAGGCGTTCCAAATTAATTTAATTAATATTTTGTGTGGTGAGGAGTGTGGATACTTCGTGTTGTTTGCTAAATCCAATTATAATTTTTGCTAAGCCAACTACATATTTTGGTAGATTTAATTAACCATATTGTAATTCTTAGTATAACTTGTTCTTATTTTAAAAATAAAAGGATTGCTGTCCTAAAACTTTTCTCTGTGTACTTTCTACAGTGCATATAATATACTTTAGTAACGATATTACATTCCTCTACTGCTGTTTTTATATATTTAATGGAAATATGATATTTTTAGGTGTAAACATGTAGAGGGATTTTCAAGTAGAAAAATATTTAAAAATAAATTTAGCTTTTAACTGTGTAATTTTATTGGAATATACTATAACTATATTTTGTCAATAAACAGCATTGCAAATACGCTATCTTACACATTCCGCATAAATAAGCTAGCCAAAAACAACTTATCTGCTTTATTTTATAAAATTCATTTCCGTTTAATGTTCTAGTTTAAATATAATCGTCCATTTTTTACATCTTAACAACGCGCTGTTAAAACTGACAACAATGAATGGCAATTATAACTGCCCCGTAGAGCAAACGACGGAAAATAAACAACAGAGAAACACTCAAACCGAGTAACAAAATTGAGATGTTATTTGAGATAATATGCAGCAATCCTTTTTACATTGAACAATTAACATCCCGAACTTCACAAACCATGAAAATGTCTTTTATTATGTTATGTAAAATATATTAAATTGCAACAGTGTAAACTAATAGAATTAACTACTGATTAAGTGAAATATTACTGAGTGTTCTTGTATAATCTATTTTACTCTCGCTACCATACTTGGAGTATTATAATAGATTAAGTAACATTTTCTGAGTGTCAAAATTTATAGAAAAAGATTCTATCTTTTATAAAATAATTTTTACCCTCGGATTTTCAATGCCTGAAAATATCTCAGGAATGTATGGAAAAAGAACCTAATTGATACAAAGTAAGTAACTAATTAGGCCTACATTTTGATCAAGTGATAAATATTGTTTCTTTAAATTGAATTCTTTATAACTATGATAGTCTTTAATATGGCCTGATGCAAAAGTAGCTGGACATTTGAAAAATTAGAATTTTTTTTGACAAATGAATCAAACGTCAATGTCTTGTACAAACGTTTCTCTTAAAGAGAAAATCGTTTATTTGTTAGTTGTAAGAATGAAAACTGCTGCTATTAAAAATTTGGGAGAACGTATTTATTCTGCCCTTGGAAGATGGACCACGGCGGAAGTGGTGAGACACTTTACAAAAGAAAATTTTAGCCGGAGCACCATATAGAGCATCATAAAACGTTTGTATGATGGCAAACCTACTACTAACTTGAAAAAAAAGGCAGAGCGAAAAAGCTAAATAAGGGTAAAGTTACAAAAATGATAGAATTGATGGAAAACAAGATTGGAATATCGCAACGACAAATGGCGGCAAAGTTTAAAGTGTCTCAGTCTTGTATATCAAGAAGTTTGAAAAAAGAAGGTTTAAAATATTATAAAAGACAAAAAGCACCAAAATATACGGATAAACAAATGAAAATTATTCCGGTTCGATGTAGGAAGATGAGGACCAATCTAAGTTGCACAAAAAGTTTTGATCTTAGATGATGAGAAATATTTTACCATTGGTAACACTAACATCGCTGGAAATGCTGGATTTTACACAAAAAATAAAAACTCTGCTCCTGACGAAGTGAGATTCGCAGGTAAAGCAAAATTTGAGCCAAAAATTTTAGTTTGGATTGCTATTTCAAAAGCCGGTGTTTGAAGTCCTTTCATAAGAAGTGTGCGTGATTCAGCAATAAATGCTGAAGTGTATAAGACAAAACGTCTACCAAAACTGAAGCGATTTATTGAAAGATTTCACCAAGGAGATGATATTCCCTTTTGGCCAGACTTAGCGAGTTCGCATTATGCAAAAACTGTTACCACATGGTTAACAGAAAATAACATCGCTTTCGCCCCTAAAAAAATGAATCCTCCAAATATTCCAAAGGCACGTCCTATCGAAGATTTTTGGGCAGAACTTAGTCGACTCGTTTATGAGAAGGGTTGGACGGCAGAAAACGAGAATCAGTTAGCACGTAGAATTAGTAATAAGCTGAAGCAAATTAGTCCAGATTACATCCAAGCCATGATTCAAAAGGTTTCATCTAAGCTGAGAAGAATTGAAGAACGTGGACCTTTTGCCATTTTAACCTAATGGTAATTGTAAACAAAAATTCTAGTTTTAAGAATAAACCATCGCATATTTTCTAATAGTTTTTGATTAAAGTATAAAAAATGTTAAAAGATGTCCAACTACTTTTGCATCACCCCTTAAAGACCACCATAATAATTTCTAAAGAAACATTAAAATAATGCTCCAGTTTCTGAAATACAATAAAAGCACGTTTGACAAATTGTTTTAGATTGTACTCAAGTAAGGCTAATTAAGGTTACAATAAAATCCGTTTTATATAGCCCAAAGAATTATTAATTTGGTGAATATTGAAACCTTTTCTTTTTTAATAAATTAAAACAGTGTGCTTTGCATTTATAATATCTTTATGACGTTAGATACTATAAATAAAGCAAATCAAGTTATTGGATACAAAAACACCGTAAACATTATAAAAAAGTTAAGCTATATTCATCAGTACCATCAAACATTCACTATAGAATAATGCTTTTACATTTATTAATTTAATAACCTGCAATTAAATTTAATAACATCCAATTTACGTGTAGTTTTTGGTACAATCTGTACCTTTTATAATATGGTTAAAACTTTCGTGAATATACAGTAGATAACAGGCATTTCTACTGACTTTTAAATATAACGAATTTATACATTATTTTTATTGCAAGTATTGTTTGTATGTATTTATTCATATTGACATACCTTGAAAGCGTAACAAATAAGCAAACAACATACTTTGTCTTAATGTTGATACTTTATCAATCAAAAACATTTTTAGACGATAAATATTAGAACGTTAAGTAATCCTGTATGTATCGATTTTCATTAAATTTTAGAGAATTTAGGTTATTCCTACAAGAAAGAATAATAGAAAATCGTTGGAAATTAGCCAAATAATAGCACTGCTCAAGAACAGCGCAATTCCGCAATGAATTTAATAGTAGAAAAATATCTTAATGTTGCTTTACAACTAAAATAAACAGTGGAGTATCGTTTGTAAAGCTGTTTGATCAGATTCGAATACATAAAAAAAGAATTTATTGCGTTTACATGTAAAGTATCGAGGATTAGTAAAAATAGAATCAAGATCTGGCTTTTAAAGAATTCTTTTTGAAGTTTTGCTTAGATTTGTCGAAATTTGTCTCGTTGGGATATAAAAATATAATTGATAAACGTATCGAAACGGTGCTAAACGTTTACCTTGCGGCACCACCGTGCAAGTGGTGTGCCCGGAAGCGTTAATGTCCAGGTCCGTATACGTCTGTGCGGGACAATCACCGTAAAAAGGTTCACTAGTTGTACTGACTAGATCTAACACCTGTAGCACCATAGTGCCCTTGACAGGATCCGTGGTTCCTCCGGTTACGTCACTACCGGTCTCGCAGAGTCGACTCTCCGATATGCGCTCGCAATGTCTATATGTATACAGATATATCTACTTAAATATATGTATATTATGTATGCATATAAGTGTTGTGTGCAGTCTGAATTTCGTCGTACGGGGCGACGCAACTGAACCGATACAAGCGCGGCTTAGAACTGGATCCCTCCCGCGATCGTTGTGCATAGGACAGAGGAAAACGACGCTCAGTTGTCGCCCCACCACAGCCGACCGCGACCAACAACAATACCGGAGGAGAGCCTTGCAGATAGGCGCGTTTCGGGCCGATATATTTACGATACTTAAACATATGAGAGAATTGCTACTTCACGTTTTATGTAATGTTCCAAATTATGTATATAGCTATATCTGACCTTTTCTCTTCTATATTATATGCTATTGGTCACGATTGAGATTAATACTCGCATTACGAGATTAACTGGCCGCTTATGTGCGCAAAAAACAAATTGAAAGTAAATAGCTCAATTAATTAATTCGAATTTGTTTATTTATTGCCGATAATTATACGAAGAATTGATAAACGACGTGGAATTTGTTTGGAAAAACCGCTACTGATAAATTTCATGTGCGGAAAAATAATTCAATCAATATTATACATATTCCAGAATATGTACAATGACATATGTACAAAAAAGAACAGATTATGTGAGACGGTGGTTCGTAAGCGGTGAGATGTAAATGAAGAAAATAGTAGGTAAGTAGGATAATGGATTTATATATTTTTACCATTAGATAACTAACGTTAAAATTTCTGTATAAAAAAATAATAAAATAGTTGCCACAAATTGGTGAATATCAGAATTCCTGTTTGTATTAGGGATTAGCGAAAATTACAAAAATCTCGCCGATATCGTTTTCAAGGCCAGGAACACCAATGTTAGCAGTTTAAATAAATTGCGATTTTATTCACCACACACTTAACAATGGTTTGATCTTTCATATTTTGTAACTAATTTGTTAGTATATTTGCTCCTTTAATAGGTATTTCAGCAAAAGGTAAGTGATAAGACGTGATAGTATGCATAAGTCCGTTGAGGTATCTGCTGTTCTATCTCCTATCCTTTTTGTCATAATACCTAGCACCCTTCTAGCACCTAACCATACAGTTATCCCTGTCACTGAGATTACCGAGATAGTAAGTTTTGTAATATTCTTTGCAAACAGAACTAGTACAAGTTTAATCTTTAAGTATCTGTACACACAACACACAAATTATTTTGCGGTTATGTCATCTTAATCGAAATAATTTTGTACGTATACAATTACAACATTACGTATATATGGATAATTATTGTTTTTATAGATACCTATTTAAAAGTGCATACCCTTTAACAATTTTTTTGTCGACGTATTTTTGTAGCTATATACATATTATAACAATTTGGACATACTACAGTGTGTTTAAAGTTATCGGCGCACTGTACCTAACTTTGATGTTGTTAAAATAAGATTACAACTTCAACGTCTAAACCTGACCTAACCTAACCAGATTCACTTTACAGGTTCCTGGAAAAATAATATGATTAATTCAATAAAAAATAGAGTTTTTAGTATGTTCCCATTTTGGGAATGTTCGCCATTAAAAGGCGAAGTCAAATAAATGGTAAATAAAAATGTATTTGTTTCAAACTGACGAAGTTCTTTAAAAGTTGTTTATTGTTCAATCAAACATATCACGTATATTAAATCAAACAGATATATTTTCAAATCTAACTTGAGATTATTTGTTTCAAGACATCATATGTTTGAATCAAATAACGATGACAAAAAATTATTTCCTTAAATTAAAAAAGTGTAATTTAAAATTGAAATTTGGTTAACTGAATGCATGTTTGTTTCAGTCTCTGTGTATGTATGTATATATATATATATATATATATGTATAGTTTATTTCAAATTATAAGAATATAACTGAACGGCTTGAATGCTGTTATTGCACAACCTGCGGTAATAACTACCTGGATACGCAAAAAAACTGCTGAGGACCGTAATGACAAAATTTAAGTGAATTGAATAGAAATGGAATTATGATTTGCGATATGCGTAACTACTTGTTTGTACATTTAAATCTCATTTAACATGTAAATTCTTTAATTACTTGTAACATCGAATTGCTTACTATGTAAATTTATACTGTTTGTAAAATATATATACATAAACATATAATTATCTTATAGGGCCGTAATTTATAGTCAATACGGCCCCTAGATTCAATATGCATTGCCAGGTTATTATCGTCACAGAAGGTGCAATAAAAGTATTAAAGGCCTTGTAAGTCTACAGTTATATTCTTATAATTTGAAATAAACTATATGCGTATCAAATATAAACCGGACTGATTTTCTTAAAAATTCCGGAGGGCTTCTAGACCTGGAAGGGGTTGATGCGCAGGTATCCTGTATTGCTAGGGAGAGGGGAGAACCGATCGCAACTTTCGTGGGTCCCTTTAGTGTCAAAAGAAACCATGAGCGAGAAAGAAGTGCATGTCTCCGTGGAGCAGCGGATTATCATCAAGTTCTTGGCCAAGGAGGGTGCGAATCCAACCGAAATTTTGCGACTGTCAAGAACCAGTATGTTTGCATGGCACAAAAATTTTTTGGAGGGCGTGAGAAGGTCGAGAACGAGAGCCATAATCGCCGGAAAGGTAATGGCAACAGTGTTCTTTGATCCGTAAGGTGCTTTTCACGTTGATTTTCTTCACGATCGACGCACAATTGATGCGCAATATATTATTGTGAAGTACTGGATGCCGCGAAATTGTCATTTCGAAGGAGAAGGAAGAAGCAATCGGCTAGAAGTGTCATTCGTCTGCATGACAACGCCATGTCTCATGTGGCTAACGCCACGATACAAAAAGTGGATACATTACGATGGGAACATCCACCCTATAGTCCAGACTTGTCACCTTGTGACTTCTAGCTTTTTAGACCTCTCAAAGAAGCGCTTGAAGGCCAGCGTTTCGGCGACAACGAACCGGTGGAAGCGTTTGTGCTCCAATGGCTACACGAACGGCCGAAGGGTTTTTACGATGATGGAATAAAAAAGCTCCCAATCCGATGGGAAAAATGTATTTCTAGGGCGGGAGAGTATATAGAAAAATAATATATATTTGTAAGCTTAGTTAAATAAAGTTAGAATTTAAAAAAAAACGAGACCCGTTTATACTTGATACACCCTCGTATATACAATTTGTCCCCGGATGGGGTATCCCAATTTTGTAAACTTTCTTATTTTTATTTTTTAATGGTTTTTTTTTTGTTTATTTTGGGATGTTGAATACAGTGCTCAAACTTGGGACAAAACATACATTTTAAAATCAAGATCGTCAACTTGATTTATTGAAACAGAAAATTGATAAAGTTGTTAATAAATGCCTTAATAAATGAAGAGATGATTCACCTTATGCATAAAGAATTCAGAAAATGTGTGTAGAGTTGTTAGTCAAATATTTATTTATTTTTTATTAAATCTTGTATATTAACAATTTTTTTAATTCTAGAATAAAAATCATGTTAAATCATATTTTTAGGATATCTTCCACAAAAAATAAAATTAATAATGATATTTTGATAAAAGTTGATTTCATATTTTTTAATTTTTACAACGCCCTGTATGTTTTCCCTCAAGTTTGACCACTATGTTCAACATCCCAAAATAAGTAAACCAACTGATTAAGAACGACATTTCTTCAAAAAATGAAAAATAAAAAAAATTACAAGAGTGTATAAATTTGTATAAATATTTTTGACAGTGTACGGACGAGTATACAAGTCACCTATTGAGACAATCCAAAGCCATTTTATGAAAATTTTTTGTTGTTTAATTTCGCATAACTTATATTCATTGGTTTTCGGTTCTTCACTAATATCTACATAAAATGGGGCGTTTTGGTTTACCAGTTGTAGCAACCACACGGTTGATTTCTTGTTATAAGATATAATAGCAATCTGTCTAACCATCCACTACTTCACTTAAACTCATCGTCACTTATTGCCCCACTCACTGGAATGTTATTTGCTTCTGCTGTTAAAACCAATTGAGTAACATTATATCCAAATAAACTACGCATTTTCTTCCATTGCCATTCGTCCTCAATTTTCAAGCAATTTATCCATATATTTGATGCTGTTGACTTATTTAAATTCAATTGTATTTTGCAATTTACCACTTTCAATTGTTTCAATAATCTTTAAGTTTTCATTTATTGAAAATTATTTGCGATATTTGGACTGCTTTTCCATTTTATCTGGATGTATATAAAGTGGAAAGCATGTTATTTATTGAAAAACGCACGTGTGATTGAAAGTAACAACTCAAACGGTATGAACTTCATAATAAATAATTAATTTTATTATACATAATTTGGGGAATTACCAAAGGAGTCCGTTTGTAGTGAATTTATTGTAATTTTGTAGTTCATTATAACGAAAAGTCCATTATAAATGATTCGATCATAAAATAATTAAAATGCATTAGCTTAAACAGGATTTATATCTGGACCTGCAAACTTTGACCATTTTTCCGAGTTCGAAAATAGCAAAATTTTATTAGCGATTTTTTTAGTAAAAATCTGACTACACCATTGCATTTAGAAGGTCTTGAAATGGTTTTCATCAAAGTTCCATTCAATTATGTTTATTAATAGAAAAGTTATAAAACAATCATTTTTTAAACATTACGGTGCATTATTTCATAAATCCGTTTCTTACATCTATTGACCAAGATAGATCAAATTTTATAAAAGAAAGCAACTAAAATGTATGTAACATGTAATTCCGTATTTAGATTCACTTCGACAATTATCAAACTGTCAATGTCTCAGCCTGCATTTGACTTAATAGCCTACTTTGGATTTCCCCTAAATTAAATGCATTTTTTGGATGAAATAATAATTACTATTAATAAACGAAATATTTTCTGAGATACTGTAATACAAAAATACACTAAATAAAATAGAACGAGATTATTTAAAAAATCAATGTAGCTAATAGGAATTACCTATTGCTTTAAAATTTGCAATTTGGTAGATGTGTTATATTCACTTTCTTTATTGTAGTCAGATTTTGAAGAAAAGAGCAATTTTGTGATATTTAGTGATACATTTGGTTAAGTTTTAGTTGTTGCTTTTCATAAATTCTGATCTGCCTTGATCAGTAGTGTAGTTAAATTTTTAATAAAGAAATTGCTAATAAAATTTCGCTATTTACTTGAAAAATAGGCACAGTATGCCTTGAAACATTAGATAAACTTCTAAAAATTTGTGTGGAAGTAGACTTTTTAATCCACTATGTATTCCAAAAAAAAAAAATTGGATTCATTTTAGTGTAACATACTAATTATATAGGGGGCTTCCATTTTAAGTAGGTTACACTGTATATATAATAATGATAATAATAAGCTTTATTCCCCATCAGACAATTTCAATTACTGGACAAGTAGTTAATTAAACAAATTACAAAACGAATACAAAAAACAAATGAGAGTAACAGGTTACAAAAAATTACTAAAGTAAAGAGCAGTGACTATCCTTATTGTATGTAAAGTATCATAAAAAATATCACATTGTGAAGGTGATTTTAGAAGAGCATTTATTCGAGGAAAAAGGTAGATAAAACGTATTCGAATATCGGACACCAGAGCGTGGGATTATAAATTGTAACCTTTGAAGTAGTGCCGACCAGCCAATGCGGCCATTACACAATTTCCAGAGAAACAATAAACCGGAGGATATGCGCCGAAAGTTAAGAGAAGGTAAATTACATCGGGACAACAGTAACATATGATCGATGCCTCTCGGTGGGTACACTTCGTTTTGCCGGAACCAGAGGAGTTTAGCAAATCTGCGCTGGACCAATTTCAATTGGCGTTTATCCGTTATATAGTAAGGGCACCATATGATGGACGCGTATTCCAGGCGGGATCTAACAAGAGCGTAGTACAAAGATTTTAAGGCTACACTACAAAACCAACAGATCTTCTAGCCGCACATGAGATGCTGATAATGTGTTGCGCAAAAGTGAGTTTGCTATCAAACAAAATCCCTACATCCTTAATTAATTCGACACGTTCCATGTTAACTTGATTAAGCTCGTAGTTAAAAGTAATTGGCGCGATGCACGTGTGAATGAAATAACTTTACGTCTGCTGATATTCAGAGGTAGATTATTTGATGTACACTATTGAGAGATATTTAAAAAATCGCTTTGCAAGAAGTAGCAATTTTCGAGACTGGACGCCTTACGATACAGCGTCAAGTAGTCAGCGAATGCATTCGACGATAAACGTGTACTTATACCGTTAATGAATAAGTTGGAGATCAAAGGTGCAAGATTAGACCATTGAGGGACTCCCGAAGAGGCAACGTATTGACAAGAGCAGATATAATTGAAACAGGTGCGCAAGCGAATCGCTAAACCCAAAAGACATAAGTTTGTATGGAATTAAAGAATGGTCAAGGCGGTCAAATACTTTGGCAAAATCGGTATATAAAACATCAACTTGCACGTGAGAATCTATAGCATGAGAACTCCCATACATTGGTTACAGTAGATCTTTTCTCAGTAAAGCCGTGTTAGCAAGAAGAAATGCTGTTTTTAACGCAAAGTTAGATAGCAGTGTATAAGCATTGTTCAAACACTTTGGCAAAATTCGAGAGAGAGAGAAGATAGCTATTGGGCGATAGTTGGATATGTCAGCCGCTTCCCCGGATTGAAATATGGGTAGAATGCGTGCAACTTTCCATATATCGGGAAAAAGTGAAGTTTTCAGGACTAAATTAAAGATTTTGAAGAGAGGATGTACCAATAGGTGTTTACAATGAATTTTATCATCTCCAGAGTTGTGACTATTCTTTAGCTTATTACATCCAAAACGGATAGTAAAATAGAAAAGATAATACGTGTGAACATACACTAACAAAATAAAATATATATAAACGAAAATATATCAAAATAAATTTCGAAAATCAAAAGAAAATTAAACATTATTGAGAATAAGATTATTAATATAAATCGAGGCCAAGTTGATTAAAGTTTCTTGCCGTGTGGACTAAAGGTGCTCGCCACAGTACGTTCGTCCGCGCAGTGGGAATGCGAAGTAATTGGTTGGATCTTGTTTCCAGACGTGGCAAGAGGATATCAACTCTGGAGAGTAAATCAGGAGAGTCGATTTGGTTGGTGATAATATTCTTCATAAATGTTCTACTAATGTTTCTTCTATCGGCAAGTGCAACTATGCCATGCCTCTCAATCAACTCACTATAAGGAATTCCACGGACAGGATAACGACCATCGATCTTATAAGATAGGTATTTCAAGAATTTACGCTGAATCTGTTCGAGAGCATTTATATGAATATCATAAAAAGGGTACCAAGCAACGGATGCGTATTCAAGCTTAGAGACATGCAGTAAGCATAGAAAAGGGTCTTGATGGCATCAATGTTGGTAAAACCCTTACAGGTGCGAAAAATAAATCCTAATGATTTAGAGGCCGCTGACGCAACCACCGAGACATGGCTGGAAAAAGTAAATTTCTCATCATATATAACACCTAAGTCTTTAATAGAAGACTGGCGAGCAATATTAGTATTGTTGATGCGATATTGAGAATCGATTACATGTATCTTTTTTGTGAAAGATAAGAAGAATGTTTAGTTTAAGTTTATTATCTAAGCACCAGGAATAAATTTTGTCGAGAGTACTTTGCAAAAGGACGTCATTGGGTAATGGTATGGTAAATCTTAATATCATCGGCGTAGGCTAATAAGGAGCAGTTGATGGATTTGAGAAGGTCATCGATGTATATATTAAAGAAGAGAGGGCCAAGGTTCGAACCCTGTGGTACCCCAGAGGTTGAGTAAAAAAGCAAAAGAGATTTCTCAGAAAATTCAGTAATGTTTATGCAAAATGAACTATTAAACCCAACTTGAGGAATGTTGGCAGATGACGGATAGGTTAAAACACCTCTGAAGTATGTCCGAAACGCGTTGACGATTTCAATATATGTACCTGAATTTATTTAAACAACATTTATCTATTCATGTTTAAAGTATGATATGCAAGCGTTTCTTTTACTTTCCAAGCTTTCAAATTACATTCGTTTGGAACCATTTAAGAAGAATTAAAAAAGTTAGCAACTTAATCCTAACAACTTAAAACAACATTTTATATTATTATTAGATTATTTGCTTTAATAGTTTTTAGTATAATTTAATCTTCAAATTCCATAAATTCTGTGCTTACAAAAATAAATATCAATGACAAATTTCTTAAATACATTTTGAAATATCACGATCCAATGGAGGCGATAAGTCTGCTATTCGTGGACATTCAGACCATATTAGTAAACATAAAAAGCTTGAATTGGGAAAAAAACTATCATTAGATTGAAAGATCGCGTATAAAACTGCGGCATTTGTAATAATTCTACCGGCAAATTAGAATCGAAAAAACCTTACTAGAAAGCGATAATCTACTTTTTTGTTTTTGATAATTCGCTGTCGCATCATCTAATACGTACAGATTTTCTGAAGCATTTATCCGGCTATAAGGTATAATAACAAACAGGATATCATTTTTTCGCTCCAACCTCTTCGCTCGACACTCATAATTTAAGTCGATTTTGATTTAATTAACCCATCCAAACAACCTGTTTTATATCTGTATACACTGCGAGGCGTGCGGACCTTATGTAATATTCAGTGGTGTTTGTTGAACGTAGTGCGCGGCGAACACGAAGAAGAAAAGAATAGAAGGAAAAGAAAAGAAATTGTCGAATACAGAGCCGTGCGAAGCCGAAAGAGGTCGCTAGCTTCCACGCGAGCTTCCCTTCTCGGTATATCCGAACAGGAAATCACGTTGATTTTTATCAAGTGCGCGCGTGATTAAAATTTGATTGGAGAGGCTTTGGCCTCTCCGCTAGAAAATAGGAGTTTTGTTGGTACACGCGCTCATAGATTAAATATGAAATTATAATCATTTCTTTTTTTGGACTTGGGAACTTCCCATGCGTTCTACATACAGATCGTTTAGGAATTTATAGAATATACAACGATATGTATGACCACTAATGCTAGATCATTTAACAATAATCTTTGAAATATATACACAAGAGCCATTGTTAATTGTTAGACACTGTCAATTACTGTTGTTTACTCCGAGTGTCACGATTAGAGCAACGCAACTGCGCTGAAAGCCAGTGGCGGACGCATAAAAGTTTACACAAAATAAATTAAATGTGATACGTGCTCAAACACTTACCGTTTTAAAAGTCGTCCGTGAAATCACAAAGTGGACAATGTCTATTTAATATTTGTAACATTAGATATGTTTCCAAAGTTGTTTCGGCAAAGTGAGTGCGGCGTGAAGAAAAAATGTTTTTGTATGCCGAAAATGAACGTTCTACATCTAGTGACGTTATATTTGCGTAAGTAGAATAATCTTTCAAATAACTTAACGGTTCTGTTGACGCACCTTCACAAATTTGTCTTAATGTGCCAAAATCAGAGTCTTTATCTAAAACACTTTCAAACCTTTCTAAAACACAAACATTTCTTGCGTCTTCTATTGCGCATAGCTGTGCGTGAACATGTTCCACTATTTGCAAAGATTCCACTAACGACACCGAAGAATTTTGTAGTTTTTCTATCGCATCCGCTAGTCCCACGTAATTGTTCTGAATAATTTCCAAATCTGTTTTTACTTGACTATCCTGAAATTTCAAGCGGCTTACCTTGACAGCCGCAGCTTCCTTTGGGTCGAATTCTAAAATCACGTTCTTTATATTCTCAAAATATTTAAGATAATAAAATGCAGCCTCTAACCATGTTCCCCAACGAGTAAGAATAGGTTGTGGTGGTTCAGGAACACCGACGCATAGGCTATGAAATTCCCGAATACGTTTTGGGGATTTTACAAACACAGCTTTTGTATGTGCTATTAGAGCGTCTACCTCGGGATAACATTTTCTGATACTATCTGCTACGAGACTGAGAGTATGAATTTTACATGTAATATGCAACAAGTTAGCACAATGTTTTTTAAGAGATCGACCTACAGCAAGTATGTTTGCGGCACCATCACTCATAAACATCAACAGTTGATTTGTTGAAAGTTCAAACTTTTCCAATGTATTTAACACCAACATTGAAATTACTTCGGCAGTGCATTGTTGTATTCGTCTGGAAGTTAGTAAAATTGATGGTGACGGTCGATGTGGTTCCATTGTGCGTACCATTACATTAACCACAGAATGTTTTTACGATCTGTTGTTTCGTCCACACATAACCACAGTTTTTTATCTTGCAACTCCGATTTAATTCTTTTCTCGACATGCTCACGAGCAGACGGCACAACTCTCTGTAATGTTCTCTCACTTAGTAACTTAAAGTCCGAATATTCATTCCAAAACGAGACATATGCTTTCTTCCTTAGTAAATGGAATAGTAAATTACATGCAATAAACACATAAATTAAATTTAACTTTTCGACCAACACATTAAATCTATTTTACACACTACACATTGAATTTTAGCGCCATCACACTTTAAATCAGGGATTTCTGCAATAAATTCTCATATTGTGTCCAACTTTGGTCGTTTTCGCGACGTAGGGAACATTTTCAAAACAAACGTAGAACTACGATATAGTATACGACAGCGTAGATGCATACACAACAGATCGGCTTTCGAGTCGCAGTTATACTGACGCTTATACCGAATTGTCCCGGCCGTGTTTATTTTGTGTAAACTTTTATGCGTCAGCCACTGGCTTTCAGCGCAGTTTGCGTTGCTTTAGTCACGATGCGTTAGCAACTATACCAATTTTCCAATTTTAAATTGCAAAATAATCATAAGAACGTTAACAAACTTTCATGTAGAGCAGGGGTTCCCTAAGTGTGCGCCGCGGCGCCCCGATGCGCCGTAGAGAGTAAACAGGGGCGCTGCGAGGCACTCCTGCGAACGCGGGCAGACATAGCAGTCTGGAACATTCTAGAATTAACATTTCGAAACGGCTTCGAAGCTAATGGAACTTTCTAGAATATCTAGACTAGATTGTTCCCGTAGCTCGTAGAACGTTCTAGAAAGATATGGAACATTCTCGAAGCACTTAGAATATTCCAGAAAAGTATGGAACTTTCGTTAAGTTTATAGAATTTTCTAGTAGACTTATATAGCATACTATCAGATATTGTCTAAGTTTCGCGAAAGTTCTAAGTACGTGGGGGGGGCTAATATAAATACGGCACCACTTCGACGAACCAGTTCCTAAATGACAATTGAAAAGTAAACATTTGAGAAGAAAAGTAAACGGTTTTTAGATGCCCGCTACCAAAGGAGCGCCCCCGCAATATTTTCAGCAGTTCTTTTCTTGAGTCTACCACTACCGGATTCGCGACTTACTACACCAGTTTCACGAAATTTATCCATTTATAGTTGCATAGAATTTTATTGCTTTTGTCCATTACGAAAACAGTCCTCAACGATAAATATTTGGTGATCTGTAATAAACGTTTGTCAATAAATGTCAAATGTAATTTGAAGTTTCAATTTTGGATTTAACTGTCAGATGAAGTTGTAACCAACATAAAAATAATTTAAAAAAAAAGATGGCCCTCCCGACTACGTTTTTTTATTATAATATTGTATTACTACACTAAGAAACCGTCGCCATATAATGACCCTGTAGCACACCAGCTTTCGTCTTTCTATATTTTTTGGAAGTGTATATATTTCTTCTTTAGATCATTCTAGTTGTCTCTTACCCATGATTATCATATTTCGCGGTGTTTAATTCTCTTGACCAGCAAAGAGCATTTTCTTGAATAGTTGGAGTGATGTTATCTTGAATTAACTGAACTAGTGGAAAGGCCTGCATCAGCAAATTATTCATCAGACTGACAATTTGGTAAATTTCATAGAAAAGAGTTTGCTTTACACGATAAAAATCCCTACCGGAGGTTGAAACACCTCTAAATTCGGCAAAATCTAGTACAATTCTAATAGGGTTGGTTAATCGGCATACTAATGGATGCCCTAGCAGTGCGAAGTACATTCCGGAACTCGATGCTTCGCCCAACAATACAACAAAAACAAGAACAATTTCTGAAGTTGCAAAATCGTTAATTGGTTCGATTCATTTAAGTAGAAGTTCACAAACGAATCTTTCCAACAAGATCTACGGAATAGCATAGTGTAAGCGAGTACACTTTTTGCGAAACTCTCACTGATCACTAAGTCTAAACTCTTCGAGAGGCTGTTGCTAAAAAGACTGAACCCTATAATAGAGAGGAAAAACCTTATTCCAGAATACCAATTTGGGTTTAGAACTAAGCATTCCACACTTCATCGAATCCATAGATTCACACACGAAATAGAGAAAGTAAAAAAATCTGCTCCACGCTACTCCTAGACGTGGCCCAGGCTTTTGATAAAGTCTGGATACAGGAGTTAGAACACAAACTAAATATATCTCTCCCAGAACAATACTCAGAAATTCTAAAATCATATCTAAGCCGTAGAATGTTCAGAGTTAGCAAAGTAGACCAATACTCAGAGTTTAGGGGCATGAGAGCAGGAGCACCGCAAGGGAGTGTTCTGGGACCTGTCCTTTATTTGCTATATACTTTTGATATGCCAGAAACAAATACAAAATTGGCAACCTTTGTCGTCGATGCTGCACTGTTAGCTGTTAGAAATACTGTAGAAGAAGCGACTAGGAAACTTCAACAACGAAAACATACGAATGGACTAAAAAATGAAGAACAACCCTGAATGAAAGTAAGTCTATACACGTGAATTTTACGAACAAAAGAATTGTAAATCAGCCCATAGTACTAAATAACGTAGTAGTACCGTACGCCAATACAGCTAAGTATCGGGGAATGAACCTAGATGCAAAACTGAAATGGAAAGAGCACGTAAAGAAAAAATCTGAAGAATTGAGACTAAAATACAAACAGAATAGAAAATCTAAACTATCCACAGAAAATAAGATTATGTGGGGGTGTGCTAGCAAAACAATTCAAACATTCTAGAATAAAGTGCTACAGACAATAGTGGATGTCCTGGTATACTGGAAATTCTGACCTTCATAGGGATCTGAAAATGCTCACCGTTGAAGAGGAGACCTAGAGCTTTGTCAGAAAACACGAACAGAGACTTCACAAGCATATAAATAATGAGGTCCTCCTCCTTCTAGACAACAGTCAACAAATAAGAAGACTCAAAAGGGTGAAACCTCTCGACCACACGGACTAGCGAATAAAAGCAGAGCAAAGGTGCTGTGTTGTGCCGGGTTGTGCAGTGCACGGTTGCTTGTCGACGCGTCGACTCTATTGTCGACCTCGACGTGTTGAGTAAACGTCGATGATGTCGAATGTCGAGAACGTCAACAAAATGCTTTTCGAGGTTATGTTTGACGACAGCTGATGTAATGTATGGTTGTGATAATGAATGGCAGAAAAAATAATGATAATTTTGATAAATTAAAGTTTTAACTAGTTAAGGTGAATGGCCGACATGCAGCTCATTGCTTGGTTTGCAAAAATGTTATAAAAAACACAGGCTCACGACGATTGCAGTCGCACAGCTAAGAGAATTATCATGTTTTATGAAAAAAATCAACAGAAAACTATTTAAACGTATTGCCTTTGATTTGAAAAAAATGTACATTATATTTTAGTGCTATCAGCTTATTATATGATTATTTTTAATTACAATTGTTTCCATCTAATATATTTGTATTCATATTTTATTCTTATAATAATAATGATAATAATAATAATAATTTTATTAATCCCTTTTAAACTACAATAGTAGTATAAGACAAGTCAATAATATATAAACATTAAATATACGAAAAATACAAAAAATACAAGTATAATGTAAATATTACTTTTAGAAACGTATGTAAACTCAACACTGTCCACGATGATGAATCTGAAGACAATAAGTCTGAATCAAACGAAGAAACTGATAGTGTATCCGCTTACAAATTATAAGAATAATTGGGTTTTTAGGCGTTTAATGCTAATTTTGGTGATTTAATTGGGGAATATATAGTTTTTGAAGATGGTGAACTAGAATTGGTGGAAACACCGAGCTATTCTTCTAGCTATCAGCCGGTCATAAATACTCCAAAAACTAGAAAAAACCAGAGTACACCAAACGGATCAAGCAATTCAAAGAAAATAAAACTTATGACTTTGTGGATTCTATTACCATGGATGAGACATCAAAGATTGACGACGCTCTAGCTAAGTTTATATTTGACTGCAATTTACCGTTTAGAATAGTAGAGTCAAAATTATTTAAACAGTTTGTAGAATCCTTAAGACCGGCCTATGCAAAAATTATTCCCAGTAGAAATGGGCTTAGGACTAGTCTTCTTGACAAATGTTACAACGATTGTATGAATGAGGCTAAAGTAAATCTAGGCACCGAGTCCGTTATCATTTGTGATGGATGGAAAAATTCTGCATACAACACAAAAACTGTAGTCACAATGTTACAAACAATCGATGGTTCTAAGGCGTTTCTTAACGCTTGGGATTTTACTACAGAGTCTGAAACTGGAGAGAAAGTGTCCGAAATTATAACCGAATCTAAGCAAATTGCAAAACAAAAATACAATGTGGATATTTATGCCGTAGTCAGAGACAATCCTAGTCAAATGGTAAAAATGGGAAACTGTTGAAGTATTCTATTTGGTCTATTACATGTGGTAGCCACACAGGAAATCTTCTAGTAAAAAATGTGGTGAACAAAGATTTGTGCAAGTTGTTGTAGTAATGAAAGAATTCAAACAATCTGATCTTGAACAGATGATTGTTGATAAAGGGGGGGCATAGAATCAAGCTACCCGTAGAGACACGCTGGTGTACCTATCGTGATACATTTAAATCATTTCTTAACAATTTAGATTTTATGAAGCAAATGCTTAGAGTTACAAAGAAGAAAATTAAAAGCATTGTTAAGGAAACTATTTTTGACGACGATCTTGTTCAAGACGTTCAATGCGAAGTCGATATTCAAGAACCAATTTGCAGCCTTATTAATATTTGTTAAAAATGGTTGTCTTTAAAATTGCTAAGCGTTTATGATCCCTACTTGGAAAATCGTCATGAAATGGCTCTTAATGTTTACATGATGTTGACTTTCATCCTGGTTATGATAATAACAATTTATTGCCACCCCATAAACAAAACATCTGCGAATTTTTATTTATGTACCTTGATAGTAATGGGATGAATGACTGGGATATATGCAACGAAAAAAAAAGGAATCTTCAAGCAACTTTTTGATAAAAACGTAACTAATCCACTGGTGTTTTGGCGGTTCGCAAAAATGCAACATTCAAATTTGGGAACCTTAATATTAAAGTTGTTGAAAATTCTGCAGCTTCAGCTCAAATTGAACGATTATTTTCTGATTGGGGCAATATTCATACACTTCTTTGAAATAGCCTTAAATTTGATAAATCTAAAAAATTAGTGCACGTTTACTTGACTGACATGTAAACGTCCAATAAATTAAGTTAGATATTTATTCTGTGTCTTCTTATAAAGTTTTATTGTCGACGCGTCGGCAATGTGTGGAGAAATTTTAGTCGACGTGACATTGTCGACATGTCGACAATTGATTTGTCGACGTGGTATTGTCGACGCAGAACAACCCCCTGGTGCAGTGTAGTTCCGAAAAGATATTTAGGAAGGAAGGAAGTTTATACCAGCGGGTGAACTCTTAGCAAGCACGCTTAGTTTAGGAAATATTGTAAACAATTAGGTGCAATTCCTAAAGTAATAAAAAAAAACTATTTTAGATTCGTACTAGGAATTTTGGACCAGTGAAGATTTATGGAGATCCGGTACAACTAAAGGGAAGTCGCGGAGAGATGGAAAAATAGTAAAAATTTCAAGAAAATAACAACAATACAAAAAAAAAAAGAAAATTGTTGCAAGGAGAGTAGCCGACTAAATTTGTTTTAGGCAAATTGGTCGCAGATACTAAAGTGTTTAGAAACACTGACTTAGGGAACTAAAATATGTTATTATCACATACTGTTTTGTCAAAAATTAATGCCAGATCTCAAAAATCATCCACAAAATCATTATTATATGCAAGGAGATATATTCAATATTACATTAAATAAACTATATATTCACGGTGTATGTAAATGTTGGGAGGAAAAGAAAAGATTTAACAAAAGAAGGAAATGAAATTTTGTAATTACTATTAATTTCATTAATAAATTAGTCAGTTCAATAATAGAATGCTCGCCTTTTTTGGGTAAAAAGAACGTGTACTAGTTTTCTGCGAGGTAGGTGAAGAAGGTGTAATTAATAGTTCTCACGGAAATCAAAGATTTAGCAATAATTATGAGAAATTGAAGGAATTGAGAGCCTCTATGTAAATCCTTGTGTGTAAAACATACGTAGCAACATTAAAATTATATTATGTGCAATAAAATATTAAGGGTAATAATGTATTTACCCAATGGAATCAACTTAATTTTACTCATTAAATTCTTAGCCTATAAATAAACGAAATTCAAAATTGAATGAAAATAAAGTCTGTAGCAGAAGAGATCAAATTAAATGCATTGTTCGGAAGACGTTTCGCATGAAAAATGCTAAATCTTAATCTTCTGTAAAGCATGCAATTCAAACCTCGACATTAAAACAGATCCACGATTCTTTAACAATTGAAGCGATCAATTTTAAACCACAATTATTCTCCGAATCATTTCAAATTTTGAGCTATCAGATTAGATAAGTGGAGTACCAAAACCGTGACTTCTATTATTGGTGAGATCAAACTAAACAGAAGCTCCTCATCGCAACTGATTTGACCAAATCTATGAGTCGATTAAAATCTTTAAAAGAATCCAAATCCTTAAGGGAAAAACAATTAATATAAGAACATATTAGCCCATAAAACATGTAATTTTCAACGAAAACACCACCTCCGTTACATTGAGAAATCGAGAAAGATAATAAAATATTCTATTTAGCTGCATGTATTGGGTGTTGATGGCACTTCAAATCTACACGATCCTCGCGTTCGTTCGCTCGAACGCAAATATGAGCGTATGGACTTACGCTCACACAAATGCCGTATTACTGAATACGTATTGTACGATTTCCGGAGGCCGGAAATACGGCAACCTGACACCGAGAACACGTGATTTGCCTACTACTACTACTCACCTATCGAACGAACGGATACGAAAGACGACTACGAAAGCAGCGGATCAACGATTATAAAAAAAATTGGTATTGGCGCCTATGACAAGGGACTGACGTGCCTAGCACAAAGTCCTAAAAGGCACAAAAAGATTTTATCCAGATATATTATTACTTTTATGGATTCTGTCATCAAATAGAGTAAACGTGTAGGTGTAGATATGTCCAAAGACCTATTTTTAAAATACAATACCCAGGATAGTATGCTAAAATGCAATTAAAAAGTTAAGTAACGATGCAAAAAGTGGATGCATTAGGATGGGAAACGCTGGAATACCCACCCTAGAGTCCAAACTTGTCACCTTGTGACTTCCATTTTTTTTGGACCCCATAAAGGAGAGCTTGGAGGCCAGCGTTTCGACGACAACGAAGCAGTGGAAGCGTTTGTGCTCCAATGGCTGAACGAACGTCCGAAGAGTTTTTACGATGATGGAATAAAAAAGCTCTCAATCCGACGGGGAAAAATGTATTTCTAGAGTGGGAGAGTATGTAGAAAAATAAAATATATTTGTAAGTTTAGTTAAATAAAGCCAGAATTTTTTTTAAAACGAGTCCCGTTTATATTTGATGACACCTTCGTATTATGTCTGCCACGAAATATTCTTATTTGTGTAAAAAAATCATAATTAATGTGCTATATTTACAGTAATGAAGAAAACACGCAGGTGGTTATCAAAAGATTTTATTAAAAAATGTGAGTATAGAGTTTACTGATAGCTGTTTAAAAAGTGAGTTAAGAAATACATTACGATGCATATTGCGCATACACAGTAAAAATGATAGGTGATCCATGTAGAAATGTTGAAAACGAAGGAATTGCTTACACCATGCACAACGAATAAACGCAGGTTTGCCGCAAATACCTCATTGTTGTCTATTTTTGTGCATCTTTCGGGAAGCAGAATCTTAGGATTTTCAAAATGTGGTAGCCGTTCGGCGATGTATCCACTTTTATACCATGCGTATTTAAATGAATTGAAGAACCTTAGCGATGACAACCAGAACTAGTAGAACTCAATACCATGACATACAATAATGCAAGAATCAGTGGGGGTAATGAAGATATCTCATAACTTCAATCAAGATAATGAATACAAACTGTAGTAATTCCTGGAAGCAAACGTTCTAATGGAAACTATATACATGTTTGACCAAAAATAAGATAATCGAGCAAGGAGACCTAAAAATTCAGCAATTTGTCCACGAGGGCTTGATGTGCCAAGTACAAAGTCCCAAAAGGCACCTAAAGATTTTACGCCAATATATTATTATTTTTATGGAATGCATCATCAACTAGAGTAATAATAAAAAAAATTACAGTAGTATTTGAATTTTTTCCTAAGGTAATGTATGGGTATAGGTATAAGTAATTCGAAAGACTTGTTTTGTAAATACTACCATGATAATTTGCTAAAATACCGTTACGTTAAGAAGAAAATCCATTCACAATTGAAAAAAATGGAGAGAATAATCTTATTCAGAATTTCAACAATAGGCATTTGCATAATTAAAAACAATTGTAAATATACTACAGAAAAAGAATCTTATTAAACGCTATGGTATTAAAATTAATAAGATTGTGGTCTACTACATTCTTCTGATTAACTATGGAAATTAAGTTGGAATCAAGAGCAGTATGATCCAGGAACACGGTATTAACTTGTGATATTATCTTAACTTCTTTAAAAGCACATTAAGTTGGTTGAGTAAGAATATGTGCCTAGTAATAGCGAGTAGATAATTTTTGCTGCTTGAAGGATCATCAAGGTGATAGAGTTCTCTGAAACAAAATGCGTTCTCAAGAAAGCTACGCACATTGAAGCAGCTATATAGATCAGCATTTTGCATTCTCGGCGGTTCCATTTTTTGTAGGTTAATATTACTCAATACTTACCACCAAAATTACACACTGCTTTACCAATCAAAAGCAATAATATCCAGGGTGTATGCATAATAACTGATAGATTTTATCAAATAAATAATCTACGATATATAATGATGATTTCACAATTTGCAGTAACTGAAAACGAATAACATTTATCTAATAATAGGATTTTTCTTTCAACACAGATCTGGTGTTGAATCAATAGTTGATATTTTGAATCATGTTTTAAGTTTAAGGGATAAAGAAGGCAACAAAAACTTTCGTTAGAAGCAAAGACTACTTGCAAATAATTACTGACCTTAAGCATATACTACATCGGATACCTATCGACATGAAAAGAGCTACACGAAACGAAAAATAAAAGATGTCTTGTGCAGAGTGAATCACTATAAAATGAAAATCTTTACTAGAGCCAATAAAAATCTATACCATCACACAATAATATCGGTACTAATGAATATAATGAAAATTTCCCACAACTTCAACTAACATTCCGACACAAACTCCATGTTATGCAAAAACCAGAAATGTCTAACACTGGAGCTTCTTCGTTCAAAACTGTTAATCGCTTCAATCTTAAACGCGAGCCTAGTCTTGTCAGAAAATAGGCCGCAAATGTATGCACTCCTTAATATCAAAAATGAATGCAAAAACCACAGTTACAAAAACGCCATATTGACAACAGGTTAAGATTTGGGAGGAGGATTGGTGATGATTTGGGCGGCATTTAAAAGAAATATTAAACCCGAAATAGCCCTTGTTCAATTAGAAAACTTCCTATTGCCCTTTATAACTCTCAGTGGCGATGACCAGTTTATTTTCCAAGATAACGCTCTAATTCATCCGTTTACTAAAATTTGGCTTAAAGAGTTTGGGGTCCAAGTTTTGCCCTAGCCGGTTTTAAGCCCGGATCTAAACCCTATAGAAAATTTATGGGATGTTTTACCAAAAAAAAAATTACGACTTAGAGAAGCCCTTAATCGAAAATGTGGTAGAACTTAAAAATCGAATACACTAGGCTGAAATCCCTAAAGAAATTCTTGTCAATTTAGTAAATAGCCTGCCCAATCCATTACTATCTGTTATTAAGAATCATACAAAATAGATCAAATACCAAGTTTCAAATTAAAAATAATTTTCAGTTTATACTTTTTTACAAATACTGTAGCTACGTCACTGTTTATGATTTATGATATAAATTTATAACTGATTGTTCTACAAATTATGTTATTTTTCTATGTTTTTTATAAATATATTGAACTTTAACAGATTTTGTTGTTTAATTTCTAAATGTCTACAAAATTTTACCTGACAAGGAAACACAGGTAAGTGCATCTCACCGATTTAAATTAAACTTTGTGGGTTTATAGACCGATCTAATGTAAGAACAATGGTAACTATCTTATCTGTCCAATCGCCCAATGGCGGGATGTAAAGCAAGCCAAGCTCAACACTACCCTTCGCTGTTTGACTCAATAGCTCAGAAACTATGAGAGATATCAAAACAAGTTAAGACAAGATTTAAATTGTTTCCCATGCTCTTAACGACGACGAAAATATGTTCTCTACAACGAATATTTATTTAGGAAAACAACCACCAACCCCCTCATTTTTTTGCAAATTTCAGAATTTGTATATACAGCAAAAATATAGAAGCTACGTATAATTTTCCACGTCTTCATTACATCTGCCACGAAATGTTCTTATTTGTGTAAAAAAATTCATCTGATGTGCTATATTTGCAATAATGAAGAAAACACGCAGATGGTTATCAAAAGATCTTATTAAATGTGAGTATAGAGTTTACTGCCAATTGTTTAAAAAGTAAGTTAAGAAATACATAGTAAGAATGATAGGTAATCCGTGTAGAAATGTTGAAAACGAATTAATTGCTTAAACCTTGCACAACGAATAAACGCAGACTTGCCACAAATACCTCATTGTTGTGTATTTTGTGCATCCTTCGGGAAGCAGAATCTTACAGGATTTTAAAATGTGGTATTCACTTTTATACCATGCGTATTTAAATAGAATGAAGAACCTTGGCGGTGACAATTGATTATGAGTTCAAGATTGTAACTGAAGAAATTTCCGGAAAGATTGTGTAGAAATACTAAACCTAGATCACAAACAACATATTAGTTATAAGGCTAGTGTAATTTTAAGTTATATATTTATGATCTTTCAAAATTTAAAAAAGGGAAACTATTTCGGTTTGTTATTTAGGAAAGTAATCATTTCCGTTAATAATATTAATAGTAAGTATTCTTACACAAGATACTTTTTCAAAATTTAAAGTTAAATGTGCATTTGTCACTGGAGATACATTTTTATTTCAGTATATAATAAAACCAGGCATGATTTTGATAGATCTTTTAATTCCTTAAAGTTAGAAATTTTGATCCGCTTCAATGTTCGGAAAACCAACTTCTCAGCATTTTAAAAAGTGGTTTACAGATGTGTACTTACCAAATACTTAAATACTGGAGCTGAAGGTATTTGGTTATTGGATTCCTGGAGTGAGCATTGTCCGAGTGGTGTGCAAAATTTAGTACCAACGAACAAAAAAGGAAATATTTTTACAACTCCAAAGAAAACAACTTCAATGGTATAGCCTTTAGGCGCTCACGGTTTTAGAATATGGACAAATTTTGTGAAAACATTTTCAGATGAAGTACTACTTATGGATTACGACATAATTCTATACCAAAGAAGCAGTATTATTCAATTACAATCTTTAACTCATAATAAATTGTCATCGCCAAGGTTCTTCAATCTATTTATATACGCATCCTATAAAAGTGGATACATCGCCGAACTGTTACCACATTTTAAAGATCCTGTAAGACTTTGCTTTCCGAAGGATGCACAAAATACACAACGAGGTATTTGCGTTTATTCATTGTGCATGTATATGCAATACCCATCGTAATGTATTTCTTAACTTACTTTTTAAACAGTTGTCAGTAAACTCTATACTCACATTTTATTAATAAAATCTTTTGATAACCACCTGCGTGTTTTCTTCATTACGTCAGTTATGAATTTTTTACACAAATAAGTATATTTGGTGGCAGATGTTATATAAATATAGAGTCTGTCCCTGGATTAACGCTTGGATAGGAAAGGCAGACAGGAAATTATTCAGTTGAATTTTCATCTTTTTGGGGTTGAGCCATGCTTACACGCTAAGTATTAGCATAAATTATTACACTGAACATTGTTTTTTAATATCGTTTTTATCGTATCTCCCACAGAAAATGCATTTTACTAATTGAAAAAATCCTTTTTTTTGTAAATTTCCAAGATATGCTTGATTTTTCGGCACTAAAATGATGGCATAGATTACTTACTATTCAAGCATGGCTGAAACCCAAAAGATGAAATTTCAACTAAACAATTTTCTGTCTGCCTTACCTATCCACGCGTTAATCCGGGGACACGCTGTATATGCGTAAATTCTACGTAGCTTTTGTATTTTTGTGGTATATAAAAGTTCTGAAATTTGCGAAAAAGGAGGGGGTGGAGGGTTGTTTCCCTAAATAAACATTCGTTATAGAGAAAATATTCACGTCACCGTTAAGAGCATGTAAAACAGTTTAAATCTTATTTTAATTTTTTTTTAGATCTCCCATAGTTTTTGAGTTATTGAGTCAAACAGCGAAGGGTAGTGCAGAGCTTGGGGTGCTCTACACCCCGCCAGGGCGATTGGGCAGCTAAGATAGTTACCGTTGTTCTCACACAAGATCGATCTATAAACCTACAAAGTTTCATTTAAATCGATAAGATGCACTTACCTGTGTTCCCTTGTGGGTCCATAATTATTCAACGCACTGTATATACAGACTGTTATATCAACGTTTGGTTGATAGGTGATTGATTGAAAATATTAAGGAGAAAAGTTTTGTAAACGAAATCAGAGCCGAGTATGCAATGTATTACTTGCTCAATGCAATAACCAATCTCCCTTAATATCTTTGTTATGTTAGAAACATTAAGTAGAATATAAGGTATGTATAACTGACTTTTTGCACGATGTTTTACATCATCTAGGCTCCGTATCTTTTCTTCCTTATCTAACTAATAAATTGTGTTTTAATTCGAGATAACGAGTTCTTTTCTAGATTATATAAATACTAGATGCTGTTACGAAAGAATTTCTTAAAACCGCACAATCTCAAGACAGGAAATAAAAACCGTGAAAAAATGAACGAACGACAAGCTATGTTTGCAAGTAAGCTTGTACGTGTTATGTACGCATGTAGCCTTAAAGAACCGATGTTCTATGTCGATGCCGATGTTGTATGTTTGTTGGTGTACTTGACCACAAATATATGCGCATTTCAGAACAGAAGTGACGTGACCGAGTTCATTATGTTTATTATTTTTACGGCTTTATCTTTTCCCCCCTAACTAAGCAGGCGAACACGGCTGTGCTAAATAAGATAGGCGATAGCGTTATCCGTTCTGACCGCAGTCGAAATGTGTGCCTCTTATCGTCTTTTACACGCTGCTTTCTTGTTGGAAAAATACATACTCGCTGTATATGATGTACTTATGTGTACATAATAAACATTCGTAAATATATTGTGAGAAATTTTTGGATAATTTGGATAACTTAATTCCTTTAATACATAGTTTTGGGTTATGAGTGGCGAAACAAAGTTCTTTCGAAATATTTCCCTAATGTTCTTTTTGAACTTTTTCTTCCAAGAATCCTCAATTCTTCCTTATACAGTATGTCCACCTAATGCGTGGACGGAAGATAATTCCTTTCCTGAGCAATTTAGAGAAGTTTTCAAATAAAAAATATGCAAAGACAAATACTGCACAACATAAAATTATATTCCAAGTATACAGGGTGCTCAGTTTCTACTGCGCGCGATACAAGTTTGTTTTTTTAAATGGAACAACCTATATATTATCACAATTTTAGATAACTCTCTTCAATTCATGGTTTTTGAGATAAATGACATAATTTGAAATTTTTGCGAAATGTCGCTGTTTCTTTAACGGCCGATATCTTAAACGCTTTACACGTTAGGGTGGCGATTCAGATTTTACGAATAAAATCTTCGAATCGCCAAACCGAAATCGAGTATTTCTTGGAGCTTTTGGCAAGTTACGGAAGATTTTTTATATCAACCTAATTCCATAAGATGGCCATCGATATCGTTGCCAAGTTTGATCCATGTTGTGTTAACTTTTGAATACTTTTACAAAATATAATGGAATCAGGGGATTTTGGGAAAATTGTTAATTTTCTAATTTAAACTAAATTTTTCAAATCTTAGTGAGTTCGGGAGTATCCCTGGATACCCTTTTGGCAATTTTATAACGAATTTCCAAATTAATAAAACGAAATTAACGAATTTTAAAATTATAAATTTAACTAACCTTGAAATTTGAACGATGCCAATGCTATATAAACCCTTTGTTTATATAACCTTTACAGGAAACTGTCTGTTCTGGAAATTTAACCCTTTTTCTCTTCGAATAAATACTTTGATTTCACAATCGAACACTTTAAATTGAGATCGGAGTTAAGAAACACTTTAATTCAACGAAGGCTGAATAAAGATTGATGAAAATTTAATGGCGTCGCTCATCTTTCTTTTATTTTAAATCGCGAAAGACCGGCGATTGTTTTATTCCACAGCGAATTTTGATAATTTAACCCAAATAGAAACTCTTACGATGAATTTCGATGACATGAAATTATTTGTAAAAGAAAGTAACATGGAAGAACGCATGCAGGAACTCTACCAGCTGAGAGTAGGCAATATCTATGACCTACAGCTGGCTGACAAATATTAAACATGAAACATCACCAACGATTTACTTAAAACCTTCAGATAACGATTTAATTGATGAAATAATATTTAAAATACCTTTCAATTTCCGCTGTTGCTTATTTTAGACGATTTATACATACATTTGGACGAATTACGTGAATAGGAAAATTAACTGAAGAGTAGATTTGTCCATGTTACCCTATAATCGTCGTTATCTGGACTTATATTTTTAATATAATGTCCTCGCTCCACAGCCAGTTTGCTGGAGGGGAGATGGTGACCGGGAAATTTCCATTTGCCCCGCAAAAATGATATTTAATTACCAACGAGTGTCTAACATGACCTCCTCGTTCAAAGGTTGACAGCGGAAGCTGTAGTTGTCGTAAATATTGAACGTTATAATATATTATACATACAGCGTGTCCCACTAACAGTGCGAGTTTCATTACTAATGTGGCAAAGGGAAATCCAATGAAAATATTTTCAAATTCGAAGTATGATATCTAGGCGGCGCACTTGCTAGGGTCAACCGTAAATTTTAAAATAAATATACTGAAAGATGTTTCTCGCAATTTGGCTAAATAGAAATATTTATGAAAAAACTTCCTGGATTAATTTCTTAAAGCAATGCTATTACATGATATTACACAAAATATCATTTTTGCTAAGTTTGGGAAAAAAATCGCACCCTTTCTTAGTGTTGCAATTTCTATGTCATACGGTGCATGTTTATCCTAAAACTTGTAAAAAATTACTGTTATAATAAAAAAACCTTTTCTGCCTCATGAATAGAGCCCGGTAACTGGAGAGCAATCGCAGCGGCGGTGTGACTGTGTTTAGGTGGGCGGGGAGGGTTGGCCGATTATGATACGACACGACAAATCATCATCACTCAGTTCAGTTTAACATTGGATAGCGGATAGGGCGTGTTGATTTTATTGATACAGACGTAGTTATTAATTGCAGTTTTTAGTGAACATGTCGAAGGCTAAAAAACGACCCTTTCAAGACATAGTAAATAAGTTTATTTCTGACTTTCCCGATTTGTTTTACAACGGGAGTAAGACAATTTGTAAAGTGTGCAAAATACATTCGATGTCAAATAAGAAGTGGAACTGTACAAGACACGTAAATTCCGCACAGCACAGAAAACGAAAATTGGGCATGCCACCGAGAAGTGCATTTTTTTAATGTAATTCTTATGTAGATAAATTGTAATTTGCAACTAGGCTTACTCGATAAACAACCGTTTAAGGACTTTTGGGACAAATACAATCCCGAGTTGCGGTTGCCAACGGAGAAAACGGCACGTAAGCATGTTGTACGCGATGACGTGGAAAAGAAAATGAAACGCATATTGAAAAAACAGTTTCCTTGGTTATGTGTTGACTAGACAACAGACTGTGAAATTAAATTCAATTGTAAATATTATGGTACGCATACTAGACCCTAGTAAACCTACATTACCACTGTTACTAGCTAGCCGAAGACTACAAGAGTGTACTGCTGCAGCAATTACGAAGGTTGTGCTTAGTACGTTGGAAAAATTTCAAATTTTAAAAGATAAAGTGTTGATGTTTATGACCGATGGCGCAGCGATAATGCGTTCGGAAGGCTGTTCTCTTCTTTAACATGGTTGCAAGTTGCAGAAACCATTCGACAATGCTCTCCCGAAGTAGATGCATTAACAGCAAGCACAAAAAAAGTATTTTTGAAATCTCCCAAACGCCTACGATCATTTCACACAGAGTGTCCTGGTATTCGTCAACCACCGGAGCCTATTCTTACACGTTGAGGAACATGGTTGCAGACAGCCTTTTATTATGCTGAACATTTCAAAATAGTAAAAGCTGTTGCTGCACAATTCAATCCTGCCGAAGCTGCAGCTATTAAGGAGAGCCAGTCAAAATTTCAAGATATTTCCGTTGAAACAGATTCAAAAAATATTCGTAGCTACTATAAAGAATTAGCTGACGCAATAAACCAATTACAGAATAGATCGTTATCAATATTGGAGTCTCTGCAAATTATGGACAGAGTGGATACACAGCTACTGACTATACATGACGCAAAATATAATCGCGTTTTAGGAAAGTTCGAGAGTGTGCTACAGAAAGATCCCGATTTTATCACACTAAAACAAATTTGTGATGGTGTATCGAATAATCCACCGACTAAGTACATAGAGTATTTTAATCATGCATGTATAACATCGGTAGATGTTGAACGCTCTTTTTCAAAATATAAACTCATTTTCTCACCACGGCAAACATCGCCGACCGAGACAACTGTGGAAACACATCTACTGGTGTCAACTTTTTGCCACTTTTATCAATATGATGTTAATACTGATAATGGTGCTTCTAGTTTTACTGTTCCGTAGCCAAGGCTACTTAAAAGGGTGAGTGTTTCACTACTTTTCACATATTATAATTATGTATTAGTTCTGTTATTTTTTTTCTATTTTCTTACTATTGTTTTTGTATACTAGGCAGGTACGGCTATGGCACGGCTCCCTGTTGCCGGGATCTACTCATGAATCATGAGGCAGAAAAGGTTTTTCATCATGACGCATGATGGCTCATCCTACCATACTATTCAGAAAGAAAAAAAAATAAAAACTCAAAATCTGATGCGACTAAATAGAACTACTTCCATCTTAAACAAAATTTTATATGAAATCTGTTGAAAATTAAAATTTCAATTCCGAAGTTTTAATGCCAAACTATAAATGAGAACAAGCCACCAAAGCACGTTCGAGGCTTGTACTAACTTCTATTACCTGTATTTATAAACTAAAGTTAATTTACAGAACCTATAAACACCAACACACACATGTACCGAGCAAAGTATGTTTCATACGATAATTACACCCTACACGCTATTTTATATCTAAACAACCGTACGTTAAGGATCTAACATAATCTTAATTAATTTCCATGCCCAATAAAAAGCGCTAACAAAAGTAAACGCAATCAAATAAACTTAATCAAAAGTTCGATAGTGTCCCGATCTATATTAGAGTGTACATTATTAATTTATATGTTAATTGGGCCGGCAAGCCGTTTAGTAAACGCAGTTCAGATACAAACACACAGATATAATAATTATAATCACGTATGTATGACGGTTGCTAAGAAATTCTCATAATCTATCTGATTAATCTATTGGTACAGGCTAGCACAGTAATACTGTTTAAGGTTACGCATGGAATGGTAGACACAATGAAATGAATATGCTAGTTGTAATAGATGTTTTTAGTTTTTTCTTTTTATGGAATAGGGCAACTAGTCATTTTTAAAACGAAAATTTTATAAATGTATACAATAGCAAACGATAAATGCTACTCTTATTCCTAAGTATTTAAAGATGTAATAATTACAGTTTGCCCAGAATATATTGAGAGAAATACGAGGGACACGCTATATATTTTGAGATGCCACAAAAGTAGAGAAGTTAGAGCTGGCAACACTGCATTTCTAAATACCACCATCCTGAAGTAGTAAACTCTGACTGTCAGTTGAGTCGCTGCTGTCGTAGAGTAAACGTGGTAGGTACGATTTGACATCGAAACATGGACTTGTCAAGAGAACATGTACGCGCAATGATTTACTACGATTTTAAGGTCGGTTTAAGTGAACAACAAAGTCTTGAACGATTGCAACTCGCATTTGGTGATGAAAGTCCTTCACGTGCAACTGTGTTTCGCTGGTATATCGAATTTAAAAGAGGACGGATATCGCTTGGTGATGAGGAACGTACCGGTAGGCCCTGTTCTTCAGTTACCGCTGGAAACATTGAGAGTGTGAGACGTATGATCGACGAAGATCCAAGATGCACCTATCAAGTGATTGAGGCAACTCTTGGTGTTGGATCCGCAACAGTAAATTCAATTTTACATGATCATCTTCGGATGAAAAAAATTGTTACTCGTTGGGTCCCACACACGCTTACCGATTTCCAAAAAGCAGAGCGAGTAAGAGTCGCTCGGGAAACATTGGAAATGTTAAATAATGGTGGGCATCGCATTCTATCAAAAATAGTAACAGGTGATGAAACTTACATCCCATTTTACGATATTCCTACCCGCCAGGAGAGCCGCGTGTGGATCCACGAAGATGCACCAACACCAACAATCGCCAAAAGGCAAAGGGCTGTCAAGAAAGTTATGTACGCAGTTTTCTTCCGTAGTACCGGATTTGTAAAAGCAATGAAGCTGGAAAATCAACGAAGAATTAAGGAGCAGAAGACCGGCAAAAAACAATTACTTACGGGAGAACACAAAATTCAAAGATTGCGTTTTACCTGAAATCATCAACACTGGTCTTTTAAAGATTGGAAAAAAGTTTTATTCTCTGACAAAACGAGGGTTAGCTTAAAATCTCCTCATGGTCGTGAGCGTGCCTGGCGAAGGGAAGGAAAGAGATTTGCAAGTTGCAACACTTCTCCAAGGGTCCCGTTTGGTGGCGGCTCTGTAATGTTTTGGGGGGGCATCTGCTTTGGTGCTCATACAGAGTTAGCTCCTATTATACGTGTGATGTCCATGAATGCGGATTGTTACCTGGAAAATATCGTACTTGAACACGTAATGCCATTTGCTCCTTTTGTGGGTCCTAATTTTTTATGCATGCGAGACAATGCGCATCCCAACGAGGCTGGACAGCTTATTGACTACCTGCATGCTGTTAATATTCCGTTTATGGAATGGCCACCTAACAGTCCCGACCTTAACCCCTCTGAACATTTATGGGACCATCTTAAAAGAAAAGGTCTTAGGTCGTAGACTCTTACCTGCTAACCACAATCAACTAGTGGATGCAGTAATTGAAGAACGGGAGAAAATTCCCGAGAATACCACTGAACATTTAATCGCTTGCATACTAAGGCGTATGAATGCAGTAATTAGGAGTAGAGAAGGACCTATAAGGTACTAATGTCATATTGGATGCATTAATTCTATTGCTTTCGATTTTCTAAATGTTTTTCATTTTGATTTTCGTTTTCCTATCTCAATCATTTTCAAAAAGTATTTAATGATTTAAAATCTAGTCATGTTCCGCTGATTTCTTTTTTAAATGATTGTATAAACCCAATTTCAAAGCTTTCATTATAATTTAGTTTAATTTTATTTTCGTTAATGTAATTATTTAAGGTTAGTAAAGTGATGCAAACTGATACTACGGGGGTATTCCAGAAAATAGTACCCGTTTACATATAATTAAAAGAAATGAAGGAAAGTAAATAATGATTTTATTTAAATGAAAGTAATACATATACTCATTTTTCAATGTAGTCGCCGCCGTTGTTGGGACATTTGTTGTATCTTGAAACCAGTTTGTTTATGCCTTCCGCGTAAACCTCTACCGCTAAAGTAGACAGCCAACGCTGTACACCTGCTTTTAAGTCATCATCACTTTGGAAACGTTCTCCTGACAAAAAATCCTTGAGTTTATTGAACAAATGATAGTCACTTGAAGCCAAGTCAGGGGTGGTCAGAAACCTCCCACTTGAACCTCCGAAGAAGGTCAGTGGTTTTTCGAACCGTGTGGGGACGAGTATTGTCATGCAGAAGAACAATGCCACTTGTCAGCATTCCCCGCCTCTTGTTTTGGATGGCTCTACGCAGCTTCTGAAGTGTTTCACAGTATGTGTCCCCATTGATGGTCGTCCCTTGGAGCATGAAATCAACCAACAACAGACCTTTTCGGCCCCAGAACACTGAGCCCATAACCTTTTTCGTGGAAAACGACTGCGTAAACTTACGCGGCCTTGTTGGAGATCATGGATGCCACTCCATGGACTTGTGTTATCCCGAGGTAGACGCTCTAATAGCACATACAAAAGCTGTGTTTGTAAAATCCCCAAAACGTATTCGGGAACTTCATAGACTATGCCCCGGTATTCCTGAACCACCACAACCTATTCTTACTCGTTGGGGAACATGGTTAGAGGCTGCATTTTATTATCTTAAATATTTTGAGAATATAAAGAACGTGATTTTAGAATTCGACCCAAAGGAAGCTGCGGCTGTCAAGGTAAGCCGCTTGAAATTTCAGGATAGTCAAGTTAAGACAGATTTGGAAATTATTCAGAACAATTACGTGGGACTAGCGGATGCGATAGAAAAACTACAAAATTCTTCGGTGTCGTTAGTGGAATCTTTGCAAATAGTGCAACATGTTCACGCACAGCTATGCGCGATAGAAGACGCAAGAAATGTTTGTGTTTTAGAAAGGTTTGAAAGTGTTTTAGATAAAGACTCTGATTTTGGCACATTACGACAAATTTGTGAAGGTGCGTCAACAGAACCGTTCAGTTATTTGAAAGATTATTTTACTCACGCAAATATAACGTCACTAGATGTAGGCATACAAAAACACTTTTTCTTCACGCCGCACACACTTTGCCGAAACAACTTTGGAAACATACCTAATGTTACAAATATTAAATAGACATTATCCACTTTGTGATTTCACGGAGGACTCTTAAAACGGTAAGTGTTTGAGCACGTATCACATTTAATTTATTTTGTGTAAACTTTTATGCGTCCGCCACTGGCTTTCAGCGCAGTTGCGTTGCTCTACTTACTACTGTAACTAATTTTGTATTTAACTCACACTATTAAATGTATTTTATACCAGCTGAAATTTAACTTTAATTTAGTAGTACATACGTAACACTCAACAAAAAAAAAATTAACGCCCAGGTTATGTACCCAAGAGGTAAAGAGATCTAAATACTCAGTTTAGTAAATCATTTATTCTAGTATACTTTATCCGAGTTTTCTAAACACTCTGTGTATTTAGTTCTCCTGAGACATATTTTAATGGAAACCTTGCTTAAGTTCGATTCATGATTAAAACCGCAAATAACTTACCCATAATTTAAAAAATACTCTCGGAAAGGACGACGGTATTCCAGGAAGGGATATGCACAAAAATTCTCAGGATACATTCAACCGAGACCGACCAATACCACGCCGATGTTACGAACTCGGTTCATCCAAAGAGCGATCGCAGTTACGTATCTTTCCCGGTTATTCCGCTTACGATTTCCGGTCGGAGGAGAAACGCCAGCGGCGATTAAAACTTATTAATACTTAATTATTTCTTTCATTTTTCGACATTTCAAATAAATATCTCCCTTCCAAAATCATTTCCGCGGCATTTCCTTAAGAGAAAAAGAAACAACGAAAATAGACGTTTTTACGAAACCGGATTTTTGTATCCTGCCTTCGACCCACTTTCCTACGATCGCCTAAATTGTTCCAGCGGTTTATTTTTCTAATATACATGCATTCCGGTGCTCACATACACAGATCAACATTAGAGAAAAAATATGAACGCTTGAAATGCATTCGAACAGCAAAGGAAATGAAGTTACATATACTGCGTGCGACTAAACTATTTAAACGCATTGATATACCTAAATAATATTGCATACTGAAATCAGCAAGATAGCATATCAATGAAAAATGACTTCAGGGTGTTTTTTTTTTGCTTGGATAGAACTTACGAAAAAGTTAGTACACTCTGGTAAGTCATCATGAATAGACTCACGCTTGAACAACGCTACCAAATTATTCCAAATTGTTTTGAAAATCAGCCATCGATTCGCGCAACTTAGAGACTTGATGATTTTCATGTGACACACAGACACGGTTATGATTTTCACGGCCCACATAATCCACCTTCTAAGCAAGCCAGGACGACATTGATCCACACAAAATGTGGTTTCAACAGGATGGCGCTACGTGCCATACGGCGACGGCAACCATCGACTTATTGAAATCAAAATTTGACGATAAGTTAATTTCGAGGAATGGACCTGTTAATTGGCCTCCAAGGTCTTGCGATTTGACACCTCTCGACTATTTCGTGGGATTACGTGAAATAACCAGCTTATGTCAATAAACCAGCAACCATCAACGCCTTGGAAGCCAACATTGTTCATGTTATTCGTCACATACTACCAACAGTGCATGAAAAAGTGACCCAAAATTGGACGTCCAGAATACGCTTCCTCACAAACAGCAGTGCTGGCCATATACCCCAAATCATTTTCAAATATTAATGCTGTGAATAAATCTTTCGAATCATACCAACAAATTTGATTAGAATTTGATTTTTCGTATTATTTTTTGTAATTCTAAGTTGTATAGGGTTTAAAACAAACATCCATTATAGTACCCTCGTGCATTTATGGCAGCTTGATATTTTGTCAATAAAGAAGCGGACAGACTTATGGTCCAGGAGGATCAAAACTATCACCTATGAAAACTCCTTTAAGCGACGAGAAGAATTGCTAAAGTCACTTATCCGAAAAACAGACAGCAGAAAGATATGTAAGACTGTCCAGAAAGGAACTTCGCATGGTTGTTGGGATTCTAACTGCATGGATATTGCACTTGTTCAGGATGAGACTAACGAGAGACCTGCTATGCAAGGGCTGGCAAACTGAAGACGAGACAGTAGAACATTTCCTCTCCAAGTCCCTTACGCTGGCGTCAATTAGAAGGACCACGTAATTAGTTGTATGATTATGAATTTTAGTTCCCTATTGTTACCTTATATTTGCTCAAGAAAGAATTTCAAACGTCCATAACATCTCCTTGACAAAATTGATTATGGTTTTTTTGACTTTGACGACTTGGTAATATTATTACCTAGACTATTTTGGAATTAGTTTTACTAAACTAAATGTTAAAACCACTAGCGAGGACAGTGTTACCCTGCTTTGACACTTTCGGTAGTGGCAATGCAAGTATCTTTGAAGTGGAAGATAGCAAGGAAGAACCTTGAATTACTGTAACCAAACGCAAGAAATTACACAGCACCAACACTAGAAGTTTTGTCCACCTTCAAACAATAACAAAACAATTATTATCTACGCCCAAAGCTGGTCAGTTTGATGCTCTGATAGAACTTTCAGCAAAATAATCCTTTACAACATTCTTAGGGTGCAGGGATTCTTATCTGGTTGAAAAATGAGATGATCTACAATGATCCAACTATCCGCAGTACACACTTTGTTCCTTATGGTTTTCCACCAATTCAATAATTTCCCACGCCAATTTCACGAAAGTATCGTTCCTAGTTCTATACTTTTAGAATCGTTTAATACGTAGCCGCTGTTTCTTCTAAATTTTTAAAAAGTATGTGGAAAAAAAGCAAACACTGTACGGTGTTCTACAACAAGGTCTACGATGTAGGCACCATAAATTCTCGGCCTGGTATAGACAAAATAAACTTGGTAAAATATAACAATTTTTATTTTTCAATATAATCTCCTCTAACTTCAAGACATTTATTATTAACGATGAATTAATAATCTAAAGTTTCTTCCTCAAATTGTTGTATTACAGCTGTTTGCAACCCACTATCGCCCTTAAAACGGAGTCCTTTAAGGTCTTTAAATGAGAAAATAAGTAATAATCACTTGCAGCCCTGTCTGGACTACATGGTGAATGTTCCAATTCTTGACAGCCACATTCGCGGATCGCAGTTCGTGAAATAACCTCGACGTTTTGCACGAATATTGTTCCTCTATTTACGCAGCAAAGACGTATAATATGTGCTGTTGACAGTTGTATTCCGCTCTTTAAAGTCAATGAGTAAAAATGCCCTCTCAATCCCAGAATATTGTGGCCATCACCTTTCGCGTTTCTGGGACGAAGTTCATCGGGTTACCGCCATTCCACCGATTCCTTTTTGGATAGAGGATCATAGAACAGTATCATTGTTTCATCTTCTATGACAATGACTTCCAAAATCGGTTTCGAGTCTTCCCCACACGTTTAAAAACGAGCGCGGACATTCTACCCGACGTTCACGTTGGAAAGCAGAAAGATGGTGTGGTACCCAACTTGCACTAATCTTATTCATAGTCAATTGGTTATGAAGAATTCGGCGAATACTTCAAACGGCGATCAGCTAATACAATTTCTTCAATAATTTAAATGTTTTGAGGCGTTATCAGTATAATTGGCCGACCGGGGCGCTCATCATTTTCAAGGGATTCTTGTCCCAAACGGAAACATTTTGCCCACTTTTTTAGTGGAATATGAAGGAGATAAATCACCATAAACGCCGTCTAAACGTTGTTTAATGTGATTGGGCGTATGCCTTTCTTTCGTTAAAAATTGTATGACGGCGCGGTACTCAATTTTCGTTACGTGAGACATTTTCATGCATTAGTTACGTTGTTTCCCTGGCTACTAAAAGCTACTACTTTTCGAGGCGTAATATATATAGTGTAAGCTTCGCACACGTGCAACTGTGACGCAACGGAGCTTGAACACGCTCGAACCTGTATTAGCCTGTCAGGCTCCTACCTCGTAAGTCTTTTTCTGTCTTATTATATTTTTAACAATAATTGCAAACCATTTCATAGTGAAATTAACTTTTATTTGATCCTTTGTGAAAACCAAAGGAGTTTTAACCAAGAAATGAGCTAAGATTTCAACAAATTTCATCAGAATAAGTTTTCTAAACTAATCTCATTCAAAATGTAAAGACCGCAAACGAAAGTTAATTTGAGCAGTTGATTGTGTAATTAAGTGCCTTAATACAAGGTTGAAGCAATATTTTACTTACTATTTGCTTCCAAACACGATTATTTTATCACATTTTGAATGGTTTTGCTTTTTTAGAAAAACTATTTCAAAACCTTTCAAATAACTAAATTCAGAATAAATTGATAAAAACGCTATATAGCATGATAAGCCACTTTATCCCCCTTATCATTCGAAATCTTTTATATGAAGAGTGGCAGAAATAACAAATAACCAGGACAGGTTTAACTTTGAGGACAAAATGAAAAAAAAAGCATCAAAAATTGACTTATTTCAAGATTTTTTCAAAATACAACTATAACAATATTACAACGGCTTGAATAGTCTGATTGCACAAAATTATCTTGGGTTTGTCTACAAATATTCCTGCTGTCTGGAAACCTTATATTCGTTTACTTCCATTATTTTCGTACGTATACAAAGATGTTTCGTCGGAATAATTTCATTCTTCGTGTAACTCAATTACGTACCCTTAAAAGCAGAGGCGGTTGTAAAACTCGGTAAAATTTATTTTCTGCAACGCTCCATTTCTCTTGGTAACTCTCACTTGATTCTAAAATTATGTTATGCCGAGGAAGTGTACTCTGTTGATATTTTTCAAGAATATTACTTAAAAGGCAATTCCAAATACTGCAAAAGAAAGCTATTTTAAGAAGGATGATTTGGTTTTATTTGACGCTGTTGATATGAAAGTCTGATTGCGTATTCGAAAATAACGTAAAATTTACAGGACGTAGGTATCTGTATATAACGATAAGGAAAATAAGTCAAGATATATTTTATATAAAAATACAGCAAAACAGATAATTACATAATATTTATACAAAAACTTCCGCGTAGTATTTTTAAAATGTAATCTCAAAAATACTAAAAAATAATCTCAGATTTAGCATAGCACTCTAAAATGATGAATTTTACCTTTTTTAAGATTATAATTTGAAAATTTAAAATATAAAGTGGTGTAATATTACGCTGGAGTTTGCCGCTGAGCGTCACCGTTCTCTAGCGAACTTAACAATACATTAAGTAGGCGTATCTAAATTGGCAAACATCATTTTATACCGAATAAAACTCTCTATAAGATTATTAAACTACTTTAAATTTGGATATTAGGGACTGAAAGAATATTCTATTCATCCCCTTCACAAAATTCTTCATTAACCCAAATATTATGCCTAATAGAGGCAAATATACTTATCTGGATCGACTAATGGTCCAAATTTCACACTTTTTATTTCAGGTGCTAGTGACTGACGTTTAGGCCGGTATTTTACTTTATAATTAGAGTAACCAAAACTTGCGGACTCGCATAGGCGTCGGTATTACGGGTTAATATAAGAATACGAAAAATTCATAAATAAACTTACTTGCTAATTATTCAACAAATTAGAGGCATCAGGATGTGAACTACTGTAAACTTGCATCATTGTATATGTTTCCACAGTTACTTCTTTAAACCTTGTACGTCGACAAGAAAAAATATTCTTGTACATAGAAAACGATCTCTCCACATCTAAGGAAGTTACATTTGCATGTAGAAACTGTTTTTCAAAATCACTTAAAAGTTCACTATTCTTACACTTATTATAAACGGCCTCTAATGTATTAAAATCGGGATTTTTCCTTAAAACATCTGCCAACTTTTGACTAGCGCATAATCCTGGCGTATCATTTAATGTGTGTAATTTATTTTTTACACTTTCCACTATATCTAATGATCCCTGCAATGACAATTCAGTACATTGTACTATTCTGATGGCATCTAGTAACACTGTATAATTGGTACATATTGTTGTTAAATCTTCTAAAAGTTGAGGAATTTGAAATTCTCTTTGAGTTTTTCTAATTGCTTTGGATTCATTCCGATTAAATCGCATTATAACTGATTGAATGTGTTGAAAATGGATCAAATAGTAAGAAGCTGCTGTTAGCCGAGTACCCCATCGCGTTAAAATTGGTTCAGGAGGTTCTGGAATACCTGGACAAAATTTACGAAATTCTTTTGAACGTTTAGGAGATTTACGAAACACTGCTTTAGTACTTCCAATCATCCGATCAACGTTTCCGTAATGTTGTCGAACAACTTCACCAACTAAATGCAAAGCATGCAGCACGCAGGTTATATGTATTAAGTTAGGAAATATATGTTTTAAGGATCGCCCAACACTTATCACCGTTGCTGCACTATCTGTCACAATCATCACAACTTGATCTTGGGCAATTTTAAATTTTTTCAAAGCGTTCATTATCACTTTTTCAATATTTTCCGCGGTACATTGTTGAACACGTTTGCAAGCTAACAAATATCGAGATGCTGTGTTCTCGCTAGATAAAACGCGAGCTATTACATTCACAATACTGTTTTTCTTTATATCGGTCGTCTCATCCACGGTAATCCATATTTTTTTGGAACACAAATCACGTTTACACACATTTTCTAGCATCTCTCTCATTAGTGGCAAATGATTCTGTAATTGTGTTTGTGAGGGTAATGGGTACTTTGGAACGTATTGTCGCCAAAACGTTTTAAAAGCTGCTTTTCTCACCAACGACAACGGAAGATTACAAGAGGTAAACATAATTAATAAATGTATGAGGAATAGTGTATAAGGTATTTCAGTTCTTGTATTTCTCATATGCTTAATACCATTGACATGCCTCTGGTAATCAGTTCTGTCCAATGCAGCCAAATGAACATTGCATATTAAGCAAAAAACTGCACTACCGTCATATTTTAAATGGGGAAAAAGTGACACATACTTATGTACATTAGTAGCAAATCTATTACGAGGCATTGTTTTCTTAGGTATGTAAATATTAGTTCTATATGAAACGATACACTAATTATGTACTTGGTATAATACTACAACACACAAAAAACACCAGCTATATTTTCAAAAGCGACACGTAAGTACATAACCTTGACCGTTCGACTAATCTCTGCAACAGCTCAACCGGTACTAAAACGAAATCTCTCTCAGCGCGGTTTAACATGATTTATATTCAAGGTCGACACTACATGCCTGCTTCTCTACCGGTTTAGTTTATTTATGAATTTTTCGTATTCTTATATTAACCCGTAATACCGACGCCTATGCGAGTCCGCAAGTTTAGGTTACTCTATTTATAATGCAACTCTCCGGCTCGACTGTCCCACTCGCACAAAAAACAACATTTCGTATATCCAAGTTGTAATCAAAGCAACAGCAACTACTTTCAAACATACACAACAGATGCCATTGATATTTTGAGAATTGAATAGCTTGCAGAAGTATCTTCACATTTTCATATGATTCCTTCATATATACAGCAAGTGCAATGGGTATTGATGGCAATACATTTCCATTATGAAGAATCACAGCTTTTAACTTAACTTAGACGAATCAACAAACAAACGTCATTCGTCTGGTCTTTACGAAACACCAATCATTCTCCATTGTAATGTTGTTATGTTGGCTTCGAAAAGTTGAAACCCTGACATCGTCCTACACACGGTTCCATCCTTGTAGGCGAGAAGCCTATAACTCTGCTTTAGCCTTACTCGAGTCGATGTTCTTAACCAGATCATTTAATTCGGCTTGAGTAATTAAATGTGGCTCTCTTGAAGCATTGCAATCATAATCAGAGTCAGGTCCTTCCGTAGAAGTTGGGACAACGCTTTCCACTTCCGAATCGTCGTATTTTTTCAAATTGCAATTCTGTGGAGGTTTTGGAATGGGACAATCCACTGAATCCTCTTCTTTGATGCCATTCCTAACATCGGTAGTGTCAGGCGAAAATAGCAGTCGATTATATGATCTCTGGGCTTCTTCCACAACACAGGAACAGTAAAATTCATAGCACGGTTTTTACCCCTCACCCAGCTCTGGAATTTGGAGGTATCTTGCAACATATATGCGGCACCCAAACTTTGTCTTGATTTTGTACTTTTATGCCGAAGTACAATTCATATGCTTTTTGGGTTAGAGAAGTTAAATAACATCTCTGTTTAGCGAACCTAAATTCGCCACAAACGTAGCAAAAATAGTCACCTCTGTTTTTGCATTTGCGCGACATATTTCTTTAACAGTGAACACTCTAACTTAACCTTACACATTAACTGCAATCTTCTTGCCATCTGTGACACCACTGCTAAAACGCTGAACACCGTAACTTTAAAAAATTGAATTTAGGAAACAGACTCGTGACAGCGATGATATTAGCGACAAAACCACATCAATTAATTGCATCCTAAGCCTACCTGATCTTTGCAGTATTCGTCACAATGCTGAGTTGCAAGTAAAATTACGATAAAGCATACTTCTGCATCTCAAAAACTGTAACCAATGGAGATTTCTTGTTATCATTTTCGAGCTTAGCATGATAAATTTAGTCAAAATGGGTTATTTACGTTTCTGGCACAAAAACATTGTTGCTCAGGGTAATTCTACCATAAAACATATCATGTGTTCAATAGGGCAATCCTACTAAATTCTATCGTCAAATCTATGCATTGTTTGTCTAAACTAGCTGTGTGTATGCTCTAAAAAAATTGAAAATCGTATCGTATTGCGAAAAAAAAAAAACAGCAGACTCGCGCAGCACATTTACGATCCTATCAGATCTCGTTCCGTCATTGTCGGATCGCCGGCACAATGGCAAGAAATTAACGGTCATCGAGGTGAAACGAATGTAGAAAAACAAGTCCGTCAAATATTTACCATTCGCCGATGCCACGCCGCCATTGCTCTCGTGTTCGACTCTCTTTTGTGCATATTTGGGAAGACTCTCAAGCCCAACCTATTTCCGTTCCTTCCTCAATACACAACGCTCGTCGCCTCGTACTCATCATTTAAATAACACGACATACCTACACATATGCACCCTGCGCTACGCGCACCTTTCCATCGTTGCCCCTTTTCGATTCGACGCTCCCCTCTTAGGCCCGACGATACCTCAACATCTATCTGTGTATCTTGCCGAAGAGAAAACGACTCACGTGCTACGTTAGTCGTAACCTGAGAAGAAGAACCACCAGAAGGTACCCCCTGGATACAATGGACACGGGGTTCGATTCACAGGAACACCCCTTCTTGAAAGCAAAGGAAGTGCCCTAAGTGGTTGATGTCTTCGGTGCGCGATGGTTGGCCCGTTTTCATCGCGGGGTAGAAGAGGCAACGTAAGAGGAAACAAAAAAAGAACACGTGCTAGTATTTGAATTACCTATTTGCGTTTATGGACTAGGCATAATGTAGATAAAGATATAGGGTCTTGTAGCTTACGTTATAATTGAGTGTTGGTGCGTAGTTCACCATTACATTCAAGTAGTCTATCAAGATAGGCGGCTTGTCATGTTATGTCGGTCTGTTTGCTCGCTACTCGGTCTTATCTATGTAATGTTGAGGGTCTTGCTCGAGTAGTAGATTTTTTTGCTTTTCCAGATATAGTTCGATATAGCTTCTCCTATTTATATTACTTATAGTTCCATAAAGAATTTGATTTTATTTAGTACAACAGGTATGAAGTACATACAAACAAGCAATTCAATTAGCAATGAAATCTAATAGATCAACAGGAATAAGAAATAACATTAGACGAACTATTTTCCTTCCAGTAATTGAGTTAAGATATTTCTTTGATAAATAATTTTTTATATTCAATCTGGTTCATATTTAAAATTTTGCTACGACTTCAATTTAAAAATGCGATGACTGTTTTTTTCCAGAAAGTATTCTAGGTCAGTTGAGTATATATTAGGGCGGAGCAAAAGTTTTTGCGTTTTTTAGATTGGCAGACATTGGATTTATAATAGTATGACAAATCTAAGTAATAGTATTTAACGTTACTAGCATGGAAAAAGAAGTTTCACTGGCGAACAGAAGGATATGATTAAGGTTCGACAAACGTGTCCTACAGCAGAAGTGCCGAGAGGGAATTTAGGCCGATGCGAAGCTAGTGGAGAGTTTAGTCATTCGATAGGCGTGGAAGTGAACGACTGTTCGATAATTATCGGTTTATCGGTGTGCATCTTTTAGAACACGGATCGTCGTGGGCGAGGTTTACCTTTAGCATCGCATGTGAATAAATATATTAGCCGTTTCCCTGGGTTAGAATATACAGGTACTATCATTCAGTGCAAAATTTGCAATATATGGTTGATAGGTCGTGATACATTTCACTGTAGAAGACACATTAAAAGTAAACATCATGCACTGAATTTAAGCAACAATATTCCGTACTGGGAATTTCTGTATGATTTTATTTTTATGCTAAGTGTGTGCAACATCCCACAACACCTAGTAGACAATGAACACTTTCGTCTTTATTAGAATAAATATGTTCCCTTGTGGAAACTACCAACCAATAGACAATTGCGAAACAATTTACCACATTTGCATGGTACAGTAAAAAACTGTGTAGTGGACGAGTTGAAAAATAAGAAAATTTGCGTAATGGTGGATGAAACAACTGATGCACAGAAACACAGCGTGACTCATGTTGTAGCGCATCCTTTAAAACGTAATAATCCAGCAGCTTCCTTGTTATTAACCACTAAAAAGATTGAAAAAAGTGATGCTGAAACCGTTGTGAAGATAATAAAAGATTTGTTAAGAGGATTTTGTATCACAGGAGCCCAAGTCATAATGTTAGTTACTGATGGAGCTGCAACAATGCTGAAAGTTGGATGTTGAAAGTATGCTTCACATAACATGTCTCATACACGCGTATCATCTCGTTGCAGAAACCATTCGAAAGAAGTATCCGATGGTGAATAACTTAATAGCATCCACCAAAAAAGTGTTTGTGAAATCTCCCAAACATATCCGCGTTTTCAAACAGTTGTGTCCGAAACTTCCACTACCACCTCAGCCTGTAATAACTCGGTGGGGAACATGGCTCCAGGCAGTATTTTATTATCATAAATATTTCGCAAATGTGAAGGATGTGATTTTAAAATTTAAATCAAATGAATCTGCAGCGATTCGAGAATCAACAACTTTTTTCCAATTCGGACGTTCGATTACAAATAGATGAAATTTCCATAAACTATTCTGCAGTAGTACAAGCTTTATCGCTGTTACAAAACAGTCACTTATCTCTACGAGACTCATTAAATACCTTAGATAATTTACAAGCCAAAACTTCGTGCAGTTTAAAATAAAAATCCCGATTTACAAAAGATTCGGTCTATTACTGAAAGTAAAGAGTGCACAGAAGGGATAAAGGAATATTTGAATTACGCAAATCTTACTTCGCTAGAACGATCATTTTCGAAATACATGAAAACGTTTTCAAACCAACGTCGAAGGCTAAGTGAATCGACAATGGAAGCGTTGCTTATGTTGCAGTTTTACGCGGCTTACCGGGGCAGTAGTATTTTGTCGCAGTGGACATCAAGACGTCAATAAAAGGTAAGAATACACTATTTTTTAATAATACTGTATCTCACGTACCTACTTTTGCGTGATACGCCTCTGACGTTGCACTCGTTCGTCGAACCTTCGATCTCCTGGAGCCAGTAAAACCCGTTACCTTGCCTGTATTGTTGAATATTTTATTTGCTCCTCACTTGTACTATTATAAACCATTAAAAATTCTAGAAATTCCGATACTTGAAAAAAAGTCGTATGAGCTTTAGACGTATTGCAGAGAGTTACGTGGATGACTCAATTAATAACAAGATTGATTTGTCAAAAAGAATGTTCTCACTTAAAGAATCCACGCCATCCACTGGTACACTGAGAGAAAAGATTGGTTGAGTCAACTAAAAATTGGTTGACTCAACCAATTTGTTTGTTAAATGTACTCAACACTCCATATGGTTTAAAAAAACAGTTAGTGTGTTCTGTTAAGGTTGGAAGGTGCATATTTTTAGTTGAATGAACACAAATGTGCAACACTTCGTGGTTTGTTGGATGAACCAACTCCTTTCTCTCAGTGTACAGAGTATACACGTGCAAATACAATCGCTTGGAAACTTCAATATTAGTGGAAATAACAACTGCACTATGATATTTAATGTATACAATAGTAATAAGACACAATTTTCAAATGATAATAATAAATAAATTGTGAAAAACTTTGGCTGTCATTTCAAATTGTAATAGTTTAAAATATATGAGCACAGGTGTAAAATCTTACTGACTAGCCAGTAGGCTAGCCAGTTAAGAGACATTTTCAATGTGAATACAGTGACTTGATAAATTGATGATTACAAGTGAGGAACAAATAAAATACTTGTGATCACTAACGCTATATTAAACATCATTGTAGTAAGTGTGTGTATTTAAGTTCTTGTCTAAAATTTTGAGATTTCATTGATACATTTTGCTCTCCTTGTGGACCCAAAATGTCCAATGCAAGTACAGAGATTTTGGCAATTTTTGCCTCATTACTATAAATTAATTAAGAAGTGCTTGTTGATGCCGCTTGTATACTTCGTGAAGTTGAAGGTCAAGATGTTATCTCAGATCGGACTGCGCAAAAACTCGTATTAAAGATTCAGAAATGGTCAAGCAGGTCTTCAAGAGGAACTACAGTCTTTGGCCATGGAAATAGAACCACTTGGAAATATTAAATTGATAAGAATATTTATTAAATATAATTTTAATTTCTAAAATCTATAAAAACATAATTGTTGTTTGAGTCGGCGATTGCAAATTGCAACGACCAAGCCATGGAGGTATGTAAATTGCAGCGGACACTTCTCGGGTAGATTCTGGTACAAATGCAAACTGCAGCGGGTTTAATCGTCGTAACTTTTATAAAACAAGTATGCAATTACTTTGGTAATCGAAATGACGCAATAATATAAGTTTGTGTAAATACGTAGTTGGTATGTAGAAATACTGTGCCAATGGCTAATGAATAATATTCTTCTTTTAACTACATTGTATACAAACTTCACCCGCTGCAATTTACAGGGTTGGAGAGAAGGTTACCTGCGGGCTCTTATCTTGGGGGATTAGTGCGCTGCAATTTACGCTTGCCCGTTTGAGTAGTACCCTAATACATTATGGCCACTGATAATTACTGGTTATAAAAATAATGCTTAGGGGTACAATAAACCGATTATCCACCTGCTCTGAATTACGGCTCTTGCCATTCTCACGTACAATAAGTATGTTTAATTTAAATTGTGTCGTTCATTAGTTCGTTAGTATCATTGCAAAATATAAATAAAAACAGTATTTCTACCGATTTTAAACGGAACTATATTTCAAAGAGTTTTAATTTTTATTAGTGTACGTCTATTTTCGCGGTCAATTATTATCATAATGGGAAAGAAGAAGGATATAACCACAGAGAAAAAAGCACGAATTTCTGCTCTTCTGGAGGGGGGAGGGTTCTCTCAACGTGAAGTTGCACAAAAAGAGGGTGTATCACATCAAACTGTTCTGAGAATCGCGAAATTAATTAAGGAGAATATTCCTAGTACAAGTAGTGGCAGAACATACTGTGCCGGCAAACGCAAAACAACTTATCCACTAAAGGTGTTCATCAAATTCTTGCTGGAGAAGGTATACAAATATCAGCCCAAACAATCCGTAGACATCTTCATGAAGCAGGCTTGAAATGCAGACGTCCGGCAAAGAAGCCAAGACTAACATCTACAATGAAAGTGACATGATTTCAATGGATTAAAGAATATAAAAAATATACTGTTGAAGATTGGGGAGGTAAGTTTCATCTATCATCTGTATTTTTGGTTAAATTCATCCCCATGGTTCGCTTAATGGTTCTCTGCATTTTTTAGTTTTTCCTAGATTATATATAGCGACGAATCACGGCTGGAAGTGCTAACGGAGAGACGCCAATTTGTTCGTCGACGTCCTTCAGAGCGTTATAAAGAAGCATGTACGATCAAATCTATTAAACACCCCCCATCCTTAATGGTCCGGTCGTGTATTACGACAGAAGAACCGGGACCACTATATCGTTAACGGAACAATGGAACAAAAACAATATAAAAAAGTTTTACAATACTATTTAATACCTTATATTGGTCCATTGAATCCAACTCAAGGACCATATACTTTCATGCACGACAATGCACCGTATCATAAGGCAAAAAGTGTAATGCGATACCTTGAATCTAAAAATCTGCGTATACTACCTTGGCGAGGCAATTCATCAGGCATAAATCCAATTGAAAACGCGTGGAATGTCTTGAAAAACATCGTAAGTACACGAAACTCAACTACAAAGGAAGAATTGGAACATATTGAAGATGTATGGCATAATAGCGACGAAATCAAAAAAAAAACAATAAGAAGTTGCATTGGCAGTATGTCAAAAAGGATTGAGGAAATAATAAAACACAGAGGAGGAACAAGCAAATATTAGTAAATGTATGTTCAAATCATACTTACTAGTATGTCATATGTAATTAAATAATAATATTGAAAATATTACCAACTGTTTTTTTTTTTAATTATACCCCAAAATCATAATATTTTTAAGTGGTGCTAATTTGATGGCTAGAGACTTTACGTTGCGAGAGACTTTCTACTGTTGATGCAGAGAAGTGCGTCATGAATTGACAGCAGAACAGACACAGCGATGTTTACAAACCTGTAATTAACTTTTTTCCAATTTATAACATCTCCATTTCTATTGACGAATTGCAAGGTGTGACGAAAAGTGGATGTACCTTCATAATCCAAACAAATCAAATCAGTGGTTAACCTGTAGGCAATCCGCAGAACTGGTAGTCAAACGCAAAAGCTTTGAAGCCAAGGCGATGCTGTGTGTTTGGAGGAATTACGACGGTGTACTCCATTTTGAATTGGTACCAGAAGATACCGAACTATACTGCAAGCAAGGATCGAATGTATGCAGTTTTACCCCATTACCCCGCATTATTCAACAGAAGCGCGTGCTATTCCATCAGGATAATGCTAGGCTGTACACTGCCCAAAGAACTCTCCAGAAACTGGAAGAATTCGATGGGGTGGAGCTCCTATCATATCCGGTTTACAGCCCAGAGTCCGATTACCAGCTTATTAGGTCAATGGCACACTTTCTCGCTGGGCGTGTTTTTGCCAATGTCGTGGAGGTAGAAATATGCCGTGAGTTCTTCGCCTCTAAACCAGCATAATGATACAAGCGTGGAACCGAAAACCTTACCAGACAATGGCAGAGAAGTATTGATCATAATGGATTATATATTGAATTTGGTCACAAAAAACTCCATACTAATATTTTGAAGATGAATTAAGAGAAACAATTTGGAAGTATGTTTTTCATGTCAACAGGATAAAACAGATTGAACTCCCCTGAGATGAAACGTAACTTTATAGTTAAAATTTCTTTGTATCATGTAACTTTTCTTACAAAATTTTGTGAACATATTTATGATTTTCCATTGTCCAAGAAAGCAATCTCCTTAAAAAATTTTAACTATGATAACCAAATATTTTTTAAAGAAATGCTTTTGATTAAATTAATAGAATCAATGTCCCAAAGAACTTTTAATAGGTAATGTAGTACAAAATCAGCGGCCTACAATTATCAATTTCCGTACTCAAATTCTGGAAAACAAACCAGCTTCTATTTGAAAGTGTTGTAAAAGAACATTAAAACTCTACAATTCACTGACAACAAGTTCCAAAAATTTGTTAAAATAGCGATTTGACCATTCAGAACAAAAGTTCTAAATTCATTATCCTACCATGACCTATTATAATCACGTTGCAAAAATGCAGCAAGTGTTGTAGCGTTGGACTCAGGAAGTATCAGAAAAGAACTTGGCGAAACTTCCGCACGATAATTTTGTGAATATTGTTAGCTAATTTATTTCTTTCCTTTACCATACCCAACTTAGTCAAAAACCTAATTCATAGAAATTAATTTCAATGAAATTTTTCCCTGCACTAAAGGAGGCAGTAATTAGATGCAATAGAATGCCTTACCGTCCTCTCGCAAATAATGGTAGAATCCAGACATATTTGCATAATCAAAATATAAGGTAACAGCGGTGCATTCATTTCAAAAAGTCATCTATGTATGTACAAATATATTATTAATTAGCAACTCAAATCCAACAATCTGGAAATGTTTCTCTGCCGCCCCAAATTCGTAGACTGAAGGTGCAAAAAGTAAATAACCAAAACAATACTGCTAAGTACACCCAACTGATTACATTATTATATCCTCAAAAGTGCGCTATTTTATAGCAAAATCAGCAATAAACAGTACAAAATATGCAAAATCAGACAACAATCTTCTCCAAAAGGTTGGTTCTTTAAATATCAAAAAAAGCTACTGGAAACATAGTACATCCTTTTATTCTTTTTCATGAAATGAACAACGAAAAATGTAAGGACTAGTTCTTAGTTTTGCTTTAATTCCAATTTCAAATTTAAAACCAGTCACACGTGATTTTCGAATTCCACTTTTCGATATTAAAACCCAACATAAAACGTTTCATCGGGTCACCATCAAAGTTCCTTTTTTATAAATTTAATTGACATTTCTCTTTACTTACTAAACACCGCCATATACCGTTGATAAAACAAAATTATCTGGTATTAATCCGCAAAATATTTTGACTCGTACATAAAATCAAAGTGTGTTTATATCGAGGATCAAAAGAGATATTATAAAAACACAAATCGGAGAACATTTTAATCATTATAAATTTTAGGGTGTCAAAAAAGACGAATTAATGTAACTTTTCGCTTGCAACGCGTCTGTGCTTCTAAGCCAAAGATCAAACAGAAGCGCTTACGTTATAAATATAATAAATTTTCAGCAAAACGTACGCCGTTCTCCTGTAAAAAGATTCACCTAATGAATTTTCGGTAAAAATTTATCTACCAGAAGAGATTTACATGTTAGTAAATAGCTGTGCGAAGCTGTCTTTGTTTATCAATTGTGCGTGAGTAATCGTTGTTAGGTAGGTACTAATAGGATGAAAAGCTGTTTGGTGTAAATTTATGCTGTTAAATTAATAATTACAACAGTTAGCGGGTTTTGAAGTTTTATTTTTTTACATGTATTCTAATTAATTTCAATCAAAATCCATATGGATTTGTTCAGATTTCCTTAAGTGTCCGAATAACACGAAACAAAAATACCTTTGGTAACACTTTCATTGGAAAGACTATAATCAGAAAACTTTGGGCGTCTAATTCGTATCATTCTCTCAGATTGCAGATATCATTCACAAGAGGAGCATTCTTACTACTTTGGAAGTAACTTTGTCATCAAAAAAACTTCACTGGCATTTATATCCCACTTCAATTTGGAAGAAATTGAAACTTGCCCGTGTTGGTTATCGAAATCTGGTTGTCTATGCCCCAAAACAATTTTCTTTGATACTTTATCGCTCTTCCCCAACACTCATCCCCAAACAGAGATTTGCAGAGGTCCACCATAACCGAATGTCGAAAATCGATACTGTTTTCGGCTGCGCTAATAGACAAAAATGTTCTCTTTCGTTTCATATACACATTGAGAAAATGTGAAATTAGCTATATCTATATATGTACGGAGAGAGAGCGAGGAGGGGATTGAGTGGAATCCGATCGATTTGATGCGGGTCGTTAGTACGCTTGTAGCAACGTTGGTATGTAGACCTACTGTGTGCAGGAACACTAAGTCATTAAATATTTAAATGGAAACATTAAAATATATATTTGTTGGTATTTAAGTATACACAAATATACCACTTTAAAAATTAAAATTATTTATTTGACCTAAATTTTAGATCCGTTTATGTGACCTCCTTTACTGTTAATGATTGCGTGGTATAATCGGGGCATTCTTGAAATTCGTTTTAACAATGTAACCGGAGTTATTCGTGCCCATGCTGCCTGTAGTTTGTTTCATATGTTATTTGCTGATGTTGGAGCAGTTTTTCTTACTTCCCGATCGGGTTCTTCCCATAATAACTCCATGGGGTTCAAGTCCGGGCTTTGGGGTGGCCATTTCATGATTGTTAGTATTCCTTCCTCTTCCAACTGTTTTAAATATTGCTTGCATAATTTTGAAGTGAGTTTTGGGTCATTCTTTTGTTGGAATACACAATTTTCTTCTAAATGCGTTTGTATTGCTCTTTTCTCATCATGCCTTGAATTTTTACGAGATCACCTACGGATGTACCAGCAAAATAACCCCAAATCATTACCGAACCACCGCCATTGTTTGACGGTAGAGACTGTGCATTGCTCTAGTGCACGTTCACTGACAAATCTTCTTACAAACACTCGCCTTCGCGAACCGAAAATCTCGAATTTGAATTCGTCGGTCCACAATACCTTGCTCCAGTCTTCTACCGTCCAATTTCGTTGTTAACGTGCCCATTATAATCTCTTTTTCTTATTAATTTGGCGAAGCAAGGGCTTTCGCATCGCAATTCGTTCGTGATGGCCGGCTTTTTGCAGACGGCGTTTAACCCTAGACACGTTAATCGGCTTCGGAAGTACAGTATTGATTTCTACGGCGATTTCTGGAGCTGTTTTTCTTCCATTTCGCTTGCTGGACACCACGATCGCAATATCTTGAGCTGATGTTGTCACCCTTAGGTCTACCGCTTCGTACTTTATTTGGAAAACTGCCACTTTCACTGTATTTTTTGATGTTATAATCAACAGTAGATGGATTTAAATGGAATTTTCTAGCAATATGACGATTGCTTATGCCTAAGTTATGTTGTGCTACTATCAGAGCACGCGTTTCAACATTAATTTCTTTCCTTTTCGGCATGTTTTAAAATTCCAAACGAAATTACAAACACCATTCATTAAGAGATGTCGCTACTACCATGGAACGATAACTGACCGTAATTTAAAAAAATTACTTCATATGGCTTTATTATAGCTTCATGATTCATAGTAAAATTACCAACAGCTACATTTTTCCAGGAATTTCAAGAAATACAGTCTTTGTTGTCGCTACTACCTGCGCTTTTGTGACGGTATTACCCGTCAAGCAGATAAAAGAAGTAAATAGACCGACATTATTTAATGAACTTAAGTGAATCGTACTGATTATTAGCACACTATTCAATAATGCTGGAATGTATTTCCTAAATACATTCTTTGTATACAAAAATCTCAAATCCAAGGGTGCTCAAATACTTATGAGCGGTAGCGTACACTCAGATTTTCTGATGGTAAAATTGGTTTGTAACTTTAACCGTTGCTTACTGGATTCTTTTTTTAACGAAAATACTTCTTGCCTCCAGAAGAAACATGAAACTAGAGGAATATAGAGGGAAGATATCATCAACACTGCTTTGCCTCGTAATAATACGGAATTAATGTAATAATATGGAATTAAAAGTAGTTCAACCGTCAAAGGACTACACTTTTCAACAAAGGTAAATCAATATCACAACATTAAACTCTTAATTTCCATTTTTTGTTCTTCTGACGCCACTTCAGAAAATTTTCCAGCAGTCTTTTAAAGTCCTATATCACCCAGGCCGTTAATGCAGTTAAGATCAAATATGCAAACTTTCTCACCAATTAACTAACACGCACCATTTAAGAAATTCCCCCTCCATTCACCACATACCTTTCCCTTCTTAGCGAATTATAATAATAATGAAGGAATATGACAAATGTGAAGGTGTGGTAACATTTTTTCATATCGATATCGATTACAAAATAGAGAAAATAAAAGTAGAAGACCAGCTATGTATATATCTCAAACGTCTATTATAAATCAATTTACTTCTTTACAATGATACGAGAGTCGACACTTCCAGGAAGGGATCTCTTTTTTTTCTCATATCTTTTTCTTTTATTGGGCATCTCATATTGATACAAGCTAAATCCTTATCTTCAACGTGCTAATATTAAATACAGTTAGAGCGGAGGACGTTAGCCATTCATTAGCGATTCAAATCGAAACACCGTCGAGAATAACTAATAAAATAATGGAAATTAGATTGACCATCCGGTCGTTTTACCCATGATATATTATTTTTCGAGCTTCGGCGCTATGCCTTCTCTTGCCTATGCCGCTTCTTCTCATCTTTCCTATCCAAACATATAAGAGACAAAGAGACAACACACGCTCGGCTCGCGAGAAAGGAAGTCTGAATTACAATTTCCTCGATAGATCGCAGCATCATGTACAGTTAATTAGAAGATTTGTTCGTTTTGTGATTTCTTCTCCTTGTCCATCCTCCTTCTCTACGTTTCATTAATGAATTGGTATTAGTAGATCGCAGCGGAGGTGAATTAAAACAAATGACTTACGTCGAATTTACTTTATGTAGCCTTTCCGTTTCCTTTTTGTTCGGTTTTTTTTTTTTGAGTTCTACGGGAAGGAAAACAAGATTTACCAGAGGTGGAATTTAGATTCGGTTTTTGCAGAATATTCATGGATGTATATGAAATGGAAGACACATTATATGCGCAAGTCTCTTATTTGTTTGCTTTTGATGCATGGAGAAAAATAATTTACTTTAATTTTGAAATTACAGGAAATATGCACAGGATATCAAGATATTTCTTGCGTTAGTATGTTAAATAATTTCAATTCATCATAAGACTTAACGAAGTTATATGTGGGAACATTGCAAAGAAACTTTCAATAACTAAAAAATTAAAGCTAATATAGCTCATGGTATTGGTGGAATCATTTCCGGCAAAAAACAAAGCGAGGGAAAAGGAACAGCGTAAACCCGCGAACATGTTTCTGCCTACCCGGCTTCATCAGCGCGGTTCCGTACCTGTCCTTCTCCCTCGCTATTGTTCTTCACCTCTCGAGTATATGTTGCCATTCTCCACGAACAGAATCACGATATATCACGCCACCTAGCGTCGAGAAACATAGACATGCTGTCTACAGAATAGCGACAACAACTCGGGATGTAGTGCAAAAATTTCCAAAACTTCTAAAAGTGTGACAAAAATACAATTCATTAATTTAATTTCGAACTTTTCATTTCCTTGAAATCTATAATTTTCCTTGGATTTTCCGGAATTAAAATTTCATTAATTACGTCGGAAATTCCAAGGAAAATTATAGATTTCATAATTCACCGATGAAAGCCAAAATATATTAATTTTCATTTCTTAGCTTTTTCTTCGTCTTTTTCGCTTTTTCTTTTCTTCTTATTAATTTCTAAAACATGTTTTGGATCTACGTCATCGACTTCACTGGGGTCTGTACAGAGCGTTCGTATTATTATACAAATGCCAGTGTCGTTTGGTTCTTAACCACCACTCTTGATTCCACGTCACATATATAAAAGATATGGTCAAAAAAGTAGTTACTCCGATATGAAAGATGCAATGAATCAAAGCCAAGGAAAATTGAACAAACACGAGGGCTCAAAACTTGTATGGCTGAACTTTGACAAATCAGAAATAATGGATTCGGATGAATGATGAATCTGGCGTCAAAAAGAATTCGAAAATATCATATAGTCTTCCATGGTAAAATGGTTCATTGAAAACCAACTGGTTCGCTGAAAAATACATCAACCCACTCAATTGTCCCCACTGAATTCAAAAAATAGTGGGTAGTTATGAAGATTTGCCCCGAAATATATCATAAGTTAATAGGGACAACATGTAACCCTATTTTTGTATTGGTTTGCAACAATAATAGTGAAATAATTAATAGATTAAATAATTACCCAAAATATAAGTTTTTCTTTTTGCTTAAATCAATTAGTGCTGACGAAAACTTGTAAAGGATTCATGTGTAGGTTGGTTACTAACGTCACTAAGGCAACTACCAAAGGAATTGATAGAATCTACATCCAGTAATGTTATCCGTTCTTTGTTAAATTTATTATACCCAAGGAATGATGAATTTACCAAGCAATATCTCTTGCTAAGATTACACTGTGCTAGCCGCAAAATGCAATAAGCTGGGCACCCGGGGGGGTGAACCTAATTCGAGTATGCTGAATCCAATGGTGCCAACCGTTTTTAAAAGTTAGCTCGCGTTTTCGAGCAATTTCAATTTAAAAGTTTTAGGCCCAAAGAACCTTCTGGAACATTCTGGAATTTTATGAAGAATCTGATCAATGGCCGAAGAGCTTTCTGGAACCTTCCATGGACCGTTCATGGACCATTCGCGAACCTTCTAGAAACTTCCATCCCCGCTACTGCCACTTGGTTAGCCAAGCCACTTGAAAGCGGTTCTGCTACACAACACCAATTCAAGAAATTCCATTCCGATTGCACTGAGCAGCAATACAAAAGAGACATATGCATCGCTACAAAAAATCATCGATTTAGTGCAATATAATGACCAAAAGTGGAAAATTTGTGCGGACCTAAAAATGGTGGCTCTTTTAAGTGGTATGCAAATGGGTTATATTAAAAATATGTGCTTCATGTGCTTGTGGAATACCCGTTTTGTCGGCGACCAATATAACGAACGGAACTAGCCTTTACGTGAGGAATTTAGATTGCGACAAAACAACATTATTGAGATTCCGCTTGCGCCGATCGAAAGGGTTTTGTTACCACCGCTCCACATCAAACTAGGAATTGTTAAAAGTTTCATAAAAGCATTGAACCCAGAAGTAAATGGGATGAAGATAACAGAAGGTAGATGCCTGAATTTGAATGTTGATCTATTTAAATTTCATTTTGAATTATATTTATTTTACAGGAATATTTAATGGATCGGACATACGTCGCTTGATGAGGGACAAACGATTTGAAAATGCACTCATTGACATGGAGCTTGTGGCATGGAATTGTGTAAAAGCGGTTATTGACAATGTTCTCGGAATTCATCAATCCGAAAATTGGCGCATACTGATTGAAAACATGCTCACTGCTTTTCACCGTTTAAATGTTCGAATGTCATTAAAAATTAAGTTTTTTGCATTCCCATGTAAAAAAATTCGCCGAACAATCACCAGACGAATCCGATGAGCAGGGCGAGCGTTTCCATCAGTGACGGCGAGGCTCGCACAATGGTACAGCGGTAAAAAGCTACATGATTTTTTCAGTGAGATTTGTTGGAATTTACAAGAAGAAGATGACGATACAGAAGAATCATGGCAATCAGAAACTGAAAAATGAAAAAAATCAAGAAAAATGTTTCTCTTGCAAAAAAATTATGAAAAATCGACTCGATTCAATTTTTTAGCAAATAGTTTCTATTCGATGTGTATTCGTCAATACGATGTCTATTCGATCGATTTCCATCGATTTAAATTCAATAAATGATAAAAATTACGTTTTTTTGGGTCTTTGGGCCCAACATTTTTAAATTGAAATTGCCCGAAAACGCGAGCTAACTTTTAAAAACGGTTAGCACCATTGGATTCAGCATACTCGAATTAGGTTCACCCCCCGGGTGCCCAGCTTGTTGCAAAAAAGTCTCCAATTCGACCACAGTGTTATTTTTAAGATATTAGGAAGACGTAACCATAGCCAAATTATTGAGCTATTTTACTCTTAACAAACTATAAAAATAGCGCAGGAGTAACCTCAACATCAATCTAACAATAACATGTCGTGATATTTGCTTTCTGAACATAAATTCTTTTGTTAATTGTTGCTCTATCATTCAAACAATCTCTAAGCTATTTAGAAGTAAGGACGGAAGTACTCAAGTATAAACTTGACAAAAAAATGGCTAATAATAAAGCTACAATAGCACCTACCTTTAAACACAATCGCCATTTGAAGGAAAATAATTGTTTTGAAAGCTGCGACCGATGAATCATGAACAAGAGCAACGTGTACAACAATCACGAAAGATCTTTACACACCTTGAGATTTTAATTAATTTTTTAATTGCACTTGATTTTTTGCTGAAGTTTCCTTTGTGTTTGATATTCAATCGCGATCACTTATTTGCAATGCGCTATTTTCAGAAAGGAAGTGCAATTTTAAATTAAAAAAAGTGCGAGATAAACGATCACCACTAAAGCCACGAACGAAAACTAACCGAAAAAAATATTATTTGAGATACAGGTCATCGAATTGATAGGATGCGGTAGCTAAGCTAAAACCGTTGTTACCTCTCCGAAGTAGAGTAGAGGTGTAGCGCTTCTTTTCTTGGCAAATACAAGAGAGCGAAACCATATTGTTGGAAGCGAAGCATATCAAAGCCAGAAAACGAAACACATTGCTGCAAATTTGTGCAATACCGTTTTTATTTTTTTTTTCTTGGTTCTTATCTGACTTTCACTATTAGAACCATCGGCATCATCCTTGCTGGTTGGAGGAGCTCCTCTCTTCTGCAATAGTACACACAACTTGCGTATGCATGAAATAGATATGACGATGGCGATGATGAAGTAAATATCTATGCATGTACATACAAAGAATGGGTAATACATGTAAAGTAAAGAAATAAAAAAGCAGACCGTGAAATATTCGGTCTGTTAATTACACGGACTCATGTTTTTATAATTTGTTATTGTTTGCGTTTGAAAATGTTCAACTTGACAGCTCACCGTATTCATACACTTTGGAGGTTAGAATTTGAAACATCACCCAATGATCTATGCATACATATACTTAAAATATACGTTTTTGATAGTTTTTTATTTAATCATTTTTAATTCATTTTAGTATATACGTATCTACGGTACGATGATACAGTTTCGCTTGCGTCACCCTCTTTATTAATGCACATAAAGTTAAAGTCAAGGTTGCCATGGTCTCGATAACAATTGAATTAAACTAGGAGAAATTTGACATGCTTCGATAATCTTTTGTTCTAAATTAATTGACACCTTTTTTTTTGTTACATCGGAATTCTTGTTGGTGGAAGGTTTTCTTGCGCAAGCTGGATCGCTAACCTCCAATTAAAATAGTTAACAACTACATGAGTATAAGGAAATTTCCCATATCAAATCTGACGTGAGTCGATAAAAATACTTTTGTTATCAGCTACTAATGAAACAATCGCGAAAGGCTTCTGGAAAAACCTGGTAAAGTGAAAATAATAAACAAACACAGCCTTATAAATTATTTGGTTTGATAGAGAGAGAGATTTTCACAAAAAAGCTATTGCTCTAGAATAAAAACATCAGATCATGAGCCATCTTTAATAATCATAGTTCTCAGTGATGTCATCCGTTTCAAACGACTTAAATCTTTTTGTAGGATGTTGTTGTCACAAATACTACTTTAAAGTTATGGTCAAACTTCTATTGCATTGTTTCACACAAATATATCATTTTTCCCAACAATCTTTGTGTAGCAACGAGCAGGACAAGATTGTGGCAATTTTTTACATAGGACATCCTAATTTTTTCAAAATAAATCATAGAAAATGTGCGAGCTTATAAATAAATCATCACCTCTTTTTGTACAATACAATTTTCCTATCGAAGCCTACATAAATGCATGAATAAAATGTTTCCTGTCTTAAGATTACACCCAGATAGTATTGGTTATTCACCAATAGATGTCGCAACGAAAGCTTAATTTTTTTTTTAGTAAATCTGATTTTAATTTTCTTAAAAATTCCGGCGGACTTCTAGACCTGGAAAGGGATGATGCGCAGGTAGCTTGTACCATTAGGGAGAGGAGAGAACCGACCGCAACTCCCTCCGGTCCCTTTAGTATCAAAAGAAACCATGAGCGAGAAAGAAGTGCATGTCTCCATGGAGTAGCGGATTATCATCAAGTTTTTGGACAAGAAGGGGGTGAACCCAACCGAAATTTTACGACGATTACAGACACAGTTTGAGGACAACACCCTGTCAAGAACTCATGTGTTTGCATGGCACAAAAAAATTTTCTGGAGGACGTGAAAAGGTCGAGAACGAGAGCCATGATCGCCGCCCAATGACGAAGTGTGACCGAGGCCAACATCGAGGTGGTCCGAAATCTCAGAGAAGGAAATCGGCGCATAACTGGAGGTACTGGATGCCGCGAAATTGTCATTTCGAAGGAAAAGGAAGAAGCAATCGGCTAGAAGTGTGAATTCTTCTGCATGACAACGCCAGGTCTCATGTGGCTAACGCCACGATGCAAAAAGTGGATGCATTAGGACGGGAAACGCTGGAATATCCACCCTATAGTCCAGATTTGTCCAGATTTGGAGGCCAGCGTTTCGACGACAACGAAGCGGTGGAAGCGTTTGTGCTCCAATGGCTACACGAACGTCCGAAGAATTTTTAGGATGATGGGAAAAATGTATTTCTAATAATATATATTTGTAAGCTTAGTTAAATAAAGTTAGAATTTGTTAAAAAACGAGTCCCGTTTATATTTGATACACCCTCGTATATAGTCAAATCATTTTCATCGGGTTCACAATCCTTGCGGAAAAGTCTACCGTAATTTATCTTTATACTCCAAATTTGTAGAATCCTTGGAGGAATTGTATCATTACATACCTGCGAAACAGCACAGGTGTTGGTAACATTCTCGCGGCTGACCAACGTTCCTTGTAAATTGGGAAGCTGTTGGATATACGAAAATAAGAATAGTTATTGTTATCGAGTTTTACTTGCTCTTTAACCATTATAATTATAAGAACATTGCATACATATTGTATCATGCAACGCAATCTTTAGAACAATATTGTTGCTCTTCTTTAAAACGTGTATAACTAAAATTTGCGCGCTATTGTGGCTACCTTTGTAACAGATCATTGACTAAATGTTTACATTTAATAGAAATACAATCCGTTAACCACAATCAAGCAGTAGAGATTTACGCAAGTTGTAGCCAGTCGTATATTTTCAAACAAATTGCAGTAAATTGTTCTACAGTTATTTGATTCTTGACAACATTTCTTCAGTGACAGGTGAATCAAATCGGTATATTGAGTAGGGTTACACGAATGAGCTTCAAGCAGCGCCGACTGGTGCACTGTGACTGCGGAGTTGCATTACAACGCCTCGATTCCCTCGTGTATTTCCGTTACATATGGTGTACATTGTGTTATGCAACGAAAATACACGAGGAAATCGAATCATTGTAATTGATCCCTCATTTACGGGATTACCACCCGCCATTGGCTTCAAGAAAAACAAAATCTTTCGGTGGAAAGCAAAATTCAAAGTATATTGTATTCTATATTCTGTATACCTATTCATTTCTTTAATCATTTTTATCTTTCAGAGCAAATTAGCCCTGCCATAGCACATTACGTATAGTTTGTCTTCGATTTTGTCCTGCAATTTCTGACTGATATTTAGTTTTAACGGTTTTTTTGTACTGTCAAGCAGGTGAAAATGCGACAAAAACTATACAAGTACCTATACATTCTTATTCAAAAAAAAGGAAAGTCAAATCACCCAAGGGTGATTTGGTACGTGTGCAATAAACCATTTTAAGCCCGATTTCCACTACGCTATACTGATGCTTGAAGCAGCAATGAAATCGCAGCAACATTTTTAATTTACACAATGCAATATATAAAGTATGATCTTTGAATGCAATTTTTACATAAATTTAGTGAATTCTTTGCAGCCAACATTTTATGTTATGTTGGTACTATCTCCGTTACTTATAAACAAATACAAATCAAATGTGTTATCGTATTGTTATATATTATTGTTATATAATCTATTCAATAATTTAATGTAGATAAAGTGTGGTGAAGTGACCATTGTTGTTGAAGTTTACCTTGAATTTTTATACCATGAAACCAAAATACATCTGGAGATGAGAATGTGTGACCGATTTAATAGAATTATATCAGATGCATCCCATTTTATACAATACAAATATATCTGATTACAAAAATAAGTCTAAACGCATAGATGCATTGGATAGTATAAAAGAAGAACTATGTAAAAGAAGCCAATATGCAGCAAAACAATGTATCATTATAGATGATATAAGAACAAAAATACATAGTCTGAGAACGCAATACTTTAAAGACCTACAAAACTACAAAAGTACTCAGGTTAATGGTGCTGCAGTCAAGATATAATTTATCTAAAGTGTGCTGTTTCTCAATATTATTTCTACAAAATACTGATCCAATTAGAGAAAGCAATATTACAGGTACAGGTATGTATTATATGTACATACATATAACATACAATTATAATAATTAATCTCATTTAATAATAATTCATTGTAATTCATATGTATTTACCAGCTTTTTTATTCTTCGTTACAGTCGTTATTTCAAAGTTGTCCAATAAACAAGAATACAGGTATATTTATGATGTACTACATAAATTGCAGGTTTTATATTTGGCAGTTAAGAAAAAATATTCATTTTTAAAACCAGTGGTAAATACATACTTGGAAAATGTGTAGGCAATTTACAGTTTTGCAATAAAAACAAGTACATATTTGCATTTGTATTGTCAGACTTTACAACCAGTAAGTACTTGTAAATGTAATCATTATTTTAGGAAACAGAAGAAGAGGAATCTGAAGAAATAGTTTTTGATGGAACTGTGGAAGAACAATCAAATGAAAGTATAATAATATCTCCCAGAAGTGACCACTGAGCAGTGTCAAACACCAACAGGGTGTGAAATACCAGTCACCTTTACATATTCAGCTTTTAAATTGTTATAAATTGCAATGCATACTTCAGGGAATATCTTTGAAACTGTAGGGTGTCCAACTCGGAAAGAATACATTAAACTTTTAAAGGTCCCATCGGTTGCTAAATTCAAAAGAATATAGACAATTGTAACAAGTGCACAATATCACATAATAACAAACATGTTTCATTTAAATTGTTAAATCTACAGTTTTTAGGGACTACTAGATGTGCAACCCAATTCGAAAAATTCGTTTAATGAATATATACAGTGATGTACAAGAAAGGCTCTAATACTCCGCTTAAAACATTTTATATTTGAAATCGATTTCAGGTCGCGAGACAAAGCGTTAAAAGGACGTAATCCCAGAATTCGGGGACACCTTTTTGTTACACTTAAGCAATAAGGACGTATGTAGAGATTAAATTTAGATCTGGTATTATACCGATGCGAGGTCAAACTGCTTGAAGGAGGTCAGGGAAGACTTGAAGAAGGCTGGGATCGCAAATATAAAGGAAATGGTGAAAGACAGAAAGGAGTGGAGAAGAAAATGAGAAAGGATTGAATAGATATGGAGCAAGAGGATTAATCTACCCCAAAAAGAAGAAGTAGAAAGCTTAATAGCATTTAATAATAATTATATTGATGAATATTGTTGTTACATAAAGAATCAGATGTATTTGTATAAACATATATGTATAAGAAGTTCATATATATGGATCGCGGCAACGGGAAGAATATTCCATTTTAGGAAATAAGGTTTACATGACTGTCTATTATCAATACCTGCCATACATCTAATAATTCTCTTTTATGCCAAAAAAACCTCCTTAACAAAAGTTGCCCCACCCCATACTGTGACACCATAACTCTACTATGAACATTAGCATAATAGTAAGATAGCATACTATTGTGTTCAATTATATACTTCGAAGTTCGTATTTGATAACACAAGGAACTTAGCTTACTAATAAGTAGTCTGGGCACACAGCGGTAACAGTCAGTGTACTAGATATCTGGTGCGGAGTCGGCGACTATTTATTTCACGCGTTCACAGCGTCAGTACTAAATCGATGCTGTATGCGAGTAGTTCTGTGCATATGTAGGCCGTCGTAACTTATTTCGTAATTGTACGCCTATGTTTGCTTTAAAAATGTCGCGAAAACGACCAATAGCAGACACAGTTAAAAACTTTATAGTGGACATGCCGGACTTAATTTTTGATGGCGCTAAAACTCAATGTCTAGTTTGTAAAATCCCTTTAATGTGTTGGTCCAGAAGCCATTGTCAACGTCACATCAAAAGCAAACAGCATTCTTCTGCAAAAAGTGGCATACGAGACCAAGAAAAATTTGCATTTGATTTATGTGTTACTCTTATTTTATGCAATCTATTCGTTTCGTTTACTAGACAAAGAAGCATTTGTCTTCTTCTAGAATAAATATGCGGACTGTAAATTACCTAGTCGGACATCGATAAGAAATGTAATGCCATTTGCTCGTGAACATATAGAAAAAGGAATGAAAACGGAATTGAAAGATAAAAAAACTGTAGTTGTGTGTGGACGAAACAACAGATCGTCAGAAACATTCAGTGGTTAATGTAATGGTACGTATGTAATGGAACCACATCGACCGCCATCCTCATTCTTACTTGCTTCCAAAAGAATTATAAATTGTACTGCCGATGAGATTTTAAAAGTGGCGTTGAACTCATTCAACAAATTTCAACTAAGCAGCTTTTAATGTTTATGAGTGACGGTGCCGCAAACATGCATTTTTTGGCCCGATCTCTTAAAGAACACAGTGGTAACTTCTTACATGTAACGTGTAAAATCCATACTCTAAATCTTGCGGCACAAACGATTCCTACATGTTTTCCACTAGAAAATGCATTGATTGCTAGTACAAAGGCAGTGTTTCTAAAGTCCGCGAAACGTACCCGACTATTTCGCAAATTGTGTCCTGTTTTACCTGACCCACCACAGCCGATTGTTACACGTTGGGGAACATGGTTGCAGGCTGCGTTTTACTATAACAAATATTTTGATCAAGTAAAGAAGATAGTTTTAAAATTCAATCCGACAGAAGCTGCAGCAATTAAGAAAAGCCAGGAAATATTTCAAGATAGGTTAAAAGAGATTTACAAACTATTCACAACAATTACTTCGGACTAGCGGAGGGAATAGAAAAATTACAAAATGTTTCGATGTCGCTAGTGGATTCTGTTCAAATTGTGAATGATGTTCACGCACAGTTATGCGCCGCAGAAGGACAAACAAATTGGTGTGTAATAGGAAAATTTGAAAGTGTTTTAGAGAAAGACTCCGATTTTCTTATATTAAGACAAATTTGTGAAGTGTGAAGATGCATTAAGTTGTTTCAAAGATTATTTTAAATATGCAAATATAACATCGCTAGATGTCAAACGGTCGTTTTCGGCATTAAAAAACATTTATTCCGCACGTCGTACTCACTTGACTGAAACAGCTGTGGAAACATATCTAATGATTCAAATATTTAACAGATGTTGCCCAATTTGTGATGTCACGGAAGACTTTTGAAACGGTAAGTGTTTCAGCACGTTTTATAATTTATTTCTTACCTTCTATTTTATGTGTAAACTTTTATGCGCTCGCCACGCCTCTGGCTGTTACCGCATATTTGCCCATGTTAGAAATAAGTTTGTAGCAGCGTGCTTGCCATGTTAATTTATCGTCAATACATAATCCTAAAAAGTTAAGTTCACGGACTCGATGTATTACCATATCATTCGAAGCAATCTTGAGATTGAATAGAGTCTTGTTTTGAGAATTATGAAATATAAGATATTTGGTTTTATTAACATTTGGAAATGATTTATTTTTGGAAAACCCTATATTCATAGCATTTAACAATGAATTAGCGCTATTGTGGCTTTCTCATACATTATTGCAAGAAACAACGGCACTTGTATCGTCGGCATACATGGTCAAGTCATACTCAGATAAAAAGTTAGTAATATCGTTAACAAATATTAAAAACAAAATTGGGCCCAAAATGCTAGCCTGTCTCTTGCACTTATTGTCTCTCTCATTGGGGTGTCCTGTTTTACAATATTTCCTTTAACTAAGTTTAATACATTTTCAAGTGTTTGCTTATCCATTCTATAGAAGTTTTGAAAGCTATTGGAATCATCCACCATCTTCTGATGCAACAGAGTTCAACTAATAGATATGCCCCGCTCAATATTATTACGGGCGGTAACAATTCTCCAAAATTACTTGAAGTCATTACTCGTAGTACCAAAACCACAAAATTTCAACCGTATACATAATCACATTTTAACGAATAAGGATGTCAAAAACACGTAGCTTTAAATATGTAAATGAAAATATATAAGTTATAGGCAAAGTAAATATCTAAGTATGAAGTTTTTTGAAAAGTTAATTATATAAAAATTATATTGTAGGTAAAACATTCACAAGAATTATGCAGAAGTTCATTTAAACAACGGGTTCTAAGTTTAAATATGGTAATATGGAATTCGGTTCATAAAAGTAAAAGGGAGCAGACACTCCATGACAATTTGAATGTTTATCAAAGAATCGATGAGCATCTTGCTTCGTTGAGTAATGAGTAAAATTTGACGGAATTTCTGCATTCTACGGTCAGAACAGTAATCTCATGAGAGGAAGCAACATAACAAAGCTCTATTCAAAGAACCAAACCACCTTCTTCGGAAAGGTACTAAGAACCATATTTCGGGAGATTCCTGAATCTTTTCGGTCAATTAAAATGATCAATCATTGAAAGAAGACCTAGAAGAGCTCAAAAAATCATTATATTCCACCATAACATTAAAGTTAAATCGTGTATAGGAGAAGCTAGATGAATTAATCCTAAAAGCTTTTCCTTGGATGTGTGTTATTGCCGCAATGATGGAATATTTTGAAACTTTTAAAGCACTATAAAACAGAATTCAAGGCACTTGAAAATCGTCTGCGATATACGCTGACGACGTGGCCACTTCACATTTAAACTCCAAGCCGCAGTCGACAAATTTACAACGTGGACAAGGACCTGGAAGCTCACGATTAACCCGAGCAAGTGTGAGATTATTAAATTTACATATAAAACAAGTTGGAATTAACGTGCCGTGATGTGTAAGAAACCGACAAATACGCGAAGACTTAAATATGCCACCTTTAAAAGAACACATAATGCAATTCACGAGAGAATCGTGGGATAAAGCTATGGAGCCGAGCCACCCGTTGGTATAGGTGTTGGTGGGGCCGCAGAACTGCCTGCCACCTCTGAGGATTCGTGTCAAAAGTGTAAGAGATGTGCTGGAAAAGGAATGAAGAGTTTGGAGTACGAGCGAAGATGGATATACCCTGTGAAACTTATTTACGTTCATTAAGTGGATTCATTTAATGAACGTAACTATCCAACAGCTGACCGTAGCTGTTTTCAGGAAGACAGAGAGGCTCATAGACCTGGGTCTGCCTCAGAAAGAGATTGAAGATCTTTGCTTGCTTGCTTGAAAATCCTCGGTCCAAATATGTTAATGTACAGAAGGATGTGTTAGAAGATATAAAAGATTACTATGGGTCAAAATTCAATAGCAAAATACATTCTCTTTTGGAATTTAAATCTGGGACTGTAAATGTTGAATCTAAAAACAACAAATATATAACAATAATTTTCAATTCCTTTCCCTGCTATTACATAATACACATGCCAATTCCCATGAAATATTTTAATATCCTATAATATAATTCTTACCTTATGGAGACTATAAATAACTTTTTTACGCCTTAAATTGTTGGCTAATAATTACATTTCGGGGCGTTACTTATAAGCAGAATAGGTTAGCCGTTTTTAAATAATATTAACCTTGATTGAGTTCAAATTAATTTTCTGGGAGTAACCAACCTATTATTTTTTGCCTGATTACCAATCTAAACACTTCCTGATAAGAATCTTTCATGCATTTACATATTGTGTGAAAAAGAAATTTGTTGATTAATGAATGGCTCGGTTCGTTCTTGAGGCTAACACTAAGGTATAATAATTTATAATAAATAACAAACATAATACACATGAACGGTATAAAATATAAATTTGTTTTATGATTCCTAAGAGTATAGATACACACACGCACAGAAATTGTTTCTTGCATTAAGAAAATAGATTTTCTTGCATTTCAAGACCATAAAAATACATAATATAAGAAAATAATTTTCTTGAAATTTCATTTGGATTAAATAAATATTCCCTTAGGGTTAGAAAATCAAGAGAATGCAAGCCAGAAAAATGTTTCTTCCAAGTAAATCATTTAGGTTTAAGTTAAGAAAATATCCATATTAAAGGTAGGAATGAAAAAATGGTCCAGATCTCACGAAGTTCTATTGAGAAATTAAGCGACTAGTTTCATTCTCAAAAAACACATCAGGCCAGCTACAAGGATATCCAATAAAAAAAAAATCACAATAATGGAAAAAAAAACTAAAGTTAATAATTAAAATTAGGAGCAAGTGAATGAGCTAATGAAAAAGTTTTTTTTTATAGGTTACAGTATAATTAAATTATTTCTTTAATAATGTAATTAAATAGGGATTATTTTTATGTAGTTTAATAATTAATAAGTTAATATTTAAGTTTATTTATCCCTTTTTATTATTATTTATTATAGATTTCAGAGAACTATAGTTAAATTGGTACACGTGCTAAATAGTAATAAAAATAAAAAATAATATTACATTAACCGGTATCTTTAAAATGTTTATGAAACGTTGTACGTTAAAGGTTATATTATTGTATGGGTAAGCATGGTATCTGTATTCTGGTTTCATCGCTACTATCTAGGACGGCATGACTATAACTACTGGTACTAGGTGGCGCCAGGAAATATTTCAATTCCTGTTTTTGAAGATTAGTGGCATAAACTGAGAGATATAAGAGCAATGTGTTCAGGAGCAAAAAGCTTTAGCGCTTTTCTCTTCTCATATTGTTTTCACCGGTAGTGATTCCATCAATACCAGGAGCGCTATTTATATACTCAGTGACATAGAAATTGCAACAGCTAGAAGGGGTTGGAATTTCCTGATGAAATTTGGTAGGAATATTCAACTATGTAAAAGTAATAAATGATCAAAATGTGAGAGGAAAATCTTTATTAGTTAAACAAAATTTTATAATAATTGTTAATTGTTGTATTGCCTCCCACGCAAGTTGCACCTCATGTCTCAAAGCTTCCAAAATCAAAGGAGGACGCTGCAAGTTTCGCAACCTTCTACCCATTATGTCCCATACATGTTCGATGGGAGAAAGATCTGGAGATGTTGGAGGCCAGGGCAAAAGATTAATCTGAGCCTGTTCAAAGAAGTTCAAGAAAAACCTTGCTACATGAGGACGTGCATTATCTTGCTGGAATAATGGATCTCCGAGCCCTTGTAAGTATGGCAGAAGATGTGTTCCAACCACCTCCGCAATGTACCGTTGTGCTGTCATATTGCCTCGAATGAACACCAAGGGAGAGCTGCTGCCATAAGTAATCGCACCCCACACCAGAACACCCACAGTGCGGCGTATGTGCCTCTCAACGGTAAATCGAAGATTCCGTCGTTCACCCCGTCTTCTTCTGATTCTCTGACGACCGTCGTGCATGCCTAAACAAAATCTTAATTCGTCACTAAACACAACACGATGTCGTTCAAGATTCCAATGAGATTGCACCATTGTAACCGTTGCTGATAATGTTCCGCAGTCAAAGGAAGCACAAGTTGCGGACGATATGAAGTTAACCCAAAACTTCGGATTCGGCGATAAACTGTTCGAAGGGTTACATGGCGACCTTCTTCACCAAACCATTGGTCACCAATTGCCCGAGTAGAGGACAATCGGTCTAAATACCGGTTGTCTTAAGCGACAATCTTGACGTTCATTCGTTCTTCTTGAAGCCCAGGTTCCTCTTCTACGACGTTCCTGGTCATCTTCAAACCAAGCACGACACACTCGCATTACAGTAGACCGATTTCGATTTACACGGTTAGCAATTTCCCCAAATGAAAAACCAACTTTGCGCAAACCAATAATTCGACCTCTCTCGAATTCGCTAATTGTCGATACACTGCTCGTCTTCTTACTCTAGGCATAGCTAACACTTAACTGAACCGCAGTTCAATGAGAACAACAACATAAACCGAGAAAGTTATAAAAACACCCCAAAAAAAAACAACATTCAATATCAGTGCTGAGAGAGAGGTAAAAACCTCAATAACAACTTTATTGCTTCACTGAGAGGATTCAAATTTTGATCATTTATTACTATTATATAGGTGAATATTCCTATCAAATTTCATCCGGAAATTCCAACCCCTTTTAGCTGTTGCAATTTCTATGTCACTGAGTATATTAGCATTATCTTGGTTATTGTTTCTAGGCACTTTTTTCATGTGTACTTCTGTATTAAGTTCACTTTTGTTTGAACATTATTCTGTAGATAATTCTTTAGGCTTTTTAATATCATAAGCAGTGTGAATAATTTACCACATTATGTACGGATATGTCGTACTGTTTTAAACAAGGTAATAATGTGCATATAAATAATATGCATTTCAAAAATTCTAAGTAAAAAATGCTTTATTTTAAGAAAATGAAACTATTGATTTATGAACAATACCTAAACGCGAAGAAAGAAACGCTAAGAAATTATTTTTTTTTTGATTTAAAACAGCTATTGTATTGCCGATAATTGGAACAGTAATTGTCTTGAATTAAGGTGGACAGCTTTGATACAAATAAACGTTTCTCTGCGTGCAAAAAAAAATAACATACTAATAACATTGTTTATGTATATTTTATTAAATTTATGCAAATCGCGCAAGATAATATTATCTAATTGAGAACTTAATACACATGTGAAACCACAAGCAAACCCAGAGAGTGTAAATAATAGAGAATTGCAAAAAAAAAGAACCGTAACAGCTTTTTTCTGTTAAACAAACTGCTAAAATTGTAAATATTTGGCTTGTAGTTAAACAAACTTTTCAAAGTTAACGTCACGTTGTTAAGGCGATTATTCATTGTCTGGCGTTTTGTTCGCCGATGTACCATATCTCATTTAATGCAGAAAAAATATCGTCGCATAAATTATTATTAAACTGTTTTTACTCCACGTACCGCACGCACATGCGGTCAAAGCATACGCAACATTTTCGAATGACTTATGGCACTGGAATAAATATCTGGCGAATCCACGGCTTGCTTGTTTATTTCCGTAGACCAATGCATTTAAAGTGGCGCCATGATGTTTATTTTTTGAGGAAAAAAAATCTAATGGAAGACCTACTAAGATTATAATACGAAAAAAAATCGAAATTTATTAGAATATAATTTGGAAAAGTAAATTACATCTATTTGATGCTCTAAAAAATTGTAAAAATACATTTGAAGGCTTAATTTATTTTTATAGAAGTGAAGAAAGCGTCTCTAAAAATATAACTATTTTATTAGCGAAATTTGGCAAGAGATCACCAAAAAGTAAGTTAATAGAAGAATAATTGAAAGCATTACACAAAAATCAGTAAAAGAATTTAATTTTAAGAATTTATCATGGCTTTGGGAGCAAGTCATTTCTATTCTAAATTTAGACAAAAACCTTTTAGCGAAGATACATCAAATAAGACATTTCCGGTTGGTTTACTGCACACAAAAAAATCATTACTTCTATTAAAATTATTAGCATCATTGCAATCGTTGCAAATGTAAGGTAAGTTCCCATATAAGCAAAAATAGGCTATTCTTAGTATTTGAGTGTTAGGTAGAGTTAGCAGAAGCACAGCGTATTCTTGTAAGTTTTGAAAGAAACTTAGACGAAATAAAAATATAATCTTAATCTACAGAATTGATTCTTTTTAAATGAAATAGGTACACAATTTATATTGACGACGTCTTGTATTTAAGGGAAGTATATCGAAGGTTCTAAGCAAATATTGGGTAAATACGTTATTTTTGAAATTTTGCATTTCCTCGTTTTGCCATATGACATTTCTAGTCATCAATATTAATCGTTTAAGGTAGTTGGTACTAAACATTGATTACCATAAGCGACACACTGCCAAATCCAGAAAAAAGATTCTTCTACTTTCATCATGTAAGATTTGAAGATCGTCCATACAAAGGTGTAACATTTAAACAGAAAAATTTTACAATGAATTTATCTAATCCAAATGTTAACAACAAAGATAATACAATATTAATTGAACGCACTGTCGGCTCTTGGTGAGACATTTTAGTAAGATTGGAAAACGTAGAAAAACACTTGGTATAGTTTCACAAATGATATATTTACGCGATGTACATTTGTGAAACTATACCAAGTGTTTTTCTACGTTTTCCAACAAAGATAATCTATTCAACGATTCACCCTATCATCCAAAATGGTTTGCTTAGACTGATCCACGCTCAAACACGCAAATTACTTACGCAAAGAATTACACAAGAGGTGCACACAAGTGGTTGCCTTAGAATAAGAATCATTTACTTGGAATTAGATTGCACTGAAGAAATGAATTCAATAAATCGTGTTCATTGGTTTCATTTTGTTAAAGCAACGAAAACAATTATTATATTAACTAATAAATTTATTACAACAATGAACTATGTTTATCAAATTGAAACCTGTTTATCAATGTAATAAATATACGTTTATTAATTTACTTCGTAAGAAGCGAGACAAACTTTAAGAATTTTTCATTAGATATTAATAAATGCATTTTTTATATAATAAGCCCGTTTATTGTATACAGAGTATATACGAAAGTACGTGTTCATCGATATAATGAACAGCCATTTATTAAAATGATAAACTCGTTCGTTGGACCAACTTTAATTAAAGAAATTGTTACATTAACGTATTTTTTATTGTATTTACGTAGCTTTTTTGCTCAGTGTATAACGGACAAATATATACATTTCAAATAAGTAAATAATAGTCTTGTATTCATGTCAATGTATGTCATGTAACTTTGAATTGACTATTTGAGGTTGTGTATATTGATATTCTTCAACTAAGAATACATTTCAGTATGTGAGGGAAAAATTGATTTCATTAATCTTTACTAATGGATCACAGAATCATTACAAGTATGGAACATAAACAACAAATTACACTGAATCTAAAAGATTGTTTCAAAAACAAACATGGTGTCATACTTTACATGACCCGCTCGATACAGCTGGGTTTTAGCAGGTTGCAAATTGATATTTTTGGACATGTATTTGGGATAACTCTTAAAATAATAATCTCATGAAAGGATATTAAGACACGTCATTTTTTGGTCTTAGGAAAATTTTTTTATATTTCTTTTGTTGGAATCTGTTCAGCTTCTATCTCGGATAGGAATGTGACAAAATAAAATAAAACTTGCGGTATCGACTTTGATGAAAAGGCTTGCAAATAATTATAGAAGAGAAGGTAAATGATATGACAAGGATTTTTTTTTCTTAAAGGTTGGCACCACACAATGCTACACATTTAAAACTGCATGCCAAATAATCTTTTCGAAGCTAAATATAAACAGAACATACCGTCAATGCATTTTCAATCAAGGAATTTTAAGTAAGTATTGTTATTTAGATTTGGAGGATGAAACCTGCAACAGTTGTAACCCGTTGTTGTGTAGAGTTGCTGAGGAATAGATGATGTATTTATCGCTTTTATTCGGATTTATGGTTTTTCCGTTTGTGTCAGAATGTCAGCAACGCCACAAACAAAAGAACTGTTATAAAAATTGTAATTGTAGAACTTTCGGTTTTGTGATTTCAAATAAAAATAGGTTTTACAAAAATATCAAAGAATTCTCGAATAAAGTATCGACAATATTAACTATGAATTGAAGTCGCAAAGCGGAATGGTGAGACGGTAACCACATACGCGATAGCACATGAGTCACATGAGTCGCGCGGAACTTCTGCCAAATCTGTAGGTATAGCGAAAAAAATGTGTGATTACCTTTTTGAAGTTATTCTCATCACACTCTCAAAAAAGATTAACAAAAATGAGTTTTTATAAACAAAATAATGAAGTTAAAAAAGGGTTACACGCATGTAATAGAAAGGGGTATGAAAAATACATTTTCTTCAATTTATACAATTATGGAGGAAAACGTTTGTGTACCAAGGTATTCAAACAATTTTTTTGAAAATATCTGTAAAATTATTTAGCATATTGTAGTATTTTGTGAAAATTATAGAACAATACACATTTTAATCTAAAAATTGTAGAAAATTGTAAAATGAAATAGTACCTAGTCTACCTTATTTAACCTGATTCACTCTTTCTAAGAAAATAATCCTCCTTGTTGATTTCTCTTTCAGGCTTTCATTTCCTTTCATTTTCTTTAATATTCCGCTTAAATTGGGTTTACAGCTTTCAAAATCTAAAGTATTTAAATTAAATTTTAATTTAAATTTAAAACCTTAAAACTTCTTAATTCACAATTCTTCCTATAATTTTCTTCCCTAATTTCTATAACATGCTGGTCACTAATTTTCTTCTACATGTTTATCTAAATTGAAGCAGATGAATTCTTTTTAGAACAATAATAAAAAAATGCAAAAAAAAGCATTTTAGAAAACAAAGCACAAACAGAAGCATAAAAAATACAATTGGCAAATACAAAAAAATTAAAAATTCGCGAAAGTTTGCTGATTAACTTTGCTTTTTTGTGTTGAGGTTATCAAGGTAAGTTAGAGGTTGTGAAAATTGCTGTCAAATAGCCAGCAAGACGAATTACAGTTCACAGTTCACTACAATGTTTTTATCTGAATAACTAAATAATTATACCCTTCGAAATATAAATTGATAATAAATTTCAATCGAATATTCTTATTTTTTAATAGTATAATGCATGCCATGCAGGGACGCAACTGGAAGACTGAAACTTTGCTACTCTACGACATTTAACACCACTAACAACTGTACAATATCAAATTTACTGATAAACACGACGATTACTTGACGAACGATATTTAATTTTCGAAATTATGCTAAAGATACAACTGAATTTATGCAATTGTTGTAGGAAAATATTCCATTCAAATTTAAGATTTTGGATGTGAAGAAAATGAACAGAAGATCCGTTGCACCATGACAAAATAATCTCCTAGCATCCCCGCTCCCGCGATAGGAAGCCACAAAAGAAGTTGGAACTTAGCCGCCAGGGGGATTTTGACGTTAAACGAGGACAGCTACGTTCGATGTTGTAAATTATATCATTACACTATATTCTAGAACTTTCGGTTTACGCCACATTAGCTGTCTCCAAGTATTGCTTCTATACTACTAAGTTGCATTAAATTTCTTATTCATAGGACTAATTAAGGGTAAATTTTGCATGGGACGTCAGGTAATTTCGAAAATCATGTAATAAGTAGAGGAACAAATTTCAATCTTATATTCTTAATCTACTTGAACTATATATTTTTTGAAACGTAAACTACTTTAAAATATCTAACATTGTTTGCTTAATCCTCTTTCGTCCAGTTTGTTTAAGCATCTTCATACCATGATTCATTAGCGATTGCCCACAGTCTCTAGACACTTCCGTTGTAATTTTCTTCCATATTCTGTTAAATCCTGCTAAATTTTTGGGCATTCTATTGTAATTCGCATATTGCCCTTTGCATAAGGACCAATATTGTTCAATTGGTCTCGCTTGGAGTCTGACCAGAATAAAATTTGATCTTCATTATGGTACTAGCGAATGAACGGAACCAGGCGTTTGATAATACATTCCTTCAAATATGTTGTCGCATTCATAGTCCCTTCGCTAATATAAGGTTCGGATACATTGCCAAATTGATCAAGGACCTGCCATACTAAATATTTTTTGAAGAATTTCGTTTTTGTACGAAATTTATATGTATATTCTAGTTCTGCAGGGTTGGAACTATGGTAAAACTTCCGACCTGGTACTTCAGCAGGGTCTGCAGGAACATAAGTTTCATCATCAATAATTAATATTTTCCGACCGCATTTTCTTGCAATATAACTGACACCAATTTTTGCACGTTGCTCTTAATTGTTAATGTATTTGGGAACTGTTTTCTTTGTCCTAGCCTTAATCTTTAGCTTCTTAACATTAATATAGCTCAGAGTAGATCTTGCTATATTAAGCTTGTGAGCCAATTTTCGTACAGAAACTGAGGGTGACTTCTTAAATGCCTTCGCAATCACTCGTTGGGTATTAATGGTACCTACTGTTGTAGGCTGACCAGGTATCGTCTTGTAATTGGATGTTCCCGTATTCTCAAATCTTCTAATTGAGTACGGTGCGCCTTTTATCGCGATTAACAATATCTACGTAATAGTGCACAACCCGTTTTGCAATAATTTCATTTGCGTGTCTCGTTATTTTTGACGCATCGGTTATTTTATCAGAAATGTCAGAATTTATCAAAGCCAACTGTTGGCGCTTTCATACGTCCAAATATTAATTCATTTAATACGCACATTAGTAAAAAAATTACCAAATTTTTGTTCCTCTATTTATTAGGCATACTTTATTTAAAAACTGAAAGTTATTTGGTATCGAAGACAAAACAAAATTCAATTTCACATTGCAATTAACTTCGTTTCTTCGAAAGCAAACCAATAGTGTTCTTTACGGAAACTTTGTCTATTGCATAAAAACAGTGACGATTCTTTTTCGAAATATGCAACTGTCCGAAGTTAAATGGTTCGTCCTGTATTTTAAGAAATACTGAATGATACAATCTGTAATCAACATACAACTGCAAAATTTGCAAAATCCAAAAATGATATTTCGATTACAACTATTTATTTATAAAATTCTATATACACTGTTTCCTTCTTCAATTTCACGTAGTATAGAACGAGTAGCCCCTGTTCAAACTGATAATTTAAATAAAAACCTAGAATAAAAAGTTTTGATATGTAGGTCAAAAACATTATTACTCAAATTCGAAGAACTAATTCATAAATTCATAAAACTCGAAGAAGCAGAGAAAATAACACTTATTTCTGTAACCTCAATGTGTGTATACATATCGAAACCCACAGCAGTTTTTACCCAACCCCTAGATGATTTTGAAACGCCTATAAAGCTTTGTTCTAAGTAAAATGCGCAAAACGTTACTTCGTCGCACTCGTTGAAAAGATATTTATCACTTCGAGCTCAAACGACGATATATCATTAGCTTGCGTCAGAATCAGCTCTCGAACATCATCATCGTCATCGTACAACAACGTATCAAGCAGCGACGGCAACATCGTCAAGAACAACAAACAATAACAATAAATAAAACCGACGAATGAAGGAACGTCGAAACAACGGAGTGTGCGTTGAGTGGTCGGCTGGTTGGTCACGGGTCGTCACAGTGATGAGCAGCGGGAACACAACAGCAGCAACCGAAAGTCCGCTATTACTTCATCTAGGTTAATATGCTATGCCTAAAATTATATGGTTTTGTTAACTACTGCTATTATTCTACATTTTCGTAACGCAGTTGCATATGTATGGAGTCGTACGTATGTGTACGTGTAAGTATATACGCGTAATATATGATTGTGTTCAGCAGAACTATCGCTTTTGTTTTATTTTGGAATTTAAAGGTCAGTAACTTTATTGAATGGTTAATTTTTTGGTTTATCGTTACAATATTGCAAAACTGAATTGTTGTGGGAAGCTATATTCGTAACTTTGCCAACCTATTGAGTTTGTTCACCAGTAGTGAAGGGCTAATTTGCTCAAAAATCTTTTCACACGTTAATTTTATTATTTTTTACCACTAAATGTTTAATATTAGCTGAAATATAAATGTTTACCCTTCAATTGTATCGGGAATCTTCTAGAGTAGCGCTTACTGTCATGTAATTTTCAACTGGCAATCTAAATTGAATTTACTACAATTTTATCATTCCAGAAATTTTATTAACTATTTCTGGCCATACCAACATTAAAATATCTTGAAAATTTGATAAAAATATTAAATGCTACATAATGAGGTGTTTCAAATGAAATATTAAATTAAAAGATAATCAGAGGTCCTTTTTTATTTTCAATACTCTGCTTACAATTAATTTGGAACCACTGTAAAAGTGATGCATGTACATCTGTTTGAAATTCTTCTTTAAAATCCTTTTTTTTTTCTTCCTCCATAATGTTCTAGTGTAAAAATCCCATTCTAATTTCTTGGGTTCAATTTTCTTTCTTATTTTCTTAGAAATGCTTTTAGACTGCTTTTGACTGTTTTTAATAGCCGAAATATTTTGAATTATAGTTTTAAGTTTTTCTAAATAATTTTCGCCGAAACTCGTCGGTTGTCAAAGATTTTAACATCTATCTTCTTGTTTATCTCGTTGTCACAGGAATGCCAATCCAACGATTTGCTATTTTTATGGTTGGTCTATCGATGATCATTTGCGATGTTATAGATGACATTGCGAATTTTTACTACTAGATTCCATGTGAAAAGTATTGCGCATGAATTTTATATTTTTTACAAAAAATATTAGCAAGAGGTAAATTATTGAAAATAACTTAAAAGGTGACAATGACAATTACATCTGTGAAATGATGTTTACAAACTAGAAACGTGTACAAAAGTAGTCATGGGGTAATACACAATCCAGCAACGTGCTAAGATGGTTAGGGCTTATTATGAAAATGGGTGTTCGCGAAAAAATGCATTTCGCGCATTACGTGAATATTTCGGTGTACACAATCGACCTTCGGAACGCACAATTTGGAACGTGGTTCATAAATTTTAGCAAACTGGGGCTACAAGCACAGTTAAAGCACCTCATCATGTTCGTCCAAAGTGTTCGGAGGAAAACATGATTCTCCTTCGTGAAAATGTGGCCGATGAACCAGGCACATCGATTCGGCGTCGATATCAACAACTGGGATTCTCCTACTCCACTATACAACGAATCTTGGCCAAGGATTTTCATTTGCATCCTTACAAAATGCAATTGACACAAGATTTTAAGCCGAGAGATCACCAAAAGCGTCGCGTCTCCGCAGAATGGACGCTTGAACAAGAAGATGAAGCCCATTTCCATCTTAATGGTTTCGTCAACAAACAAAATTGTCGCATTTGGGGATCAGAAAACCCAAGAGCGATTATCGAAAAAGAAATGCATCCCCAAAAAGCGACTGTTTGGTGTGGCATTTGGTATGGAAGCATCATTGGCCCATATTTCTTCGAAGATAATGCTGAAAATGCGATTACAGTTAATGCCGTTCGTTATCAGAGCATGTTAACCGACTTTTTATGAGACCAATTGGAAGATTTGGACGCTGATGACCTCTGGTTTCAACAAAACGGTGCCACCAGCCATACAGCCTTATCACCTTACTTCAGACTCGTTTCCCAGGGCGCGTAATCTTAAAAAACGGCGGTGTCAATTGGCTTCCTCGTTCGTGTGATTTAACTCCTGCAAACTTTTCCTTTGGGATGATCTGAAGAGTAGAATCTACAGAAATAAGCCTAGAACGATTGCAGAGCTGAAGGACGAGATACGTTGCGAAATCAACAGCATAGACCCCGGCATGTGCCACAATGTTATTAGAAATTATAACAAACGCATTAGAGCACGCCACATGAGCCGTGACGGCCATTTGCAGGATATAATCTTCCATACATTGTAATTAATTAAACTATATTATCTCATAAAAAATTATATTAATATTCAACATTTCTGTTTTTTTTTTTTAACCTTTAATGTGGAAACACTTAACGAAACGTCCATTATTAATGGAGTCCTAAAAAAATAATTAATTATAAATTATCGAAATGTCAGAATTCAAATAATAACCAAAAATAATTCAAATTCTGTAAATATTAAATGAAATTTTGATAGTTATTGAACATTGAAATTAATAAAAATTAATAAATTTAGGTGTAAGTGTACTTCACCCCACTATTTTACTATAATAATATTAAAATTGATTTTTATTGTATTTTCTACATTTAAGGTTCCCTGAAGATACGACCATGACCATATCTCTTTATATATTATAGACATCCCAACATTTGCAGTTAAATTTCAAAGGAAATGAGAATAGTTTGAATGCAATGCATTTTCTGCAGTGCTATGTTTACCATCATGTATTTTGTAAATAAACGAACTTTGGACTAAAAAGAAATACTGGAAGAGAGTTTATTTCTAGGTTAATAAACCCTCGCAAACCGCATCCCGAAATTCGCAATAGTTTGCAGTAAAAAAAGTCGCGAAATTTCCTTCATTTTGACGCCCGCAAACCGGAATCTTAAAGGAAGTGTATAATAAATAGAAACTTTTAAATACAAATTCCAAACGAAAATATGTTTTCTACATCTAATTAATGGAATTTTATGTCAAAATAAATCGTATTTGTATGTGTAAGAATTCTGATGAACCTACGGTATGCGGCAAAATAAACAGTACTGAAATGCGCATGTGTCAAATGTGTATGTGTCATGCGCTGAAACGTACCGAGTGTTTTCCGAACGTGGTTGCAACGTATGCGAATGTCTTTTTAATGTTAGTTGCTTCAGGATGGTTCTCATTGTTGCAGAAAAAGTTTTTATCGTGGAGTACTATTTTCGGTCATACGGAAATGGGCGCGAAAACGGTCCAAGCTTAAAAGAAGTTGCCGACGCATTTAGGCTTAAGTACAACCAATACGAATCACGGGCGTGTTTTGAATCAGGTGCTGCAATCGCCGAAACGAAGCCTCCGAAGATCATCATTAAAATTGAATATCAGTGATCGATCGCTCCGTCGAATGTTCAAGAATATTGGTGGATTTGCATACAAAATACAGACCGGACAGCGTCTGACTGCAGCTGATAAGCGTGTAAGAGCCGATACTGCGCACGTGTGTTGGCTATGGATTATGAAAACCCGTCGTTCTTGTCGAATGTTTGGTTTTCCGATGAAAGCCATATTCATTTAAACGGAGACATTAACAAGCAGACAACACGATTTCTTGGATTCGAACGCCCCGACATAATCGTCGAGCAACCCCTTCATAGTGACCGTGTTACCATTTGGTGCGCTGTATCCGCACATGGCATATTGGGCCCGTATTTCATTGAAGCAAACGATGGATTGCCGTTAACTGTGAATCAGGAGCGCTACAGAGAACAGGTTCTCACACCATTTCGGCATGATCTTCAGCGATTTTGTTGTGCCAGGAACCTACCACGTAATCAACAATGGTTTCAGCAGGATGGGGCAACCTGTCACACGGCTAGGGAGTCTCTTCGAATCCTGCGCAATCATTTTGGGGATCGCCTTATTTCGCGTGGCACTGATTTCCCATACCCATCGCGCTCACCAGACCTAACACCGCCTGATGCGTACATTTGAGGAATGCTGAAGGAGGCTGTTTTCCGTACCGATCCACCACCTGACATTCCGGAATTGCGGATTAAAATTGAAGGTTTTTTTCGTGCCATGCAACAACCTGTGTTCACAGACATGCATGTGAGCCTTCGTGAACGCTATGAATACTGCTTGAAACTGAACGGAGGGCATCTTGAACATCTGTTTCATCGGGAACGTCGTCGCGAATAATGTTTGCAACGCTATATAATGTTAAAGTATCGCTATATAATGTAAAGTAAATACATAAATAATAAACGTTTCATAATTTCAGTACTGTTTATTTTGCCGCATACTGTATTATTATAGTAGATGTTCAAATAAGCAATCATTTGCAGTGCTGCCTCTAATGTGGTACTATTTCAGGACTTCTTGGTTTACAAGAACATACATAATTAAAATGAAAACTATTGCACAGTATAATTTCGAGACACAAACAATGCAAATCAAAAATAACCAAGGAGAAAAGATCGAGAAAGGCAAGGATGATCAATTAAAGAAATAAACTAGGGGTATGATGCATGACGAGTCTGGCGCGATGGTCCTCTGACAGCGGTTGGACTGTTACTGATTCTGATTCATTTCCATCGTACGACTCCTAGCCCTTTTACTTTCATAGCGAGCAACGTTGCAACAGTGTCCGTATATTTTAACGGTTCACTTTACTACGAAACTTACTAGCGCGGCATGTATACTACAAGGGAAACCAAACACCTAAAAATGGAGGACGGAGGAAGACAACAAATTTGCTGAATTTTCCAAACTTGCAAAAGAGTATTTGAATGTTTTCCACGGCGGGAAATATCACTGGCAAAAGAATCTGTTTGCACGGGATCACTTCAAATTATTATTTCGACATGATAATTTAATAAAATAGTTTTTCTAAATGACAAAATAATATTGCACCTAGTTATCTTAAATTAAAAAAAAATGCCTTTTTTTTAATATCCTAGTTAAAATATTGACGGTTATCAGTGTTTATGTATATAGATGTGCCGTATTTGTCAATAGTAATTAGAAGTGGTTTGACAGGAATTCCTTTTGTCTTACCCATCTGACGAGGAAATCTGTACAATGTAGGGCAACCAAACACAGTTCTAGTTACGAAAAATCAGCAGCGCATAACTGTGTTTCGCATTTAATAAACTTCTTTACCATATAAAAAAATTTTCTCAAATTTATAGATTTTAAAAACTCACTTAATACATTCTTAATCGACAAATGTTTATACAATATTACAGATTTGTCAAATGTTATTTGTATTTTATTACATTTATTTATTTTGTAATTTACTGTTGACGTCCCCAATGTTATTTTGATCTAAGCGGACCAAAATATTATTATTAATATTTATGTTGTCATTGTAACAAAATAGTGAAGAAAAAATACAGATTTTATATATTAAAAAATTGTCTGTCGAAATATTACGATATATTTGGGAATAAAACAACAACTACGTATTAAAGAGTGAACGTTCCTCACATAAGGTCCCCGTGGTGTAGTGATTAGCACGAGATGTGAGGTTCGATTCCTTACCGTGGGCGGGATTTTCTCAGTAATTAATTACGTCGGAAATTCAGAGGAAAATTATATTATAGATTAGGATTTTATACACGTTAGATTATTCATTTCTTATATGTATAGTTCAGTAATGGTATCTGATGCCCAGTAGGCAATGTACACAAAAAATAGGCTTATAAAACGATTTTAGAAACTCAAAAATCGACTTTCTATACCGTTTTAAAAATCAGTGTAAACTGGTTTAGGAACTGGCTCAAAAATCTGATTACTCAGTTCTTCATTTTATTACAAAATTAATCGGTTTCACCACCAGCACTACTAGCAATAAGAATAGAAAACAGAAAATTCCCTTACCTTCGAGGAAATTGTTATTGTTGGAGGCGGGGGTAGCCGGAGAAGAGGTGTTATGCGTCGGCGCCGGCGTAGCCGTCATGATCTTCCTGTCATCGGCGGGCATCATCGGCGGCGGCTGGTTGTAATCTAGGTAGGCGCCCAGGTCCGGTACGCACATGTTCTCGTACATGCTCGTAGGAACGCCGCCGGTGAGTGTTCTTTCCTTTTCGACATCTGAAACGCAGTCGTATTAACAAACAATATCACTTAATTAATTAGCCTGGGATTATAAATAATAATGGCAACAATGGCGACGAAACCCTTAGTAAATACATCGTAATTTGTCATCTTATTAGCCGGTTAATTGTTAACGCTGCTGTAAAGCTCAAAATAATGATGACGATTACAGTAATTAGCCAACATAACGATACTAGCTAGTACATAACAATAAGTACGATAAGTGATATCTAAATATAGTTATTATAATTAAACAACGTGTGAGCAACGTTACCGAGATGAAAGAATCTTTATAAGTCATTTTGTGGGTTTCAGCTACTTCTCTTGATTATAACACTATACATTTATTTGATTTAGTACCAGATACTATTGCAGAAAGCACACAATTACGGAATACGGGGAAAAGTACTCGACTGGCTTAGTTCATACTTGAAGGACAGATCACAAATTGTGGAAGTTCAAGGGCAAACATCAGAATGCATGACAATTAACAGAGGTGTGCGACAAGGATGAGTCTCTGATAAGAGTACGCACAATTTGATTCTAGACGCAGACCTTACTAGATGCTTTCGCTAACTGGTTTCATACCAATAAGCTGTATGCCAACAAAGAGAAAACTGTCTTTATGCGCTTTAGTCCTGGAACTAGTGTCATACGTGAATCCAGCATTTTAAGAATTAACTCATGTTCTGTCCAGCAGGTACAAAATACAACATTTTTAGGAGTATACTTGGAAAATAGTTTAAACTGGGAAACACATGTTAGAAACATATGCACCTTTCGTCCACGTGCTATGTATTATATAAGTTAAAAGCTGCGAGTAATTTAGATGATGTCTTAAATAACTATTATTCTTTTTTTCAATCTAAATTAAGATACGCAATGTTGTTCTGGGACCCGTCTGTGCATAGTTAGAAGGTATTTCGATTACAGAAATTAGCTATAAGAAACATGGTTGGACTTTCTAAACGTACTTCATGCCGTTCTTACTTTTCTCCTCTGCGTGTTCTTACACTAACTGGCCTGTATATATGGTATGCGCCGAAATATACAGTATTGGATTTCGCGCCGCTCTCATGCGCGTCGTCTTGTTTTTCAGGAATCTACAGCAACCTACATTCCAGGATATGTTTGAAAATCTGCGTTACCGTTATGAACACTGCCTACAGCGCGACGGCGCACATTTTGAACATTATCGTCCCGTTAATTAATAAATAACAGCTCCCATACTGTATATTTTGGCGCATACTCTACTTGAAATTGCTGTATATGTTAAAGGTAATTTAGATACTTTTACAAAGAATGCAAATTTTCATATGTATGATACTCGTAAAAAAAATGATTTATGTGTACCAATACATGGCTTATCAACTTGTGAAAGATATCCTGTATATAGGGGTATAGTAATATATAATCATTTACCTACATTTATTAAGGAATTGTTTAAAAAAGAGTTATTAGAGTTTCTTCAAAATAACGTCTTCTATACATTAGACGAATTTTTTAGTTTCACATACATGTAGTATATTTCATATTGTAATTATGTAATAATTTCAGTAGATGTCTTATTGAATATGTTAGTATTTGCACATCAGCAATATTTCTTTCTTTGCTTTTGTTGTAGTCTTTATTATTACTTTCTTGTTTCTCAACGACTTATCTTGTGCCTGTTATGGTCTCTTAGATAAATAAATTATTACTATTATTATTATTATTATTTACCTAGAATATTTAACGTTTTATTTTGTTTAACCTACACTACCGGCCATAATTATTTGTCCACCTACATTTTTGCTTGGATTTTAGAAAATCATTTATTTATTGTTATTTAGGGGGAATAATTATTTACCTACAAGTAAAAGAAAGATATCACATTAAATAATTAAGCAAAAGATTGCTCTGATACTTAGATCGATTGAATCTCCTTGATCCGATAACTAGGGGTAAGGTAATTACCTACGATATACATAAGGCCTGAGCGTTTTGACGTCAGCAGGCTGTGACGTATTTTGAAGTAGGTCGCCGATCATTCACACGTTCAGATCGTTTCTTGCGTTTTGAATTGGTTTATCCAAATTATATTGGTTTTAATTTAATAAAATACTGTGTAGTGATATTTCCGTACTTTTTTGGTGATACCCGTAATGTTTTTCCAATGTTGTATAAGCGATAAAATATTTTCTGGAACGATAAAAACGATGTAACCTAACCTAACATGGCGTCGGCTGTTTTGTATGTTTTGTTTGTGAGTTACACTTTGTAAAAGAAGATATTTAGCTTTCAACAGCCACAGATTCAAGGACCGGGGAAACTATAACTGAAGTTTAAAAAATCCTAGGCTTAAAAAAAGCAATTCCAACTCAATTCCCTAACTATCCGTTGTATTTGACAAAAAAAGTGAAGATTTTATTGTTCAAATAGTTTTATATTCTTGCGTTATATTTAACAAAATTATTTTTGAACACGAAGAGATGTTTTTAAAGGTGTGTAGTAAACGTTCTGTTTTGATACAATATATTTTAAGTTATATCACCGAACGTGGATACTGATATATGTAAATGTCATATTCACAGCAGTGAACGTATTGCAACAATTATAATAACTTGTTCTACAAATACCCTTAACCCTTCTCTCATGAAAATGTTAATGAAACATACGTTAGAGGTTATATCATGAGCAAGTACGCCATCTATATTCCGGTTTCTATATTCGCTACTCTCTAGGACGGCATGATTATAACTACTGGCACTACGTGACGCCAGGAAATATTTCAGTTGCTGTTTTTGAAGATTAATGGCATAAATTGAGAGATGTAAGAGCAATGTGGCCAAGAGCTAGAAGCTTTAATACTTTTTCTCTTCTCATATTGTTTGTGCCGATGATGATTCCATCAATACCAAGATCATTAGCATTATCTATCTTGGTTATTGTATCTAGGCATTTTTTTCATGTGTACTTCTACATTAAATTCACTTTTGTTTGAACATTATTCTGTAGATAACCTCTACTTTTAGCGTTCTTAAGATCACAAACAATATGAATAATTTACTGCATTATGTACGGATATATCGTACTATTTTAAACAAGGTAAGCGCAATTAATAACGTGCATATAAATAGTATACATTTCAAGAATTCTAAGTAAAAAATGCTTTATTTTATGAACAATACCTAAACCCTTTCTGGAATTAAGAAAACTATTTACTACTCATAAGAAAATATTGTTTTATGTTATAATAGTCATTTACTTATACTAAGAATCGCTTTCTTCAAATTTTCTGCAAAATTTTCTTGTATCAAGTTAACAAATGTCTTAAACAAAGAAATGCAATTATTTCATTACAAGTATATACTTCTCTTAGGCGGAGAAAGAAACCCTAAGAAAATATTTTTTTTTAATTTAAAACAGTTATTGTATTGCGGGTATTGAAACAGTAATTGTCTTGGATTAAGGCGGACAGCTTTGATACAAGTAAACGTTTCTCTGCGTGTGGATTGTAGTAATTCAAAAAAAAAAGTATCAAATACCGGCATTTTTACAATACACTCAATACGTCTTAGGAAAGTGATGCCAAAAATATGTATGAACCGCTATCTAAAAAAAGAATATGTTCCCCTTTTGGTTGCAATAAATAATTGTCATCTATGCTTTTCTCTTTTTAAAAAATGATTTTAACATAGAAAAAATTGCAATATATATGCAAATTGCGCTACTCCTTAAACAAACAAAATAGTTTCGGTCATATATCATCAACCTATCGGAATAAATAAATTACAATGAAACGGATTTAACTTTGATATTAAATAAATTAAAAAGAAAAACAACATGATGGCGATTCATAATATATACGTGATACAATGTATGTAATTAGACTTCCTGTGTCAGCAATTAGCGTCAGAATTGATAATATGTGTTAACAAGAAGAGAAAGGGAAAAAACACCATTAATTCTGTAATAAATCGTCACAAATTAGGTTTTTACCTTCTCTATATGATATAAATACCAGAATGCATACATCAACGCCACTTTTAGGTAAGTATCTATCGTTATATGTACTTTTTTTTTTAATTGTGTTGTTGGGGTTTCATTTTATTCGCTCAAAACCATACGGAAGATTGTGAAAACGTTGAGCTTATATGTATTAGTTGAAAGGCTTATCATTTCATTTATAATACAGTATTTTTGATTTACAACTTTTTGGTTATCAAGAAAATTAGGCCTTCTTGGTCCAGAACAAATAAATTCATTAAACCAAGATTTACGTGCGTAAGAGATAAACGTATATCTTGTGTAATGTATGAAACACCATGTTAAAAAAAGCTATCTTTAGCACCACGACGAATACCGTTCAGCCACGGCAACATCTCCGCCTTCGGCAACATCTGTTATAGTGACGCTTTTCCGATTCTGGAACGGCTTATATAGCCAAGACCTCTCTCGTGGCTTCTGTCTCTCTGTGCCCGGAGTTTTAGGAAGTAAATATACTATAATGATTTAAACATGGGAAAAATTAAAAACAATAATAATTTTTCGAAACTAATTAATTAATTGTACGGTCTGTAGGTCCGGGAGTGTTCCTAGATATTCTTTCGGCGATTTAAATTAAACTAGATATCGATTAATGGAATTTTACGAGCATTAGAACTAGAAAAGAGAAAACTAACCTGGAATTGTGACGTTCCAATATAAACTCTATGTTTATAAGTTACGTACGGGAACCCTGCGTATTCTTAAGTCGCCAAATTTAACTTTTACTTGGTATTTATGGTAGAGTTTAAATACCAAATACTCAGAAAATGAGAATACAGCTAAACACGTGTTACCTGGATCAATATTTTGAGTAAAAGTGAGAAACTAAGTAGCGTACCTTCATTCCATTACTTCATGCGCGATAGAGAAATCACGGTTAACTATACCTTTCGAAATGTAATTTTATAATAAATTTCAATCGAATATTCTTATTTTTTGAAAATAGCATAATGCATGTCATGCAGGGACGCAACTGGAAGACTGAATCTATGACATTTAACAGCACCAACAACTGTACAATATCAAAATTTACTTGCAAACAAGATGATTACCTAACGAACGATATTTAATTTTCGAAATTATGCTACAACTGAATTTATACTGTCAATTGTATTACATTAAAATCGAAAATTTAGGATGTGAAGAAAATGAACAGAAGCCAGGTTATTTATCGGTTCCACCATGATCGTCGTTGACTGGATTTTAAAATAATCTCCTGGTACCTCCGCTCCAGCAATAAGAGGCCTTAAAAGAAGTTGGAGCTACTGAGAAAGAGCTCATAGCCGCCAGTGGGATTTTGACATTGAACGAGGACATACTGAACTCGTTGTACGTGCCGCTAATGACAGCTACGTTCGATGTTGTAAACTATATCATTACTAGAGCAACGCAAACTGCGCTGAAAGCCAGTGGCTGACGCATAAAAGTTTACACAAAATAAACACGGCCGGAACAATTCGGTATAAGCGTCAGTATAACTGCGACTCGAAAGCTGATCTGTTGTGTATGCATCTACGCTGTCGTATACTATATCGTAGTTCTACGTTTGTTTTGAAAATGTTTCCTACGTCGCGAAAACGACCAAAGTTGGACACAATAAGAGAATATATTGCAGAAATGCCTGATTTAAAGTGTGATGGCGTTAAAATTCAATGTGTAATGTGTAAAATAGATTTAATGTGTTGGTCGAAAAGTGATTGTCTACAGCACGTAAATAGTACAGGGCATGTTTCAAAAAAAAATTCCACACGAGATTATGACAAATTTAAATTTAATTTATGTGTTTATTGCATGTAATTTACCATTTCATTTACTAAGGAAGAAAGCATACGTCTCGTTTTGGAATGAATATTCGGACTTTAAGTTACCAAGTGAGAGAACACTACAGAGAGTTGTGACGTCTGCTCGTGGGCATGTCGAGAAAAGAATTAAATCGGAGTTGCAAGATAAAAAACTGTGGTTATGTGTGGACGAAACAACAGATCGTAAAAAACATTCTGTGGTTAATGTAATGGTACGCACAATGGAACCACATCGACCATCACCCTCAATTTTACTAGCTTCCAGACGAATACAACAATGCACTGCCGAAGTAATTTCAATGTTGGTGTTAAATATTGGAAAAGTTTGAACTTTCAACAAATCCACTGTTGATGTTTATGAGTGATGGTGCCGCAAACATGCTTGCTGTAGGTCGATCTCTTAAAAAACATTGTGCTGACTTGTTGCATATTACATGTAAAATTCATACCCTCAGTCTCGGAGCAGATAGTATCAGAAAATGTTATCCCGAGGTAGACGCTCTAATAGCACATACAAAAGCTGTGTTTGTAAAATCCCCAAAACGTATTCGGGAATTTCATAGACTATGCCCCGGTATTCCTGAACCACCACAACCTATTCTTACTCGTTGGGGAACATGGTTAGAGGCTGCATTTTATTATCTTAAATATTTTCAGAATATAAAGAACGTGATTTTAGAATTCGACCCAAAGGAAGCTGCAGCTGTCAAGGTAAGCCACTTGAAATTTCAGGATAGTCAAGTTAAAACAGATTTGGAAATTATTCAGAACAATTACGTGGAACTAGCGGATGCGATAGAAAAACTACAAAATTCTTCGGTGTCGTTAGTGGAATCTTTGCAAATAGTGCAACATGTTCACGCACAGCTATGCGCGATAGAAGACGCAAGAAATGTTTGTGTTTTAAAAAGGTTTGAAGGTGTTTTAGATAAAGACACTGATTTTGGCACATTAAGACAAATTTGTGAAGGTGCGTCAACAGAACCGTTAAGTTATTTGAAAGATTATTTTACTTACGCAAATATAATGTCACTAGATATAGAAAGTTCGTTTTCGGCATACAAAAACACTTTTTCTTCACGCCGCACTCACTTTGCCGAAACAAGTTTGGAAACATATCTAATGTTACAAATATTAAATAGACATTATCCACTTTGTGATTTCACGGAGGACTCTTAAAACGGTAAGTGTTTGAGCACGTATCACATTTAATTTATTTTGTGTAAACTTTTATGCGTCCGCCACTGGCTTTCAGCGCAGTTGCGTTGCTCTAATCATTACAATACATATCTCCAACTAATGATGATTCCGGGGAAATGATAACATAATTCCTCTTCGCTTGATACCATCTCTGTCATTAATTTTCTCTTTAGTGTAAGATCTTCGTATAAACACGTAGGAAATAATTCAATTTTCTCTTCACAATAGTTTACCAAATTAAATATCACTTTCTAACGTGTCATCAAGGTCGATAGGAAATGTACATATTTCACAGTTGCCGGCGCCTACTAACGTCAGTTCGTTAGACACTAGATGTAGTAGAACATTACAGTCTGTAATATTAACGTATTTAAAGAACAAAAATTAAGTAGAATGTAATTTAATTGGAAGAACATTAAATATTGTTAAAAATGAAAAGTGATGGTAGTTGATAATTAACAAAAGCTATCAGTAACAGATGAGCGAAGAGACGCCAAGACAATCGAGGCTTTTTAGCTCGAATTGTGTTTGGGAAAAGACGTGTTTGGCTGTGTTGTTTATTCTCAAAGTGATTTAAAGCGATAGCATTTCGATTTAATTTGAAGTCCAAATTTAAGTAATGTTCGGTCATTTGAAAGAATGCGGGGTTTTTTAGGTAGCGTGCTAGCATCGAAAGGGCCTGTAAGATTAGTTTTTTCTGTTTTTCGAAAAGTTATTTTCATCAAATTATTCTTTTAAACTATCAAACGAGTATCTAGTTGATAATCGCAAATCTAAGCGAGAAATATATCGATGAAATCGTTAAACAAATTCAAAATATAACATTACACTCGATGTTTCGACGTTACACGTTATAAATAATCCCTAATTTTGCCTAAGATACATAATATTTATAGAATCATAATACTAAATAATGTAGAGTTTACGGTAGTCCATTTTTCCTTATAAAGATTGCCGTTATGGTTTATAACGTAAAATTTTGCTAAAATTTATACCGAATTAAATTACGTTATTTCTAGAAATAACGGACCCAATCAGAATTTAGTTCTTATAACTACGCATGCGCACAACTAATTCTGTACAGCTGACTGCTGTTTATCCGTCACATTTTACATGCATAGCGTGAGATCAGAACACAAAAGATGCAGAATTCGTGACAAAATTTCCATTATTTGGCCCCGAATTTCAAAAGTCGTATAATATTTTCGTTAATGACGACAATGCTGTGCGACAAGAAGTAGGTAGTAACCATTTGGTAATGCATGTTGATTTCGTTTCACAACATGACACGTGTCAAATATAACATTTACTTCCGACGCTTCGTAAACATGTTTTTAACAATTAGGTTATGTTACGTTATAATCCCAAAAATGGCTGTAAAACGTAACGAAAAATGCGCTACCGCAAATTCTCTCTAGTAATAAAAGAATTTTATTTCTTCGGGTAATGCTTACATTACCTACACTAAAAAGTCGAAAAAAAGAAACACAACATTGGAAAAATAGTGCGAAAATTTGAAATTATAAAAAAGAAAAGATATCTAGAATCATAGTAATCCATCCGTATAATAAATGAAGAGCTAATTAATCAACTCTTGATTTAATATTAAAGCTACAGTACAAAATCGGTTGACATGAAGTAAAATATTTGAATAATCAAAATTTTAATATGTCTGATCAAAATTCTAATGTCCAGCAACAAGCGTTTGACATGAAATCGGAAGGTGTTTAATGGCGCTTCTTTATATGAGCGTGGTAATTTATTATAAAACTTAATACCGTGATAATGCAGTCATCGCTGGGTGGCACCGACTCTGTGGTAAGGGATTTCAAAACCACTCTAAAATCTAGTACAACAGTCACATACGAGGTAGGCGCCATAAATTCTCGGCCTGGCAGGCTTATACAGGTTCTGGCGTGTTCAAACTCCATTACGTCATATTTGCGCATATGGGAGGCATACACAATATAATAATAATAATAATAAGCACATTTATTTCTGTAATGTTCCATACAATGTATATACATAATACACAACACGAAGAAACAGGTCAACCAAGAAAACACAACATACAAACTAGTTAACATAGTCGTCTAGACTATAGCAATGGCGCTGTAGTAAGTATTCTTTAGTATGTTTTTTAAACAAATGAAATGAATTAATGGATCTTATGCTTATAGGCAGCTTATTGTATAGAAGGCAACATTATTTTTACTGAATGAATTATAATATATATATTCCATAAAATGTTAGGAAGTTATTTTTACTAAAAATACTTTTACAAGATTCCAACGGTCCTAAATTGAACATTATACGAAGAGTTCGTTTTTGCATGAGAAAAACACGGCATGCGTATGGAGAACAACCCCAGTGAATTACACCATAACGTACAGCAGATATAAAATTAGCATGATAAAAGGTTTTCATGGTGTCCAGATTACATGACTTGCCCAGGGACCTCAACGCAAAACAAACCCTGCCCAATTTACCACATAAACAATTAACATGATCTTCCCATTTAAGATTACTGTCGATTTCCAAACCCAATACTGCAGCGCTATTACCAAGCGATAACTTGTTGGAAAAGAGTGATAAATCCAAAGCAACGGATCTGGGATTAGCAAATAACACATACTTTGTCTTTGCTTGATTAATGACAAGTCTGTTATCTGAAAACCAATTGCATAACTTGTCGTAGATTAATTGAGTGCACTGAAAGAGTTTTTCTAAAGTATCGTCCTGTACAACCACGCTAACATCATCTGCGTAATTGACAAGGTGACAATCGATGTGATCAACTGCATGTACTATGTCATTTACAAATACCAGAAAGAGAGTTGGTCCAAGTATTGAGCCTTCAGGTACTCCAATATTTGTGACAGCCACATTAGAAAATACGTTGTCGCAACGAACTCTCTGTTGCCTGTTGCTCAAGTAACTCATGAATCATTGTTTGACTCTTCCACGAATACCCATCTTATCCAATTTATACAAAAGATAGTTATGATTAACACAGTCGAAAGCCCTGGATAAATCAACGAACAACCCCAAAATGAATTTTCGATTATCCAACGCCCTATAAACGTGTGTTAGAAAACTAAAAAGAGCAGTATCTGTACTTTTACCTGAAATAAAACCGTGCTGTGTATCCTGTAATATATTTATGTATTACGACTCGAAGAGTAGTAGTTTTTAGTAGCCAGCCAGACAACGTGGCTAGTGCATGAAAATGTCTCAGGTAACGAAAATTGAGTACCGCGCGGTCATTACATTTTTACAAACGAAGAGCATACGCTTAATTACATTAAACAACGTTTAGACAGCGTTTATGGTGATTTATCTCCTTCATATTCCACTGTAGAAAAGTGGGCAAAATGTTTCCGTTTGGGGGCAAGAATTCCTTGAAGATCGGCCAATTGAACTGATAATGCCTCAAAACATTTCAATTATTGAAGAAACGATATTAGCAGATCGCCGTTTGAAAATGAAGGAATTAGCAGCGATGTCTAACATTTCTGAAACAAGTATTCGCCGAATTCTCCATAACCATTTGGGTATGAATAATATTAGTGCAAGATTGGTACCATTGTCACAGGAGATGAAACAATGGTTCCGTATTATGATCATCTATCTATAAAGGAATCGATGGACGTCGGTTTAAGGACGACAATGAGTTGCAAGCAGCTGTAATACAACATTTTGGGGGAAAAACTATTAATTGATCGTTGTAATAAATGTATTAAAGTTAGGGGAGATTATATTGTAAATAAAAATTGGAAAATTTTACCAAGTTTATTTTTTCTATATCAGGCCGAAAAATTTTTGGCGGCTATCCGTTACCTCCGATATATAGGAGGCCTAAGCGCTTTGACGTCAACAGGCTGTGACGTATATTGTCTTAGGTGAACGATCAGCCATAAACCCGTTTAGACGTTCAGACCGTCTCTGCGTTTTGAATTGGTTTATCCAAATTATATTGGTTTTATTTAAAAAAACATTGTATAATGATATTTCCGTACTTTGTTGGTGATACCAGTAATGTTTTTCTAGTGTTGTATAAGCGATAAAACTTTCTCTGAAACGATAAAGACGGGGTAACCTAAAACTGTGGTGTCGGCTGTTTTGTATGTGTGAGAGATGCACTTTGTAAACGAAGATATTATTTATTTTTCAACTGCTACAGATTCAAGGACCGGTGAAACTATAACTGTAAGTTTGAAAAATCCTAGGCTTAAAAAAGATGCCATTCCAACTCAATTCCCTAACTGTCCGTTGTATTTGACAAAAAACGTGAAGATTTTATTATATTCTTACGTTATATTTAACACAATTATTTTTGAACACGAAGAGATGTTTTTAAATGTGTGTAATAAACGTTTTGTTTTAATACAATACTATATATTTTAACTTATATCACCGAACATAGCCATTTGGATACTGATATACATATGTAAATGTCATATTCACAGCAGTGAACCTATTGCAACAATTATAATACAAATACCCTACTTAAAAATTATTGTGGGAAAAGTAATGATAGATTAGGTAAAACACCACGTAATAGGAAATTAAAGACCCTAGTTAAATAGCATGACTGTAAATGTTCTCGTGAAATTGAACAAAATTTCGAATAAAAGTGCAATTGCTGTATCATTTTAACCTTAGTTTCATCCAAATACAACAATAATTAGTCGATTAAATATCAACCACAAATACATCTTTCACGAAAACGGTGCTCGGTTACGTGTTTGGTTTTTGCTGTGAAACTTCGTTTTTTCAAAATAAAATCGAATGGGATGCGAAGAAGGACTCAGTTGACGACTGGTATCCTCTTTAAATCGGAAGCCCTTCGAAACGCAAAAAAACGATTCTTTTATCGCTTAGGCTAATATCGTGCATGGCGATACATCACCTAAACAGCGTGACGTTATGGAAGAGCGCTGAGGCCTTGCTATATCCGCGGTAACGGCCTACCTCGTACGTGCAAGTGTTGCCCAAAATTATTCCTAACATAAACTAGACATCTATAAATATATAGAGGGAAGAGTCAGTACCTTTAGCTCTTTAAATAACGGCTTATATTTATTTGATTAGTATTTGATTATCTTGATAGTAAACAAACATATAAGGAATACCGAAAAAATATTAATCGTTACATTACATTACAAAATCGTTTCTAGATTTGCTAGCGCAATTTACAAACCTACTGTTTTAGAAGCCCTGAAACAAGTTATTTATTATTCAAATCGTATATTCCGACGTCGTAATCATTTGAATCATAAACAAAACAATACCGGCAAAGGTTGCATATTATAAGAGATAGATTCACAGCGTAAAAATGCAAATAAAATTCTGAAAATTTTCATTCGAAAATAAAGAGAAAAGAAACAAATAACAAGCAATAACTTTGATGTTTTATTACGGGTAGCTCTCGACTATAACCTGTCATTTTACAAAGTCATCCTGTAGATACAAAATGTATGTATGTACACCGAAAACAATTAAAAACAGCACCCACCGTTATCAGTTGTTGCTGCGTCCATACAGATTTAAGCCAACGTTAATTTAATATACAGCGTTGGGGACCACTTCCGGTGCGACCGGATGTGATAAAATCTCTTTTCGTATCGTAAAATTTATGTTTTGAATTCTATTGAAAGGCATCGCATCGCTCTTTCACTGTACCGTACAACGTACTTGTGTGAGTGAGTGTGCATAGTTATTTTCTTGTACGCCCGCTGTATGGAACGAACACAGCAACGCCCTCTGTATCCATTAAATGAGGATTGGGTATCGCGAAAGTGCAACAAATACGGACAGGAGTTGACTAAAATGAAAATGCATATGTATATGAACTTTTAGATGTAATACACGCAGAGAAATGATTTTTTGCATCAAGAAAATACATTTTTTTGCTAAATTGAAGGAACTATTTTTATTTCAAGAAGAAAAATGTATAATTTAAGACAATAATTTTCTTGAAATTTCTACTTGGATTAAATAAATACTTTCTTAGGGTTAGAAAATCAAGAAAATCCAAGACAGAAAAATGTTTCTTCCAAGTAAATCACTTAGTTTTAAGTTAAGAGAATGTTCATATTAACGGTAGGAATGAAAAGTGGTCCATTTCTCACAATGTTCTATTGAGAAATTGGGCGACTAGTTTCATTTCCAATAAAAGAAAAATTACAATAATGGGAAAAAAACCCTAAAGTTAATAATTCAAATTAGGAGCAGCTCACGAAAAAGTTTTCATTTTATAGGTATAAATTATTTCTTTAATAATGTAATTAAATAGGGATTATTTTAATGTAGTTTAATAACTAATGAGTTAATATTTACGTTTATTTATCCCTTCTTTATTATTATTTATTATATATTTAAAAAATCTATAATTACATTAGTACACGTGGTAAATAATGATAAAAAGGAAAACATATATTACATTAACCGGTGTCTTTAGAAAATGTTTATGAAACGTTATACGTTATTGGTTATCTCATTGTATGGGTAAGTATGGTATCTGTATTCTGGTTCCGTCGCTGCCATCTAGAACGGCATGTCTATAACTATGGCAACTAGGTGGTACCAGGAAATATTTCAGTTGCTGTTTTTGAAGATTAGTGGCACAAACTGAGAGATGTGAGGGCAATGCCGCAAGGAGGAAAAAAAGCTTTAATGCTTTTCTCTTCTCATATTGTTTTTGCCGGTAGTGGTTCCATTAAGACCAGCAGCTATTTATTAGCATTACCTTGCTTACTGTTTGTAGGCACTCTTTTTATGTGTACTTCTATGTTAAGCTCACTTTTGTTTGAACATTATACTGTAGATAAACCTCTGCTTTTAGCCTTTTTAAAACCACAAGCAATGTGAGTAATTTACTGCATTATGTACGGATATGTCGTACGGTTTTAAACAAGGTAAGCGCAATTAATAATGAAAAAAGATGGAAAACAAAATGAAACTATTGATTTATAAACAATACCTAAATGCTTTCTGGAATTAAGAAAACTTTTTACTATCCTTAAGAAAATATAGTTTTGTGTTATAAGAACTTATACTAAGAATCGCTTTCTTCAAATTTTCTGCAAGATTTTCGTGAATCAAGTTAACAAACGTCTTAAACAAAGAAATACAATTATTTCATTACAACTATATACTTCTCTTAAGCGGAGAAAGTAACGCTAAGAAAATATTTCTTTTGATTTAAAACAGTTATTGTATTGCGGATAATTGAAATAGTAATTGTCTTGAATTAATGCGGACAGCTTTGATGCAAGTAAACGTTTCTCTGCGTGTATTTGAAGATTAATGACTAGAACAAAATTTTTTGGTGTTTGCATTATAAGCTTTAAAACATATTTAAATATTTTAAAGTGTTTACGTTTATGTTTAAGAAAAACAAATTCGGAAATCAAATCTTTGGATTCATCTTCAACTAAGACTGATACTGATACTTACACTGGACCCTTATCTTAAGTACAAAAGGCTACCAAATAAAGGTACGAGTGGAAACAAGTATTATTTTTGTCAAATTCAGTTTTATTTCTCCACATAGTCCCCTTACAAATCTATACACCTTTTCCAGCGATGTCCCCATCTGTACAAACAGTAGTTGGCATCTTGTTCTCGTTCGATGAAAATCTCAAACCTCCGATCGAAATTTTGAGCCTAGGAAACAGACAAATGTCGCTGGTGGCCAGATCTGGTGAATAGGGTAGGTGGTCTATCAACTCGAACCCCATTCCGCGAATTTTTACCATGCATTGGTACAATTGGGTACAATAAACCTTTCTTTTTCTCCAAGTGCGACCGTCTTTCCACAATTTCTGCCTTTAGCTTGTTAAGTAGCGATGCGTAGTATACTCCCGTTATTGTTTTTCCTCTTTCAAGGGAGTCAATTAACACAACTCCATGCCGGCTCATTCTCGCAGTCCACTGTTTCGACTGTGCCTTGTTTTCAGGAGTGTACTGGTGTGTCCAAATCGACGCCAAAATTCCAACTTATTTTGATTAAACTGCTTCAACAGAGCATTGGACATGTTCATTCGAATGCGTTTTTGGTTCTAAGCGAGCATATGCGGCACCCAACACACGGTTATACCGATTGGGAAAATGTGAAATTAGCTATATCGCTAGCCCCTCCTCGCTCTCAACCGGAGGGGTTAGCGGCAGTCGATGGCTCAAGGTTATCGATGTTGTTAGTTACGAAGTAGACTGCAGTATGTGCGGATGATCTTAATGAGAATTTCTAGAGTATTTTTTTTTCTTTTATTTCATCAGAATCTGTTTTTATTTTCGTCTTTAGAATTTCTTATTAGCTTCGTCTAAGCTTCGTAGTAACAACAAAGTAAATATGCGAAACTCTCATTTCCAGGCGACTATGACTTCAAATTATTACGTGCGCTCTTCACACAGTAGGTCTACATCCCGACATTGTTCGAAGTATACTAGCACAACCCGCATCGAATTGATCGAGTCCCACTCAATCCTCTCCACGCTCTCTCTCCCATATACGGTGAGAGAGCGAGGAGGGGATAGCGATATAGCTAATTTCACATTTGCCCGATCGGTATATGACAGGCGCGTTCTTTCGAGATGGCCACAGCGTCTGCTATTTCTCTAACCTTATTCGACGGTCGTCTAGCACCATTTGGTGAACTTTTCCGATGTTAGGTAATGGTTGCAGCTTTTGGCCGAAGTATATTACCAGAATGTTTTTGACGAGTAACACCATCTTCATGTTAAGGCTTGAAAAACTTTTCAGGGAACACTCGTATTAGTAATCATCAAAACCATGTAAAGACCGTTGATGCTGTAGCGGAAATGATGATTTTGTTGTCATGTTTCAATAAAATGTTGTTATACATCTTCTTCCTTCGTTATCATAAGGACCTAGCGAAGGAATTTTATGAATAATGTGAAATCGACAGTTTTGGAACAAATGGAAACGGTTATGCGTCTTTCAGTATGCTAAATATCATTCCTAAAGAAGATATCGCACCTAAAGGTTTGCGAAAAATATACGACAACAAAATTTGGCTATTGGTAAACGACACAATAGAGTCCAATGCTTGAAGTGTGTTGGTATCCCACGACTTTGTCCGCTTAGAATTCGTTAAGTCCATTGATATTTAAAATGTATACACATACAATGGATTCACTGAAATAAAATAAACCGACTATCATAACGGCAAAATTGGTACGTCTCCCATGAAAAGCGGTCCCCTGACTATCGTCGCCATCAGGTGATATTCTTATTTACTTAATCATTTTCATATAATACGGGAGGATAATAAAAGTGTTTTTCCGAGTATATGGCTTATCTGATCGCGTGTTTCTGTACGCTGCGCTGACCACAGTAATTACCTAGCGCTCCGCCGCTGTCTGATGTCTGTTCGGAAAGTAAGAAGCGACCCCGTCGTAAAAACCGCCAAGCCAAACAGACGCCCATCTTCGAAAGCGAAGGGGAGAGAATTACGATGAAACAAAAAGCACAGTAGGTAAGGATGTATTAAATAATTGGATAAGATCGTATCGTCTATCGTCATTTTAAAAATATATACAGTAATAATCACTTGCAAGTCGCCGGCTTTTCACTTTAATGTATACATAAAACTTATTAATGATGATAAGTGTACAGGTTGTTTGAAATTCGTAGGATGCAAGAGGGGAACCTTGCTTAAGTTACCAAATCCAGTCCTGATAAATAAACTGATTGCAATGGGTTAAAGAAAACAAAAGAATTACGCATCGCAAATACGAGCTAAACCTAAATCAATCGATAGAAATAAAAAATTTGCACCAAATACTTTTATTATAGTACGCTCTTTCATTTTAAAAGGTGGCCATGATATGTGTAGTATTATTTGCCTGTTTTATCGAAGGATAGCTTGTAAAGTTTCCAGTCTAACACAGAAATAAGTATTTTTTTGTCAAATCCAGTTTCATTTCCCGACATAGTTTTCACTTAAGTCTACACACTTTCCCCAGGCATCTTGTTTTACAAAACAGGCGTTTACAAATGCGATGGCCTCCTTATTCTATGAAAGTATCTGTTATACAAGCGAAACTTTGTACCTAGGAAACAGAAAAAAGTCTCTGGGTGGCAGGTCTGCTGAATAGGGTGAGTAATCCATCTATTCAAATCCAAATTCATGAATTTTTGCCATGGCGACCACTGAAGTGCGAGACAGTTCGCTGTCTTCGTGGAAACAAATCCCCTTTTTCTTCAACTGCGGCCGTTTTTCCACAATTTCTGCCTTCAGCTTATTGAGTAATGCGTAGTATACCCCCACTATCATTTTTTTTTCTCAAGATAGTCAATTAGCAAAACAGTCGCCATCACTTTCCCAGCCGATGCAATAGTCTCTGTCTTTTTCGGAGTCGATTCACCCTTCGCAGTCCATTATTTGGACTGCGCCTTGGCTTCACGAGCGTACTGGTGTATCCAAGATTCACCTAGCTAAAACTCTCACTTATTTAAGTTATGCGAATGCGTTTTTGGTTCTAAGTGAGCAAGCGCGGCACCTAACGCGCGGGTTTCTCTCAAGCACAAACCTTAAGTCAATATATGACAAACACGTTCTTTCGAAATGCCCACAGCCTCTGCTATCTCTTCAACCTTAATCCCAGGGTCGTCTAACACCATTTGGTGAATCTTTCCGTTGTAGTGGTTGCAGATTTTGGCCATCCCGAACGTTCATCGTAAAGCAAGCTCATACGATCACGTTTAAATTCAGTCGCCCAAAATTTCACTGTATCAAATGATGGTGAAGCGTCCCCGTGAATAGCGCCCGTCTCGACTTTAATTAGCATTGGCGTATTGCCATTAAAATGCAAGAATTTAATGACGGCTCGATATTCGATTTTTTCCATTTTCACAGAAACATTAACATCGACTGACATAAACAACTGTTAAACAACAACTGAGCGTCCAAAAGTATATTTTAACATATGCGCAATTATGTCACCTACATGTTGAGGCTTGAAATCTTTCAATCCATATCATCGTCCTATATCCATTTTGACATTACCTTAGCGTGAGTTAATATTTGTATCTTATTTAACAATATATTTCTTCTCTTAAAGTGAAAAACAAGAAAAGCAATATATTTGTTATAGGATCTGTCTATAGTTACTGGAATTTGAAGTAAGCCATGGAGTTGGTCAAACTATTTATTAAAACGTGTTTATGGAATCTGGTACGTGGACTACCGCGGTCGTCAATAACACTATACTCTTGGTTTCCGCGTTGGAACCGCGTCGTTGTCGTAGTTTCTGCCGACGTTTCGTCTACATTCATATGTAATATCTTTAGGGCAACCCTGAGGATGATCCACAAGTGTGTGGACGAAACGTCGGCAGAAGCTACGACAACGACGCGATACCAACCCGGAAACCAAGACTATTTTCAGAAGCACTTTGCATGTATTTGCTTATTAACTAACTTTACGCAAAAAGTAGTATTCTTAGTTTTCAAAAATAGGCAAACATAAATGCAAAATATCCCTGTGTAAAAAGGTAAGGTTACTGGATCTTATTTCTATGAAAGTTCTCTGACTGGAAAACATTATACAGAAATTTAACAATTTGTTCTGGATGAGTGTTTGGATAGTTTGAATTGAAAAGAATGCATTTTCCTATTCTTAAGAGGAAGATCAGATTCTTTCCTTTATGGATATTTGAAGAATTATATTAGCAGTATGCCATTTGAGTATCGAACGTTAAACACTAAAGCATACTTTAGTGTTCAACGGTGCGGAGTGTGCCCATAGGCACACTCCGCACCACACAAATTGTTCCGAATTAATTAAATATATTGTGTAGTGCAGAATTTACCAATACTTTCTTATTTGCCATACTATCCTACAGTCTTTGCTGTTATTGTGGAACTTTAGCAAATATAAAAATATATTGCAATGTTATAACTGGAATTTAAACTGGATAAAGGTTTTACTAACGATTAATAAATTCAAAAACAAGTAACTTTATGCCTTCTAAAAATGAAACGACATACATAATTTAATTTAAAATCACACATTTCCTTCTAATTGTAATATTATGCTAGGGTTTTCCATCTATTGTCACCGCGGAGTGTCATCGCAGCGTATCTAGCAAATATTATTCTATGCCAAATATATTTAGTTTAGACGCGTTTCGTGGATAAAGTTACATTAAATCTAAAGATTTAGGACTGAAAGAATAAAAGGCGAAGATGAGTTATGTTTCCGTGGAATTAACATTGATTGGAGGATATATTTGTTATATAAAATCCCTGGAATACAGAGAGGACACCAAAAAAGGGGGACCCGGCTATACAAGTCGGTGCAAAATCATGTTAGGCGTCGTTAGAGCGTTGCCCTTACCCGAATGTACTTCAATGCATCCATCTGCACAACTGTTTTGTTGCATGTATGCGAATGATGTGACGTTAGTAATCGCTGGTCTGTTCCAATAAGGGATCCACTCTTCCAGCTCTTTTATTTTTCATTTTAGTAAAAGTATTTGATGTAAAATTATGTTTGCTACTGATTCATGTTTAAGTTGGGAGGGTGTTCCATTTAAGTTAACTCGGTAATACGATGCTTTTTTGTTTCTTGTAATTAGTGGAAAACTATATTTTTGGAAATTTAAATGACGTAGCACCAATAATTATAAATTTTGCAATAATGAGGTGGTAACCTTCAAAGAATTCAGCAATATGCTGCACTTTATAGAATGATTATATTTATTTTCTACTCTAACGTGCTTGGCAATGCCAGGGTCTTATTTAGTTCATTCTTATTTAAATGGATGCGTATTTTACCTTTCTGTAATAACTCTAGATGTTCCCAAAGGATGTCCCCAACGAAGGCAGGCGCTCTCGCTTGAAACGCATCCTTTCCCATTGCACAAATGTCCTTGCCCTTCATATGGAATTGATTCAGCACTATGCCTTCCAAAGAGAACTCTTTCGTAGCCCACTGTAGCCAATGGGCAACGTGACTCTCCGTCCATTGTCTCGGATCTGCAACAAAGTAAAAGCTTACTAACAACGTTCGGAATTTTTGGCGAAGTAAAAGCTGTAAATTCTTGCGCGACATCGACTTCGTCGGACGAAAATAAGTTCTCATATTATTAGTATTATTTTAGAAGCGTGGTATCGGGGCTGGCAAAGTTTGAGGCTCGTAAATCGCCTCTCTAGCATTAAAGCTCTAAAAAAATCGCAGTGTATAGGTAGTAATAATAAAATAAACCCAACAGAAGAAATATAAGCTGAATCATTTTCTGGCAATGCCGGTAACATAAACTTATCATATGTAATTGGTCAGTTGGTATTTATATTATTTAGTCCGCCTTAGATTCATAGAATAATATTAAGTACAATAATATAGTCTACTTTAGTAGAAGTATAGACTGAAAGTAATTGTAGAAATATTTACATTAAAATATGAATGATTCATAAATTGTAAAAAATAATACAATTGGTTGGTTTAAATTGTTATTAGTGTAATATTGATGTATGCTAAATGGGATTATATAAAACACTTAATGGTAGATCTGTATTACAAATAAAATTGTAAATTAAAAATAAGTGACCATGAAACAATACTACTTTTACATAAACCCAGAGTTTAAAAGCTGATAAATGTGATCCTGATACAATACTAAAAATCTGGACCATATTGTATTTTGCAATGTTTATGTAGCTAATTCTGAATTTGAGAAGGCAGAAATATTTCTCCTGCTCTTTTATTAGATTCAGACTTCATTAAATTGTATGTTTACTGTTCTTATTTCTAAGTTGAGTGCCATTTTTAAATTGTTGACTTAGAAGTCATTTTGTTAGATATCAATAAAGACTGTGGCTTTCCCTTAAAATAATTCTTATTTAAAATGAACAATTCATGTTGTAAAATGCATTTAATACAAATCTGACAAGGAATTGAACCTGACCTCTCTCGTTTGCCATTTCCCGGACGGGCGTGTTAACATCTATGCCACGAGGACATTGTCAGGAACGTTCACTTGTTAATACTTAGTTGTTATTTTATCTGCAAATATATCATACTTCGACGGAAAATTGTAATTCCTATATATCAAGTACACTAAATATCAACAAGGTATTAAGAGGTGAACGTTCCTGACGTAAGGTCCCCGTGGTGTAGAGGTTAGCACGCCCGTCCGGCAAACGGGATATGTCAGGTTTAATTCCTTAGGTCAGAAATTCCAAGGAAATTACAGATTTTCATAATTCATCGACGGAAGCAATTCCTTACATTTCTAGTACAAATGACAAGAGACTAAGGATCTATTAATTCTGGTTGAAAAAAATCATGGTATAGTACGTAATAGGTACGATTTCAAAATTGCCGAATACAAAAGACTAACTTCGTTTTGCGTGAATCAAAATCGTTTTAAAATAAATAAAATTATGAACAATTAGAATATACGGCGATGGTCAATCTGCTGTCCCCTTTTATAGCCAATTTGTTCATATCCTATAACTTGGCTTAGGTATGTAGACGATATTTTCGCGGTTTTTGATACTAAGAAAAGTACTATTCCGGATTTCCTCGCGACTTTTAATTCAAAATTCGAAACTATTAAATTTAAAGCAGAAGAAGAAGTGAGCAATCAACTCCCGTTCCCGGATAGTTTACAGACTGCTAAAATTCCCTTTGAATAAAAGTAGGTACAATAGAGTTCAAATTTATAAAAGATGTAGCTATTTACAATGGTTACTCTTCTATAGATGTCGACCGCATTCTTAAGAAAGTCCAACATAGTTATTATGTAAGAAATTCCACGACCTTGAACCCAGTTGAAACCCGCGACAAGAAATTTGTGAAATTTCCCTTCCACAGAATATCGAAAGGTGTTAGTAAAGTTTTTAGGGGACAAGATATGAACGTATGTTTCAGTTCACGTAATACACTCAAAAACCTTCTTGGCAATCTGAAAGATAAACCGGACATGAAAGAAAGACCGGGAATTTATAAAATTGCACGTGATAAAGCCTACATTGTTCAAACAAAACGAGCGATAGGTACTAGATTCAATGAACATATCGGGTGCTACAGGTACGGCAAAACAGAAGCGTCCAGTGCAGCACAACACATAAACGAAGCCGGGCATAATATTAAATTAGAAAACCTGAAATTGATTAAGAACGTAACCTCGCTTCGTGAATTAGACGCATTTGAAACTATCTGCATAAAAAAAGAACGACATCTGTTAAACAGAGAGCACTCACCACTTTATTACTCTTGTCTCTTTGATTTACTAGAGTAAAAGGATCATATGGTTTAAATGAAGTGATACATTGACAAAAGACTCTTCCATTGTATCCTGTACATCATGGTTTAGATTTAAAATGTATAGACGGAAGAAAAGCACATGAGGAGAGGGATCGTATCGTTGTCTTGCTCTATTTTATGAGGGCGAAACGGATACGTATCAGACCTTCTCGTTCCGTATATATCTCGCATGTTTTAGTGTTAAGCGGCAAAAAGTAGGTACTTGTAAATTCTTCTAAATTCTAAATCTTTCCCCCGAGAGCAGGGATAAACAAGCATGATAGAATAAGATTTGTTTTTTGTTTTTCGCTCAGACTTATTCGGTAATTCGGTTGATAAAGGGGGCCCAGGGGTCCTTGAAATGGCTGTTCCGAATTAATTAATATTTTCTGTGGCGATGAGTGTGCCGATACTTTGTGTTGTTTGCAATAGGTACTAGTTTAGCATTATCTTACTGCATGAAATGAAAACGCAATAAGGTTATTTTTATGTGATTTATTATTAACATTAAGACCTTTAGATAACGATCTAAATAGATATCCAAGTTGGAAGCTTTTGATGAACCTAATACTATAGGCTTTTGCTCATTCAATTCTTCAGCTCTTCCCAGTTCATAGAAGAGGTATTTTAGAGTCGTATAACCTATCAAGAAGCCTGATAGTATTTTAAGATCCCCTTTGCTCACAGATAACACCATCTTTGCTGCCTCTGACAAGCCTGGTATGAATACTTTCGCCTGATTGTGTCCTGGTATAGCTTGCCAGTACTTTTTGATTTTCCTCCCGTTCCCTGATTTTCTCTTTTAGGTGGTTCTTTTGTATACTGCAATAGGGATTTGGACCAATGAGAGGCATATTCGCTGCTTCTTTTGAGGTGATTTAGAAATACAAGCATGCAAATTTCTGGTGAAAATTTCTGAGTACTTGTTTTCTTAATTTTAGTGGAATAGACTACAGAGATATTTGTTAGGAGGCCGTAGACATTTCACAGATGAAGAAGATTCCTTTTAGGGCCCTTCTACATCAAACATTCCCCTTAAATGTGAAAAATGTGTAGCGAATATTGCTAGAATTTGTCATTTATTAAAAATTACAGGGCACGTATGTTTTAAAAAAATCAAATTTCTAAATTAAGCAGATGCAAAACTACATATGCACATATAAAATTGTTTATGACAAATAATATATTTTGGCTTCCGTTGGTGAATTGCGAAAATTTGTGATTTCTTTCGTATTTCCGACGTAATTAAATATTTGAAAAAATCTCGCCCCGGTAAGGAATCGAATCAGACACCTCCCATTTGCCGGACAGGCCTGCTGTTTATGACAAATTTAGACCAAATACAATCGTCGGATTAAAAAAAAAAGTTTGATAGAAGTACATGACCACTCCAAATATAAATTGCCAACTACAATTGTAAAAAATTGAAAAATTAAACGATATTGGTTTGAATGCGTACAATAACCGAATTTCAATTAATTCTACACCTTCCATATCTCTAAATATATTTGATATCTCTTTTCTAACCATTACAAAGCACCTGTCGGAGTGATAAACGACGGGAGAGCGTGAAAATTACAATTTTCCGTTTTCAAGGATAACGGCAGGATGAGTAAACCACAGATTAAGTTATGTAATACATACTACATACATCAGTTTATGTCTCTATATTACGCATACACTGTAATATAATGCTGTACCTCAGGCTATAGGACCCTGAACAAGACTATTAACAACAATAAAACATAGGACTAACATCTTAATTTATGTGGGAACCAAACGCGCGGCATCTCGCTAAAGCGGCTAGATAACAAACTTTAAATAATTAATTGCAGCAGTAAAATATAAATAAAAATAGTAACGCTTATACTCTTGTATATGTAATAGAATTTTAATACGAACTAAGACGTTTTTTTTTTCAAATCCTGAGTTGTGGCAAGTTAAAAAATTGATGGGTAATGAACAAAATATAAATAACAAGATATTGCTGTAGAACAACATAATTTATTTTTTTCCTACAGGTTAGTAGGAAGTACATAGGTATTATAAATTCTCGGCCTGATATAGAAAAAATAAACTTGGTAAAATACAACAATTTTTATTTTTCAATATAATCTCCCCTAACTTCAATACATTTATTACAACGATCAATTAAAAATTCTATACCCTTGTAAAAATAATTTAAAGTTTTTCCCTCAAAATGTTGTATTACAGTTGCTTGCAACTCGTTATCGTCCTTAAAACGAGGTCTTTCTTAAGTTAGAAAATAAATAGCAATCACTTGGAGCCATGTCCAGACTATACGGTGGATGTTTCAATCCTTGAAAGCCCCATTCGCGGTTGGCAGCTTGTGAAATGGCGGCAGTATGAATGGGTGCATTGTCGTGCAATAATCGAACACCTTTTGTCAATTTTCGACGACGCTTTGCAAGAATATTGTCTCTCAATTTACGCAACAAAGACGCATAGTAGGTGCTCTTGACAGCTATATTGCGGTCTTTAATGTCAATGAGAAAAATATCCTCACAATCTCAGAATATTCTGGCCATCACCATTTTCGTTTATTGAACAACTTTCGCCTTTTTGGGACCAGGTTCATCGGGTCGCCGCCATTCCATCAATTTCTTTTTGGATAGATAATCATAATACAGAACCATTGTTTCATCTCCTGTGACAATGGACACCAAAATCGGTTTCGGGTCGTCTCCACGCATGTTTAAAAACGAGCGCGCACATTCGACCCGACGTTCACGTTGGAGAGCAGAAAGAAAATGCGGTATCCATCTTGCACTAATCTTATTCATAACCAAATGGTTATGGAAACTTCGGCGAATACTTGTTTCAGATATGTTAGACATCACTGCTAATTCCTCCACTTTCAAACTGTGATCTGCTAATACCATTTCTTCAATAATTGAAATGTCTTGAGGCGTTATCAGTTCAATTGGCTGACCGGGGCGCTCATCACCTTCAAAGGATTCTTGCCTCAAACGGAAACATTTCGCCCACTTTTTTACAGTGGAATATCAAGGAGATAAATCACCATAAAGAAAACATCATCAGGTTAATAATTACAATTAGAAGCAAGTGAATAAACTAATGAAAAAGTTTTCTTTTATAGGTTACAGTATAATTAAATTATTTCCTTAATAATGTAATTAAATAGAGATTATTTCTATGTAGTTTAATAATTAATGAGTTAGTATTTAAGTTTATTTATCTCTTTTAAATTAGTACACGTAGTAAAGAGTAATAAAAAAAATATTACATCAACCAGTATCTTTTGAAAACGTTTATGAAACGTTGTACGTTAAAGGTTATATCATTCTATGGGTAAGTATGGTATCTGCATTCCAGTTCCGTCGCTACTATCTAGGACGGCATGACTATAACTACTGGCACTAGGTGGCGCTAGGAAATATTTCAGTTGTTGCTTTTCAAGATTAGTGGCATAAATGTAAGAGCAATATAGCCAGGGGCACGATTTATCTTTTAATATGCCGTAAAGGCAACCTTGACATAAGGCAGAAGAAGAGGCTATACATCCCTTTCTTGAGGCCCAAAATTACCTATGAGTCGGTCGTCTGGTGCACTGCGGCGCCAACAAACATCAAAATCCTTGCGAAAATTCAGAATAAGGCACTCAGGATGATCGCTAAGGCGCCACTTTACGTGAGCGCCCAGACGCTAAGGAGAGATTTGGATCTGCCGAGTGTCAAGGAGCTGATCGCTTCGATTGCTCGCGCCACATGGGCTAGGGCTGAAAGTTGTTTGACCTCGACGCTTCTGTTTATTCGCACACAGGATCCAGGACCGCTCCCGAGGATTAGGATCAGGAAGCCCAAGCAGATCATAGATGCGGGCAGACAGAGTGTGAGATTTTGTCCGGAGGCGCTGGATACCCGACTGAGGGGACCGAGCTACCGCGGGGATATGAAACACCGCCGATCGGGAATAGACGAGAAGGTCAAAAGGCGTATTTTCCGACCTTAAGAGAACAGTTTGGCTCATGGTGCAATATTGCCAGGAGCAAGAAGCTTTAATGCTTTTCTCTTCTCATATTGTTTTTACTGGGAGTGATTCCACCAATACCAGGAGCTATTTATTAGCATATTACCTTGGCTACTGTTTCTAGGCACTTTTTTCACGAGTACTTGTACATTTTGTAGATAACCTCTACTTTAGCCTTTTCAAAATCACGAGCAATGTGAATAATTTAAGAATTCTAAGTAAAAAATGCATTATTTCAAAAAAATGAAACCATTGATTTATGAACAATACCTAAACCCTTTCTGGAATTAAGAAAACTATTTACTACTCTTAAGAAAATATTGTTTTATAGCCATTTACTTATACTAAGAATCGCTTTCTTCAAATTTTCTGCAAAATTTTCTTGTATCAAGTTAACAAATGTCTTAAATAAAGAAATACAATTATTTCATTACAAGTATAGACTTCTCTTAAGCGGAGAAAGAAACGCTAAGAAAATATATTTTTTTTTTATTTAAAACGTTTCTCTGCGTGTACTGGACTTTTTTTTGACTAATGCCTGATTGCCGAGCAATTACTTTCTGTGTAATTCAGCGGTTTCCGAGAATCAGTGGATTCACTTGTCTTTGATTCTTCTCATGCGTCACTGATACTGGTCGACCTTTTTGTCAAACATCTTGATTTCGCCTCATAACAGAATTTTGCATGTCCAACCCGCTGGCGAACATTCTTCACATCCATACAATTGTTACCATGAGCAGTTTTTAAACGCCTGTGAATTGGGCGCGCAACCTTTCAGCGTTAAAAATTCTATCATGGATCCTTGCTTGGTACGCACCTCCGAAATCGAAATCATGATAAATTACACTATTACTCAACGACGGTACACAGGAAAATGAAACTTTGCTTGCTAAGACGAGATACTTGAAATTACCGTTTGCAGGCTAGAACTTGTTTGGCGTTGTTGGATACCTTATACATCAATCCGTCCTCGTAAGTAAATAAGTAAGTACTTGATGCAAAGGATTGACTGCATTATGGTTTCTAATCCCAATCAAGGAAGTTTGCTTAGCACAAAATTGTAAAATCTACAGAATGTAATGAAAACCTGGAACACTGCTTTAGCCACTGTAGCCAGTAAGATTTGATCTTTTTTTGGTTTATATACCAAACACAGAAGTGATAGTTAATGGAAATTTGAACCTAATTCAAATATCCCAGATGGTCAACACTATACTTGCGCAGAACAAACTGTTTCCTTACACTGCTATTACGAATAGCGTTCTGATTTTTCCTTGTTTTGTGGCTGTTAGTTGCTATCAACCTTCGATTCTAACATAATCTTTACTATGCTCTGAGCCACCTTTACATTCCGATTCAATAATGCGAAACTGAAATGGAATATTCGTCACGGCACACTGCGTACAAAGTCATAAATCCATCAACGATCATCGTGCAATCTAGGTAACGATCCTAATATGAATGCTATTATTAAAAATTCATTATTTTCGACAAAACCCGCGTACACGTAACATGCAGATGAGAGTTGAATGTATTATAGATTGCATATACCATACGCAGCGCGCAGAGAGTAACAACAGAGACGAGCGCCGTGTCATATAATTCGCCATTGTTCGGCCTGCTGTAATTAGAGATTTTTACTTTGATACTCTGCCGCACGGTCCACTGCTTTTCAATTGTGCTGATGGTCTATTAACGCCCACACGCGGAATCAGTCGACTTTTTTCCTCTCTGAAAGGGACCGTCGCACGCATCGCTAGCGATGCTTTCTGCTGCCTGCCCCGTCGCGTCGCGTCGTCTCTTCGACGATGAGTAGCGAGCCCATCGAAATGCTCGGTGATAGGTAGAGTCCTTTCCAGATCGGTATCGTCAGGGTGACCGATACTTTAATCGCTTTTCGTGGAAGTTATGCGCTTTTGGACGCGGGGAATTAAAGCGATTATGAAGAATCGCTTTTGTCCCCTTTCAATGTAACATTTTTATTGGAAACATTATAGTTGCACAGTATACGTCAAAAATACTGATAATTTTATCCAACAGATTGTTACAATCCATTTACAGGATGACATTTAAGTAGCAAACAAAACAAAATCATAAACTGCAAAATAAACTATAATAGTACCTCACCCTCTGCGACTTCTTCCTATTCCCAAACCTAAAAAAATGGCTCGGAGGACGCCGTTTTGCAACGAACGATGAGGTCATGACCGAAACTTCACACTATTTTGAGGAGCTCGAGCAGAATTACTTTTCGTAAGGGATAAAAAAGTTGGGAAACGAGACTATGTTGAAAAATAAATCAGAAAGAGAACAAAACTCGTGCATTTTCTTACTTAGGCTAGATTAATATCAAACAACCCTCGTACATAGTAAACACAGCTCCTTTCACGGCGTCTCTGCGGGTGCAACCGTTTGTCACGCTTTAGTTAGAAGCATTCATTTGAAGTTTGTTGCACACCACTGAATTATTTTATTAATCTGTGGTCGCTTATTCTACGAGAGTGATAGCATTAATCAATGTAATCATCAATCCTTTGTACTTTATCTGCATAAAACGTAAAATAATACGCCATATTAACAAAATGAATTTCTTCACACATAAAAACCCACGCCACGAGTTTTGGCTTTTTATCCTTAAGGTTAATTATGGTTAAACTGCTCATGAAAACTCAAGTTTTGGCAAGTTTCATATGGATTCGATTTTTTTCAAACGACAACAAAGAATTCAATTTGGAAGTTATCCGTTATAAAAATAGAGGAAAATAACATCATAGGCTGGTTTATTCAAACAAAATGCAGAAATAGAGAAGAACAAAATAACAATTCTATACAGTAAAGTATGCAAAAGAGAATAATAGAAAATGTGCAATATGTCGCCTACATACTTTGCTTCTAATGAATCATCCAAAGATATTTGTTATCGTATTCTTTAATTCAAGCTTCTAGTCACCAATTATTGTCGACCTACTAACATACGGTAAATTTTTCCATTGGAATCATCTTTGGGGGACTCAGGACCTCTTCGTACAATTCATCGTTTACAGAAACTATGGGATTCAAACAATCAGAAACTTGTTGACTAAAGTCGAATAGGAATTTTTTGAAGTCAGAACTTGTTACCATACGCAGAGATGTTTACTCGTTATCAAGATTGTCCGCTTCAAGACAAGACAATTATTGTTTCAATTATCCACAATACAATAACTGTTTTAAATCAAAAGAAATATTTTCTTTTTTTCTCCACTTAAGAGAAGTATATACTTGTAATGAAATAATTGTATTTCTTTGTTCAAGACATTTGTTAACTTGACTCAAGAAAATCTTGCAGAAAATTTGAAGAAAGCGATTCTTCGTACAAATAAATGGCCGTTATAACACAAAACAATATTTTCTTAACGATAGTAAATGGTTTTCTTAATTCAAGAAAACCTTTAGATATTGCTCATAAATCAATAGTTTTAATTTATTATAATAAAGCATTTATTTGCTTAGAACTCTTGAAATGTATATTATTTATATCCGCATTATTAATTGCACTTACCTTGTTAAAAACAGTACGACATATCCGTACATAATACAGTAAATTATTCACATTCCCTGTGATTTTAAAAAGGCTAACGTAGAGGTTTATCTACAGAATAATGTTCAAACAAAAGTAAACTTAATGTAGAAGTACACATGAAAAAAGTGCCTAGAAACAATAACCAAGATAATACTAATAAATACTGGTATTGATGGAATCACTACCGGCAAAAACAGTAGGAGAACAGAAAGGCATTAAAGTTTCTTGCTCTTGACCACATTGCTCTTATATCTCTCAGTTTATGTCACTTATCTTCAAAAACAGCAGTTCCAATAGTTATAGTAGATGGCAACGACGGAACCAGAATACAGATACCATCCTTACCCATACAATGATATACCCTTCAACGTCCAACGTTTCATAAACACTTTAAAAAGATACCGGTTAATGTAATATGAATACTTTCTTAACCTAAAACTAAATGATTTACTTGGAAGAAACATTTTTCTGTCTTGGATTTTTTGATTTTCTAACCCCAAGAAAATATTTATTTAATACAAATATAATTTCAAGATAATTACTTTCTTATATTAATCGTGTTTATAGTCTTGAAATAAAAATATTTTCTTGAATAGAGACTGATTTTTGCAAGGAAATCTGATTTCTTGATGCAAAAAACCATTTCTCTGCGTCCAACCAAAAAATTCAAGATGGAGACATGTAATAAACACTTATTGTATTAATCAAATAAACTTCATGTGAGGAATGAATTTTATGAACAACTTAATCCTACCGTATGCTATCCTCTATAAAAAATATCCTATTGGAAATATTTCTTCAATAATAGTAAGGATAACCATGGTAAAAATTAAGGGATTCAGGCTCTTAAAATTGTTCAGTGAAAATAAAAATTGATATTGGAGTTTCATCTACTAATACAGCAGACACTCAAGAAAAAAGAAGGCAAAAGCCTAAATTGATCAAATGCAAAGCCAATAATTACTCAGCCAAGGCCTAAGAGTGTTTTTCTGCTGACGTAGTTTGCACCTACACTGAGTTATAACTCCAGTTATAACAATTTACTTTTAGCGGCATTAAAACTCTTGCGGTATAAGCAAAATATCGAAATTTGGTTTTATTCGTAATATAATACGATCCAAGTTCAACATACTCTATTGTTATTCATTAACTCTTGAATGTACCATACTATATGGTCAAATTGACTTTACACCTCGAATGTACCATACTATATGGTCAAATTGACTTTACACCATCAAAAAAATAACTTTATACTAATAGCAAACTGTTGTCAAGTTCAAACTTCGACCTCCAGCCCATATTTAGATCGCACTAAAGTATAAAATGACATTCTAGCTTGCCGAATCAAGGCATAACAATGTCGATAAACTTTATATTGGGCAATTACACCGACGTGTCCGTTCGACAAAAATTCGGTTCGAAACAGGATCGTCGTCGGACAGTTGGTCATCGATCGCACGTGGCATTGGGATTCCTAAAACGATTATCAAAATCACGATGCCGCTGAAATACGAAACGAAGCCAGGAATGCTTCTTCCTTCTAATAAGGCCGAAAAGTTTTGTTATTACTATTACACCCAGTCATTGTGCCATACGTAGAATATCTAATGCCTTTTTACTGGCTGTGGATGGTATGAAACGCGTACCTTATATGCACGAAGTTGAAATTGAGAGACTATTATCGTAGCGTTGATATCTGAAAAACAATTCAACCTTTTCGTAGAATGGTGAATGCTACAATTGGCAAAGTTACAAGCTTGAGACTGGTGATTTTAAAATTTTTTTATATAAAAAGCACAGTATAGAAAGTGAATATGAAACAATTGGTCAGAAATAATAATTATAATTACTTGCTTGAAATGAGGTGAAAACAGGTTAAAATGCAGTAATTCTAAACTTACAAAAGAAGAACAAACAAAGATGCAGAAAGATTTCTTTCATTTAAAGAAATACAAATTAAAAGAAGACCATGAAAGATAAAAAAATGTAATATTTGACATAAACAACAAATTGAATAAAGCTTATTAAAAGAAAATTGTAGGTGTTAAGACTTTCAAAAATATTTTTCTGATACTAAAAGAAGTTGCAATAAAAGATGTTTTATTTGATACTTTAATGTATTACTAGAGACACGTCTGCTTTTATGCCTCGAAAAAATAGCATCTACGAATCATTTTTAATACCTCGACGATTTACTTTGGATACGCCACGGTATATTTGCCTTATTTTAAAAGTTAAACAGACGTAAACGTTGTCAATACTACAGCCTACGGGGAAACATCTTACTTTCTTCAATAGAATAGTTCCACGTTGATTCTAGGAATGCTTTCCGATAATCCCCGAACGTCGCGTAACATTTGTGAAGCGATTCTGTTGTCTCATTTGTCACCACGAACCCATTAGGTTTCATTTCTTTGAAAAGCAGCGTAGACCATTCTTCTTCGTTATTTACCTTTCCGTTTCGAACGGTGTTTACATAGATTTACACTTATTCGACGACGTACATTCCGAAAACAATGATGATGTTCACTACGTACATAAATAACTGACTAGTCTAAGATACGCGTTTAAAGACATGTGATGTCTTAATATTCTTTTCATTGAAGCGAAGATGTTATGTTGTACGTACAGTATGGGACAGAAACATTCATACCTTTTTAGATGTATCTATTTTCTGTTAACCGTATCCTCGTTTGGCCGTCTGATGCACATGTAGAGAAACGTTTACTTGTCCGTCCCAAATCAAGACAATTAGTATTTCAATTATCCACAATACAATAACTGTTTTAAATCATATTTTCTTAGCGTTTCTTCCTCCGCTTAAGAGAAGTATATACTTGTAATGAAATAATTGTATTTCTTTGTTTAAGACATTTGCTAACTTGATTCAAGAAAATCTTGCAGAAAATTTGAAGAAAGGGATTCTTAGTATAAATAAATAGCCGTTATAACACAAAACAATATTTTCTTAAGGATAGTAAATAGTTTTCCTAATTCAAGAAAGCCTTTAGATATTGTTCATAAATCAAAAGTTTCATTTTCTTAAAATAAAGCATTTATTTATTTAAAATGCTTGAAGTATACTATTTATATGCACATTATTAATTGCACTTACGTTGATAAAAACAGTACATGTCCGTATATAGTGCGGTAAATTATTCTCATTGCTTGTGATTTTAAAAATGCTAAAGTAGAGGTTATGTACAGAATAAAGTTCAAAACAAAAGTGTCTAGAAACAATAACCAAGATAACGCTAATAAATTAGCTCATGGTATTGATGGAATCACTCCCGGCAAAAACAATGTGAGAAGAGAAAAGCACTAACGCTTTCTGCTCCTGCCCACATTGTTGTTCATCTTTCAGTTTGTCACTAATCTTCATATACAGCACTGAAATATTTCCTGGCGCCACGTAGTGCCAAGAGATATAGTCATGCCGTCCTAGATAGCAGCGACAAAAACCCGAATACAGATGCCATACTTACCCATACAATGATATAACCTTTAACGTACAACGTTTCAAAAACACTTTCAAATAATACAGGTTAATGTAATATTTTTTTTCTTTTTATTACTATTTATCACGTGTACTAATTTAACTATGTTTTTTTTAAATATATAATAAATAATAATAATAATAATAATACAAAGGACAAATAAACTTAAATATTAACTCGTTAATTATTAAACTACATAAAAATAATCCCTATTTAATTACATTCTTAAAGAAAAAAATTGATTATACTGTAACCTACAAAAAAAAACTTTTTCATTAGCTCATTCACTTGCCCCTAATTTTAATTATTAACTTTAGTTTCTTTTCTATTATTGTAATTTTTCTTTTATTGGATATCCTTGTAACTGGCCTGATGATGTGTTTTTTGAACACGAAACTGGTTGCCTAATTTCTCAATGGAACTTTGTGAAATCTGGGGCATCCCCTCATTTCTACCCTTAATATGAATATGTTCTTAACTTAAAAATAATTGATTTTCTTGGAAGAAACATTCTTGTGTTGGATTTTCTTTTCAAATGGTATAATTATTACATTCTATTCATGACCAAAACATCTTGGCTAAAAATTGAAAGATTCTTTTCAACATTTTGAAAAAGGCACATTTTTGAGCCCCTTTTTATCATAGAAGTATCTTACTGGATGAGATGACATCCAATCGAAATGTGAGGACGGTATGATAAATAGCTGTGTTAAGGAAGACAACGCAATGCACTTAGTCCAGGGATGTTCCAACTTCTTTAAGCCGTCCAAATAATAGGATTTGTCGAGCTCTGCAAAATAAGCCTCTTCATTTGACGTGAACCGCTTACCGCCAAGCCAGTTTCTCAAGTTTGGAAAAAGAAAGAAGTCACAGGGGGTCAAATTTGGCGAATATGCTGTATGGGATCGCACCGTAACTGGACTAGTTTTGCTGTCGCAATTGCCGATGAATGGACCGGGTCGTCATCATCACAGTAGACAATTTTTTCTTCGCTAGGTGAGGCCTCCTTCTTTTTAATTCAGCGTCGAATTGGTCCAATAAATCAGCATAGTACTGTTCCGTGATTGCCCTTCCCTTCTCCAAATAATCAATTAAGACTACGCCTTGTGAATCGCTATAACTTTTCCGGCTGATGAAATCGTCTTCGCCTTCTTTGGTGCAAGTTCGCCGAGGAAAACCCATTTTGCCGACTGACCTTTGGTCTCTGGCATGTAGTGATGTATCCATGTCTCATCTACATAATGCCGTAGAAACTTGTATTGCGCTTAAATATGTCCAAACATTGCTTTCAAGCTATCACGCGATTCCGTTTGATCAATCGTCAGCAGACGCGGCACCCATCTCGCCGATAGCTTTCTCATATTGAATTTTTCGTGCAGGATGTTTTGCACACGCACAATTGAGATATTTACCATATTAACAATCTATCATGCACTTTGTTGATCATATAGCCCGTAGTCACCTCAATAAGATGATCTGGCCGTTCCTCATTGATGACGGATATTCGGCCACGCTTAAATTCATTAAATGGATATCTGATAGTCATCGAAGGTACATGGTCCCTATAAACTGCATTCAACTTCTCTACGATTTCTGCATGATTTTTCCATGATTCCACTTAACAACTCTCAAAACAACGAAATTTTGACAGACGTCGACTAAAGAGTAGTACTTACAGTTGGTAATGCAGATTTTGACGTAAAGCGCCATCTGTCTCCAAACACGGGTAGTTATCGTACTATCCTCGTAGATAGATGATTAACTTGCTTTTGAACCTTTCGACTCTAGGATGGTCTACAAGATCGGAGCTGTGCTCACTACACCAAGCAAGAGGGGTGTACCGCCGGCAAATGAAAGACTTGATCGGTAAAATTCACTAAATGATTGCGTCAAGTCAAAAATTTGGATTTTTTATTCGAACAGGTTTACCCTTCTTGTCATACTTTGTATGCTTTTAATAAACATTACCTGGTGTAGTTACTTTGTTCGTCACAAGTGGGAGGTATGTTTATTACAAAAGTCAAACTGAAATAAACTTTAGAATTTATATTCCTTAAAGAAAGGTTAATACTTAATGTTTTCAGTATTCCTCTTCTCAAAAGCGTTAAATCAGCGTATTGCTTTCAAACAAGAATAAAAGTTCTTTCTGTTCGTCCATTTAACGTTCGAAATTTTATAAATAACATACTATTTACATACACACCTACATGTTAATCCGTCCGTTTGAAAACCGAGATTGTCCATTTGCCGAATATATCTCTGTCCGATCCTCATAATCGAACTGTAAACAGAAAGCAAGGTGCTCTCTCGAACATATAGAGCCAAATATACGCACCGTACCTACCTAAATGTGTATAAATACTACGTTTTAATTGTTTACCGTCGAGATACAGCCGACCTCCTCGCTATACGCGTTAGCTACAAGTTAAGCTGTGGCGAGAGGAGACCCGTCGAACTTCAAACAAATCAGTTTCACCGTACCGTCGAGATTTTGTTGGCAATCACGGCGCGAAGATCAAAAAAAGCCGACGGCCTTATTGCTTGTTTTATTTACTGTTTACCGGTCGCTTTTGGGTCAATTTCTCCATCACCTTTGCGGATTTATTATCTCGCGAAAGATAGATATCTTTCCGCCTTTGGAGCTTTGTTGTCGTTTCGTTGTTTCGGCCCGATTCCGGAATTCGACAAATCCGAACATCTAATTGTGTTGTAAGGTGGAATCGGTTCTTGCTCGGCGCGTGGTGGTCGGATCGCGTGTCTTTAAGTGTTTACACACGGCGCGGTAAAAGGTAAATGCCCCAAAAATCCACCGATACGGCACTTTAGAGATCAAAGCTAATTACGTCCGAATAAAATAATCAGGAGTGATATACGTTCGGGATATGTTATGTTCGGGATTGCAAAGAGTTAATTTTATGCAATTACAATGTTGGTTTACGTGAGCTATGCTATATTTCGTTTTGTGAAAGATTGCTTCATACAATCGATCACCATGTACTATTTAAACTTTCAATTTCTAACAGACTTCAACGTAGCATAAACAATCGATAACCTTTTGCTGGAAAATGCACACCAACTATTTTGGATACATAAAAATGTTGTTAGGAATGGAATATGAGGAGCTATTTTACCAAATCAATTATGGAAATCTGTACAATTCCTCAAGAAGTTAATAGGAAATTCCAATTACAACGTTCATAAATAATATTACAACAAAATTGTGTGACATAGTTGCTTAAATAATTTGTAAACAAAATAGAGTATAATGGACAAAGTTTGCAAGTCCAGATACAAATCCTATTTAAACTAATGCATTTTAATTCTCTTACAATAGACTCGTTTATAATGGACTTTTGCTCATAAAGGAGTACAAAATCACAACAAATCTGCTACAAACAGACTGCTCTGGTAATTTCTCTAAATATGTAGAATAAAATAAGTTATTTTTAATGAAATTCATACCTTTTGAGTTGTTACTTTCAGTAATGTGAGCGCTTTTAACAAATAACATGCTTTCCATTTTATATACATCCAGATAAAAGGGAGAAGCAGTTCAAATATCGCAAATCGTTTTTATTAAATGAAAAACTAACAATTATTGAAACAATTGAAAGTAGTAAATCGCAAAATACAGTATGTAAGACTTCGAATTTAAATAAGTCAACAGCATCAAATGTATGGGTAAGTCACTCGAATATTAAGGACGAACAGCACACGGATACACTGCTATTCAAATGGTTTCATCAGCAGAAAACAAATAACATTTCAGTGAGTTAGGCAATGTTACAAATTCAAGCCGAAGAATTTGGAAAATTAAATGGCGATGAATTTAAGTGCAGTAGTAGATGGTTAGACAGATTTAAAAAACATAGAATAGTATTCGATAAAACAAGTAGCGAATCCGGTACTACTGATAAAACCGTCACTGATTAATGGCTTACAGATGTCTGGCCATCGCTTAGTAATGGATATTCCTCAGACAATATCTTTAATGCAGATGGAACGGGGATATTTTACTCACACCAGATAGAACCCACAAATTCAGAGGTGAAAAGCGTTTTTGAGGGAAGCTTTCGAAAGATCGTATAACAATGATGCTAAATCCCAATAGTTCGGGAACAGAAACGAGAAAGTCACGTGTAATAGAGAAGTTTCAGAAACCTAAATGCTTTAAAACTATTGGAATTCTACCTATAGATTATACACTCAATAAGAAGACATGGATGACGCCGTCTTTTTTTCGTTATCTGAGAAAATTGGGCTTTGAATTAAGTAAAAAAAAAACGCCCGATACTGTTACTTCTAGACAATTGCCCAGCCTACCCTCATGTAGAACTAAACAGCATAAAACTTGCATTTCCTCCACTTTGGTCAACGTCAGTTTTACCAAGGAAAATTGGGTATTAAAAAAAGAACAAGAACGGAGATTGCAGGGAATTGAAATGTAATATCACAGAAAAGAATCGATAATAAAAGAAATTAAGATATAAGAAAATAACTGGAAATAAAATCGGTAAAACGAATATTGGAAGAGAAAGAATTAGGATGGTTTGGGCATCTAGTAAGAATGGGGGAAGAAAGACAGGTGAAGAAAATCACCATATAAATCGCCAATAGGAACAAACAAAGGAGGAAAACCGCGATTGAAATGAAACAGCACTGTTGAAACGATACTGAACAACAAAGGAAAATACGGGAACACACCAAAGGAGATAGCAAAAGACAGGACAAAGTGGAGAAGATTTATCCAAGAGAAGGGAACCTCGACGCCTTTGGGTAACAAGAAGACTGGGCTATAATGATGATCAATTTCTATTTTAGATGCTATCAGTATTTTTCATATTTCGTGGGCCGAAGTGTCGCTAGATACAATTATAAATTTGCTGATGTAATAAAAAAGGAATACAGTAAAGGAGTTTCGTCAGACATGGATGAGGATGATGAAACATATACAGAAGAGATATCAACAAATTAGGCATTAACATGTGTAGGAAATCTTCAAAATTATTTTCAATATCAAAGAAGCATCAAGAACTTCCTTGATAATTTGAAAAAGATCCGTAGATTTTTGTTGCATCAGTTCAAAACATTTCTGTTCAAACAAAAATTACAGACTTTCTAAAATAAATACATAGACATCCATGTTGCACATCCAATATTCGTATACACCTATGTGCTTTAGATTATTATAAGAATTGTTTTTGCGTGCACTCATGTATCATTTTTCTTTGTAACCAGTTCCAAAGTTACTTAAATGTTTAAAATGCAAACGTTTATACAATACTTTACTATTATTTCACACAAAAACTTTCTCTGATAGCCAAGCTGCACTGCGCACTCTTGAGAGAAAAAAGCCTTCCTCCAAACCCATAGCTAAATGAATAAACAATACTAATATTCTGATTAGAAACAACGTTACCCCCTATCTGGGCATCAGGGCATACCGATATTAATGGCAATGAACAAGTCGATGTTTTTTGCTAGGAACGGAGCTGAGCAGACTCCGTTGGGTCCAGAACCTTTAGTTGCATACCTTTTAACACTGCCAAAAGGCATGTTAGGTAACATGCTGGTACTGGACCGAACAACTCCACAAATTTATACTAGGCGCTAAATTTTTGACATTTGCGTATTCATCAAAATCAACATAATTTGGATAAAAATCGCTATGAGTATGAGGAACTAACATACGTGAAACCAGCTTTTCGAAAACAATTTTGAATTTGTTACTCAAGTCACTTGATTCCAAGCTTTCCTTATAAATTCTTGCAAAATCTTCACATGTCATCCACAGGTAAAGTATTCAAATTAAGCTCTTTAGACATTTTTCTCGTCGGCATTATAAGCGTCCCTAGAATTATAGTTGCTAATCAAAGGCGGATTTTTTTCTTTAAAATTGTTAATATCATCAACATTAACACTGCACTTTCTACCGATATTGTTTTACAAGCAATATTATGTTTATTTTTAAAGCAACCAAATGGACCACTAAATCTTTTATATTCTAATTTTTGAGCAATTTCCATTGCCTTTGACCATATTGCGGATCCAGATTGTGGAATATTTTTAATCGTGGCTTTTACAGATCATTCGTAGGTTAATTTAACGATATTGTACCCTTCAATTTTAAAAAAGCCTCTTCTTTGTTAATTACTGTTACCAGAATAAAACTTATTCAGTAAATTTTCCTTATTCTTTGTAATATTTGCAGGCTGTGTACTTTCTATTTTAAGTCTTGCACCTAAGCGCGAACATTAACCTTCGCTTTGTTGTAGAAATCTATATCAGTTTTCCCTTGCAGCGTAAGAATGCCTTTTTGACATTTTCGAGTTATTTTTCTCTAATTTGTCATAGCTTTTATAAGTCCACGCACCAATAATAGAATAAAATCAAATATGTACACTTGCACTGTTACACTTACTTAAGGACCAACGCCTCAATTATGCTTTAAAGCGAGGAGTAAGAATTCGGGAAATTACAGGCATTTCGGAATGGCACTGTCCGCTTAAAAGGATACAGGATCGTGAAAATTGCTATTATCGTGTATACGTGTTCTGTTAATAAAGTCCGTTTAAGAGGATAAACTTTGCTTTGCAAATCATACCATTTCTTTCAGTACCCGACAGTCTGTCTGCGAATAAGAGGTGTCCGCCAAGAGGTACACTGTAATATCTTTGCTTGTAATTTACTCATATGAATCCTTGCATATATCCTTGAAATTCTGTTTGAAAATAATTCACTTCTGCTTTTGCCTAAGCTTCTCCAAAACAAACTGATAATTTTGTCGCAAAAGTGACTCTACGACATCACTTCTCTGTAAATACAATATAACTAGTTCAATCATATTGAAACAAATTTTTCTTAAACTATCTCGTACTACTCCATTGTGTATCCAGACAAGACCTCTAGACTCAATGAAGTATGAACCTTCAGCAGGCACATACACGCTATCAATTTCAAAGTAAATAAATTAATTAAGCTCTATTAAAACGTTCATTCATGCTTACACGTCCGCGAGCACAGTTTTAAATTAATAAAAAATACAGGAATATAAAATATATTACATGGTCTGTTTACCTTTTACAGCAATGTTTACAAACAAAATCTAATTCCTATATCATTATTGGAACTCATACGCTTGGAATGGAATAGAAAATTGTCTCAATATAAAATAAACTTCGCAGCATAAGCAATATTCGTTGAAGGATGTTATCAGGAAATTGTCTGTCTGACTGTTATAACGACATTTTGTAGCTCATGGGGTGATGGGACTTCGTCTTCACAGGTAAAATATGCTGTAGAGATTTATTTCCGTATTTCAGCATCGTGTGGTAAATTGAAAATTTCCAGGGGATGATACGATTTATATTACTTCATTTTCAATGAATTTATGAATTATACAGGTGCAAATGAATTCGTAACATTGTTGAATTCACAGTACCTAATAAAATATTGCAAGCAATTAATCAGTTAAATTTGAATTCTATTGTAATCATATTACCAAGTAAAATTATATAGATTCGGTATAAATTCTGCTAAATTTTGGTTCCTATATCACGCTCAATATAAAAGTCTATTATCTTTGTACACAAGACAAGTTAATGAAACTTTAAATAGGTGTACGAATTGATAAAAAACTAAAATTATAAATTACCTACAAAGAATCCTAAATTGTCATATACAAACCTGTGCATGAAAATAGCAATCTTCAATGAGAATCAGAACTTGTTCATTTCTTTTTCAAATTGTTTACATTACAAACGGATAGATGTCATTATGTTGTTTTATAGTACTGAATTACCGATCTTTAAGGATTAGTCAATTTCTCTGTATGCATTAAAATAGCAGTGTCATTGTTTTTGTGTGTATTACAAAGTGAAATTTGAAAAAAAACAGTAAGTTCCTAAAATTTTATTCATATCTTGAGAGAATTTAATTATATAAATTTATTCAGTAGATTACTTTTTGTAATAATGGGTCGTGCAAAACATTCCACAGCGTATGAGCAAAAGTTAATTCTAAAACTGCGGAATGAAGGGAAAACTAACTAAATTTATTCAAAATATATTAGGTTGTTCGCCAAAAGAAGTTGCAAATGCAATCAAATGGCAAGGTAGACCCGAAAATCGTGGTGGCAAAAAGAAAACGACAGATAGAGAGGACATGCAAATTTTAAAGCTAGTTAAAAAAGATCCTTTCAATACGTCTTCTAAGATAGTTAGTGAATTAAAACTAAATATTAGTAACTCAACTGTAAGACGACGCATAACGAAAGCTAACATGTTTGCCCGAAGACCCAAAAGAGTTCCGTTTCTAAAGCAAAGACACGTGAAGGCCCGAACTGAGTTTGCAAAAGAGCACGTGAACTGGTCACCTTCACGTTGGAGAAATATCCTCTGGACGGACGAATCAAAAATAATGTTATATAGTAACAACTGTTCTTCGCAGTTCGTACGACGTCCACCAAGCTTTGCGTCCACAGTACACAAAAAAAACTATTAAAGATGGTGGGTCTAGTATCATGATTTGGGCATGTTTCTCTTGGAATGGGACGGGCCCTATTTTTAAAATAAGAGGCATTATGACGCAGGACAGTTATCTGCAAATATTAGCTGATGTTAGGAGGAAATGCCTCTTAGGTGGGTCCTACAACAAGACAACGACCCGAAGCATACGGCAAGAAGGGTGGCACAATGGTTTTCTAGCAACAGTATTACGGTTATGCCTTGGCCTGCACAGTCACTGGATCTCAATCCGATTGAAAATCTATGGAACGACGTGAAGACAGCTGTACATAAGGCTAAACCATCAAATAGTGTTGAATTATGGGACGTTGTGCGTACTGCATGGCTGTCCATTCCCGAAGAAAAATGTCGGCGATTAATTGACAACATGATAAGAAGATGTCGCGATGTTTTACAAAACAAGGGACAAGCAACAAAATATTGATTTAGTTTTCGATAAAGTTTTTCAGTTTTTATTATATTTATGGAATTTTGATTTATTTTTAATTGACACTGCTACACTGAGAGAAAAAAATGCATTGATCCAACAAAAATATGGATAACCAACCAAAAAATTTAGGTTAAATACAGTCGACCGATATTTTTGGTTCAATCAACATTTAACGTTGCTTCAAAATATATTTGTTAAATCAAACATAACAGAGGTGTTAATCCAACAGTGCGCTTAATCTCGGTTTAAGCAATTTTAGTAGTTAGTGTAACATATTCATTTGATTGAATTAAACTTATCCCTTGTTCATTCTGTTCCCGTAATTTCGTTAGGTCAACAAAATTATAGTGTTGCGTCAACACAAAAACTTGTTGCGTGTAGAATATAAAAGTGTTAGCTCAACCATTTTCTTATTCAATTTAACAAATCTCTCTGTTGTTTTGAGTACCTTCATTTGTTAAAAAATCTTAATGAATATGAATGTAAATACTATTTTGTTACAAAATTGAATTCTTTTGAACAAATTCAAGTTCAAAAGAATTCAAGTTTATAATAAATAGTATTTATAAATTCAAACTTTGCAACAAAATATTTAGTATTTCACGTTGACATGTAGAATTTACTCCTGAAATATTTTTACTTAAAAACACAAATTTAAGTGTGGAAGAAAGAAATAAAAGGCGATATTCCATCCTAACTAATATATTCAGCACTGATACGCAAAAGACAATACATCAGATATGTAATAGTAACACAAGGACAATATTAATCTGAAACTACAAAGTTATATAATAAACACATATATACGAATAAGTACTTCCTAATTACATGTACATTAAATGTTGTAAATAAATTTGATAAGACTGTCTAAATGCCCGTTTCATGTTTTCTTCTCCCAAGAATGGGTATGAGCGCTTTGATTTGTTGTATTCCTCGTGGAGGGTGTGCTGACGTTGTTCCAAATTGGTGCTACTACTGCAACTTGCTGAAGCTTCTGTGACTGGACTTAAAGTAAGTGTGTCAGTAGACATATTATCTGCGAGGAGTAAACCTACGCCACTTATGTTTTGATAGTGTCGCAATTTTGCTAAAAATTTCACTCTCTTTCCTATGACCGGAATAATTTCCTTTATCACATTTTCATCAAGTTGTAGTAGGGCTTCTTCATCAATTTCGTGTTCTAATAAACAGGTATGATTAATGATTACAAGGTAATTGGGGGTAATTGAATTTGTAATGCGTATATTACAAGATGTTTGTAAACATCGAATACGGTAGAAATTATCGTATTAGTTACATCAATATTGAGTTAAATAACGAATATATTTTTAAGTTAAAATTCTTATTCAAATTTCTTACCGTTTCCATATTTGAAGATTTCATTGTAAGGGTCTTATTTTATTTAAGGTATTAATTTTAACAGATGAACGTCGGTTTTGAATAGTATTAACTATTTCTTGAAGAAAAAACAAACGTTAGATACTGTATCGTTAATAATTGAAACTCACTTGTTGACGGTCACTGGAGTATTTACCTATGCACGGACAGAAGGTATATAAGGAAATTATTAAAATACCGCTTATTGCTAATAATTGAATATGCAACTTGATTTGGGAAAATCTTACTTCCGCTAATAAGGGTGAATTGTAAGGTGTGCGTGATTTCGTCGACTATAGGGTCAAATTGAATAGGTAGAAGTGTATTATTTTCTCTATAATTGTACAATTTTTACATATGCATATTCTCTTTAATTATTATTTTTTATAAATTATCATCTGTTAAATTTATTACCTCAACTTCTTAAAAATATTTTCTGGCAACTAAGCAATTTTCTACATAAACTGTAGCATAATAAATTCAAAATTAGAAACGACGCGTGTACGTATCTATATGTAAATATATAAACATCAACAAGAACAATTATCGAAACCAGGGCTTATACATTTTCCGTAGTTCTACTTTTCACTTACGAAACAGCACAAACAGTTCCTGACTCAATTCGTTAAACATGCATTATCAGCACAACTTTCAATAAAATGTTTTCATAAGCATTTTCTGGTACTTTTCGAATTTCAAATAAAAACAATATTCTATTTAGTACTCTTTGTAACGTGTCATTTATCAACTAGTTACCCTAAGAAACAAAATAAATAAAACGATATTTACAAAAGAAATTCCTACCATTTTGTAAAAGTCAGAACTGAAGCCATTGTATTACGACATCGGAGATGTTCAATGTATACATTATTTGTATTGTTTCGTAATTTTTATTAGAACTTATTGGGACTCAAAGACAGTTAATTTAACAATATGGCTCCATTTTCCTCACTAACTTTTGTGTCTACTCATAAAAGATACTAGTTACTTACCTGCGAAAGTCGGTATTAACCAGTCAAACTCCAATTCCACTAATAATATTTTCACATAATCATCCCCCATTTTTTTATAAAACAAATATAAAAACTAAAGAAAAATTTCTGCACACTGCTACTTATACCAAATAAAAGATAGAATGATGATGCAATACAAGACAAGACACGATGCCTCCCCACTATAACCAATAAAAACTGATCAATTGAACACCTGCATACAATACTGAAAGGTTTATTCATGAAAAACTGCTAATGCCTAAGTATCCTAAAACAAATATTTCATTTTAATCGATATTTCTATACAGTGGTTTCCCCGAAAACGTATTCTGGCAATTAACACACCATATTAATTTCAGACGCACATTTGATCCCTATGTATAAACAATCATGTTTGATTAACTTAATTCAACTTTTTGGTTAAATCAAACCGTTTTTAGCTTTAATGCTATTTTTTTATTATTTTTGTTCAACCTTTACGATTTTGTTAAATTGACATCACTATTGTGCTCTGCTGAAACGACTTTTTCTTTAAATTTACTTCCCAACCAAATAAATGTGTTTCACGAACAGAATTATTTGACACAAATGTAATTGTTAAGTCAACGCAAGGTGATAGGTAATTTAATCATAAAATTTGTTGGGCTAACACTTCTCCAGCTAACAAAATCAGTTTTGTTATTTTAACACATTTCTTTCCCTCAGTGTATTTTCATGAACGGCAACCATTGAAAATTATTTTTTGTTTTGCCAAGGCTACTTTTTTGTACTCATATTTTAACTTTCTTTGGAGCAAATTCACTTGTAAAACATACCTATCATTTGTATTTACAACTGCTGTAAAAAATATCAATAAATAGATTGTCTTCCAAAAACTGCTATTCTCATGCACAGGTTTGTATGTACTGTTTGCCCAAGATCCATAAAGAAGGTGACACATATAGACGAATTGTTTCTAATGTAAATTATCCCACTTATCATATTGCTAAATGGTTAGTTAAACAAATTTTACGTTTTAAAATTTGTCGATGATTTGGCAAAAAGACGATATGTTGCAACAAGACTTGGGATTAGTCGTTCCAAAGTTAAACGTGTGTATAAACGTTATCAGGAGACTGGTTTATTTAAATGAAGACTCGGATCAGGACGGAAAAGATCCACTTCTCAGCGGGACGATCGTTTTATTGTATCTAGTGCGTTACGAAACAGGCACAGACCAGCGACTGGCCCTAAGCTTCTCCGATATCATCGAGTACGCCCTCTTGAATTTGGTCAAAGTCGTCGAAACTTTAACGATAATGGAGTCGCGCTTTATTTACAGACGAACCAAGAATTTGCTTATTTGGTACTGATGGTCGGGCTCGAGGATGGAGGAGACCTGGAGAATGTTATGCTCAATGTAACTTTTCGCATCCTGCAAATTTTCAAGAGGGTGAAGTAATGGTCTGGGCGGGTGTTTCTTTTGAAGCCCGTACAGAATCAGTCTTTATTGATAGAGGGTTCTATTATAACAGACCGATACATAAAAGGCATCCTAGAACAACATGTACTTTTTGCTCCATTCGTTGGCGATGGATTTATTTTAATGCATGATAATGCTCGCTCCGACCTGGCAAGAACAGCTACTGACTATCTTCAGGAGGTGCAAATAGCAACAATTTGGTGGTCTCCCCTTATCTGAATCCGATCGAGCACATTTGGGACAACACGTTCGAGCACGAGATCCCCCTCCATCCAACGTCCGAGAACTTAAAATTGCACTGACAGAAGTGTGGCAATACCTCAAGAATCTATCCAAAAAATTATAAGAGGTATGAAGGGAAGAATGCAGGCAGTAATAAAAGCAAGAAGAGGAAACACGTCTTATTGAAATACTCGAATAATGTATATCTCTTCCAATTTCTTTGGAATTCGAAAAAGCATTGTTTAAACTTTCTCTCACAGTCAAACGATAATGGGCCGAACAACCATCATTTTGAAAAAGTATAGGGCGCCTTTCATTTACAAACGGTGGCACGTCCTGTACCAACTCTGGCAGATCGTTTTGTAAAAATTATAGCTAAGTTTCTCCATTAAGGATGTCGGGTAAGTAATATGGGGCAACGAGAAAATTACCTATTATGCCGGCCCACATGCTTACACAAAATTTGTGTTAAAACGATGTCTGATGCTTGACCTGAGGATTCTCTCCTTTGTTAGCCCAATAATGTAAATTGCGTAAATTAATCGATCCTTCTCTGGTAAATCTGCTTTCATCAGTCCACAGGATCCTGCGCAAAAAAAAAATCTATTCTCAGGGTCCTCATGTAATAGGAATCGCGAAAATTGTATCCGTCGTACGTGATCCGCTACTTCTAAACCTTGCAATGGTGTATATAGCGGGGGTGCTTTTTTCCGCGTGGAATACAAACCAGACTGACCTTCCACATTAGCATATTAAGGTTAGCGGCTATAGCGCAATTTGCACGACCATACTATAAGTAGCCATAACGAGATTAATAAAAAAATAACGAAAATGAAGCAAATAATAACAACGTCACGTAATAATAAAAACAACAATAATAACAGAAAGAACTTCTTAGCGCCGCGATTGCACTGAATAGCAGACAGACAAGGCTCGACAAATGTCAAAAAATTCGGTTACTAAGTTACTCATCATCTAGGAGATGGGGTATGACAACGAGATAGAAAGGTAGTGGTCCCGATTCCTTTATCGCGCAATACTGATTTATTGCTTTGTCATAATTTATGTTGAATTTCTTGGTATTATTAAAAGCTTTTTGTTACAGGTGAGGTACTATTCGAAAGAGTAAAAAGTAAGGAAGTATTTGAAGTGATTTTAATATTCGAATTGTTTTATTTAAAAAGAAAAACATCACAACAAACTTGATAATTATAAATTTTCTATCTTGTCTAGTAAGATATGCCCATATTTTTTCTAAATAACTTCGAACTTCAAAGGAAGATACATTAAGCTTCTATAAAAGGTAATTTTTAGCGTGATCTCACAAAGATAAGAAGAGATATTAATGTCTAATGCTGAATTTATGCCGGAAAATCAAAATTTACTAAAAGTTATAAATATTTTAAAATCCATTAGAGTTTGGACTAAGGTAAATATGGTTAATATGGTTCCTAAAGACCTCGCCTGTCGGCTGTTCAAAACTTTACATCGCTCTTCCAAACACTCTGTATATACGGTTCAGTGTGTTCCTCACGATGCATCGAAGAGCTGCGAAATGCACATTCAACTTTTAATAAAGTTCCTGTGAAGAAATTTGGATTTTATTTTTCACATTAAAACTTAATCAGTTGATATATTAAATAAGTACCGGAACTTTAATACAAGAAATCCCGACAAAGGGCAAATGACAGATTATACGCAACATCCAAGCTAAAACAAAAAATGACTAGCTCCAATAGTAATATTTGCGATCGCGTGGCGGTCATTTCCACTTACTCATTCTATACAAAACCTAGGATCAGAGCGGATGCTGCATCGTTACACGCCGCTGGCTTCAAATAAAATCGAACTTTCACTGACCCCTGCCTATGTAGCACCCAGTTTCCGGTTTTGAAGTTCTGTCCTCAAAAAAAAGTTCAATCAACTACCTATGCGCATAGTTTAAAGAAAATTCCAGATAGGCGAGTAATATGCGTGTTTAAGCTAAAGCTAAACGTTTCGCAGATTTCCAGATTACGCAATAATACTAGGAAATTAATATGGAAAAGATAATTTGTATGTTTATGTCAATAATGAACGCTTAATACCATGAAAAGAACGAAGATTCCATTCATGAATTGGCAAGTTGCATAAATTATTAAGCAAGAATATTAAACAGGAAAAAAATTAGAGATGAAATAGGAATGATATGGAGGAAGCAACACCTGCAACATTATCCTTTCACTACAATGTTAACATGATAAGGAACACTAAGACACAGCATTTAAGTTCAGCATCATAAAGATTCTATTTTCACGACTGTCAGGCGTAATACTGGGCTTCAAAGTTGTTAAACAGTTCCCTTATTCTCCTCATTTGATGTTCTGTATGTATTAACCGAAATAACATTTTAGGATAATGCGTGTTTTGAGTTCCGTCTGAAAAATTAGTTCGATGGATAGGATTCCATATTTGTACAAAGAATTGATCAAAATAAATATTTAATTTGAGGTAATGTGATGAAATATTCCTATATAACAATCTTCTTTGCCAAATTTAATTACAATTACATTTTAAATAAAAGCTTACCTTTGGTGATGTTTAATTTAATCTGTTCTTTTTCCCAAGATGCAAAGGACGCTTTAAGCGCCTCTGTCATGGTTTTATTAGTACCCGGCGTCAGTGGCGGTACCTGCGTCGGGATATCTGCAACACAAAAAAGAAATTGTAATGATATTGCTATATAAAACATCCACATAATGTGTATTAAGATATCTCATATTTTATTTCTTTTTTAAAAATAGTGTTGATGCCAAATATAAGTACATACAGTGAGTATTATGTTTGGCATCTGCCTTTTTGCCCTAACATTATTGCTTCCATTCTAACTACCAAATCTGGTAAATAGCACTGCATTCTAGTAAGAGTCGGAGATCAAAAAAACACCAGAATGATGACAAAACCAGAAATTGATAAAATGTTCTCTGAAGGAGTTTACCAGAGAATGCACCAAGGAAAAGTAATTTGAAGAAAGGAACTCACAAGGGAACATCCCGAACCCGTAAATTCCAAAAAAATTAAAACTTTGTGGACAAATAGTCCTCACCCCAAGATGTTCGAAGCCATTTTCCTTATCGGCCCAATTTCGTTTTAAGAGGATGAAACCACCCCTGAAATTTTACTTGATTTTCGGTTTTTTGCAAATAATTCGATAACGGTTGGACCAAATACATCAATGTTATATATCAAAATAATCGTCTCTTTGGGCTCTATTACATATGTGAAGATAGCATAGTATTTCTATTTAAAAATTTGGTGGTGCCTTTCCCCTTCAATTTTTTTGGAATTTACGGGTTCGGGATGTTCCTCTGTCAGTAAAACTAGTTAGCTTGCAGGCGTGGACAACAACGAATATTGACTTAGAATACCTTTGGATATCCAAACTAGATTTATTTTCAAGATGCTTGCGTTCTAAGTAGCTATTTGAATGAACATCAATCTGACCAAATATGAAACTAGCCAACTTAAGAAAATTGAGGGAGTTGCTTCACTCAGAGTCAGTGTTAGCTATACGTTTTTCTACTCTCATTGTAACGCGGTCCAAAGTCAGAATACGTACAGTTACCGCAGTTTAAAACTCAACCTGCTAAATAAACTTCACAAGAATAACTAATAGTAATGCAATTCAATAAAATTGTAAGCAACAGGAAAGCCTAATCAACCCTACATGCAGAGAAATGGTTTCTTACATCAAGAAAATAGATTTTACCCTGCTATTCTTTCATAGAAAACGACATCAATGAAGGCGTTATTTTTGTTACATAAGACGAAAGTATTGTTACCAAGTGTTTCAAAAATCTTATAAGTACTGTATAAGTTCATCATTATCTCACTAACGCTACACGCAATGGTTTCTTGCATCGAGAAAATAGTTTTTCTTGCAAAAATTAGTCTCTATTCAAGAAAATATTTTTATCTCAAGACTATTAAAATGTATAATATAAGAAAACAATTTTCTTGAAATTTTATTCGTATTAAGTAAATATTTTCTTTTTCTTTCAGCCTAATAACAGAAACTTCGTAAAGTTAGTAGACTTGCTTTCTGAGTTTGATCCAGTTATGGAAGAACATATCAGGTGAGTTCAAGGCAAGTCTGATAAATGGTCTATGATTTATCTAAGTAGTAATGTACAAAATGAATTGATAAGTTTGATGGGAAATGTAATTTTCAGAAAAAATTGTCGCAATAACAAAAATTACTAAATATTTTTCTATAATCGCCGATTGTACCCAAGATTATATACCCCATATTGAACAGCTCTCATTAACAATAAGAGTTGTCGCCTTTAACTCCATTCAAAATAAATAATATTAAATTGAGCTATTCTTTATTGGTATTTTTGAAGCTAGTGATTCAAGCGGCTTGGGATTGATACATAGAACTTATTCTGACACATTTGGAAAAGTTAGGTTTAGTGTTTAGAATTCAAGTGACTTAGAAGACAACGCTATGATAACGGAGCTAAATGAAAGGAGTAAGAAAGGCTCTAGAAAAGGGAATATTCGAAAGATATCCAAGGGCGTTTCGTGTACCCTACACGCAAACAAATGGTTTCTTGCATCAACAAAATACATTTTCTTGTAAAAATCAGTCTCTATTTAAGAAAATATGTTTATTTCAAGTCTATAAAAATGTAAGAAAATAATCTTAAATAAATACATTTAAAACAATTTTCTTAGGGTTAGAAAATCAAGGAAATCCAAGAGAGAAAAACGTTTCTTCCAAGTAAATCGTTTAGTTTTAAGTCAAGAAGATACGAGCCCCGTCCAGCTTCAGTTGGTCCACACGCAAAATTTGTAGTTTTGTTGGCATTTATCGCTCAAGGAGCAAAACCAGCCGCTACAATGTAATATCTAAGACAAAATATGCTATGTAGAGGACTTTAGGAGAGATATGGGTTCAATGGAGCGTGTTGTCTCATAAAAAATCGAAAATGTTAAAAAAATGTAGTTTTCTTGCATTCTATTACCCAAGTACTGCTAACGATAAGTATTAATGTGGCTATGGCTTTTTTTACGGTGACAGATGTTTCGATTGTAGAACAGTTAATTGATAGTGCTGCAATTGTTGTCAATAATGGGCAGGGGAAAGGCAATTGATGAAAAAATTCGATCAATTATCATTAATTTACACAAATCCGGAAAATCAAACGGCGAAATCGGAATATTGTTCAGCATATCCAGATGCAGTGTTCGCAATATTGTAAAATTGTACAAATCAAACGGTTCAGCTGCCCAAAAGCCCCGATATGTGAAAAAGCCCAAATTAACAGACGCTGATAGAGGAGCTTTGGCCAGAATTATCAAGTCTAATAGGCGCGCTAACTACGGAGCGTTGGGTGTATTCTGGAGTGAGGCTGTTGGAAGACGTGTTTGCAGGTCTACATGTCATTCAGAAGCAAGAAAACTTGGCTTTAGTACCTACAAGGTAAGTTTCATGAGTTCAATCCTAAGGGACAAAAGATAATTCGTTTTTCCCTTTGCGAAGGCAAAAGAAAAACCGTTATTGACCCTAAAGCAGAAGCGAAGCAGGTTAAAATGGGCTAGAGACCATAGAAATTGGGATATGGAGAGGTGGAATAGTGTACATTGGAGTGACGAGTCGCGATTTGAAGTTTGTGTCGGTGATAGCCGGAGCAAAGTTATTCGCCAGAAACATGAAACTTATCATCCTGACTGTCTTAAGCGCAAAGTTAAATTTCCATCTACGGTAATGGTCTGGGGTTCAATGTCGGCTAGAGGAGTTGTAAAATTACACGTTATCAACGGCATTGTTAACTCAGACAAATATTTAAACATCCTAGAGGAGTCTTTGTTGCCTACTTTGGAAGAGGGCAGGATTTCTGGAAATGACTTCATTTTTCAGCAAGATGGTGCTGCATGTCATCCTTCCAAAAGATCCATGAAATGGCTTTCAGACCATGAAATATCGGTTCTAAAATGGATTTCTAGTAATCCGGACCTTTCTTCCATCGAGACGTTGTGGCATATCATGAAAATGGGGTTGCGAGCCCATCCTGCCAGGGCTGTGCAAGAACTCAAGCAAAGGCTTCTGAACATTTGACATAATTTCACTGCAGAGGAGTGTCATGATCTAGTAAATAGTTTGCCGAGAAGAATGGAAGCAGTTATTAAAAATAAAGCTAATGTTACTCAGTGGTAGAATGAGCTATTTCTTAGAGCTGAAAATCACAAATTTGAGTTTTTCTTTTTTTAGTCCTAATCAGTTCCAGTTGTTGTAATCAGTTCCGTTATTTTTGTGCAATATATTTTCAACTGTTATTTGCAAAATAAGAATTGAGAAATATACCTCTATTAGTTTAAATGATCTTCAATACATGCTAATAATTGAAATTTTATTGGGTGGACCAACTGAAGCTGGACGGGGCTCGTATTCATATTAAAGGTAGGAATGAAAAAATGGTCTAGATCTCACAAAGTTCTATTGAGAAATTAGGCGACCGGTTTCGTGGTCAAAAAACACATTATCAGACCAGCTACAAGGAAAAATGGAAAAAAAACCTAGAGTTAATAATTAAAATTAGAAGCAAGCTAATGAACTAATGAAAAAGTTTTTTTATATGTTACAGTATAATTAAACTATTTCTTTAATAATGTAATTAAATAGGGATTATTTTTATGTAGTTTAATAATTAATGAGTTAATATTTAAGTTTATTTATCTCTTCTTTTATTATTATTTATTACATATTTAGAAAAACTATAGTTAAATTAGTACACGTAGTAAATAATAATAAAAAGAAAAAATATTACATTAACCGGTATCTTTTGAAAACGTTTATGAAACCTTGTATGTTAAAGGTTATATCATTGTATGGATAAGTATGGTATCTGTATTCTGGTTCCGTCGCTATTACCTAGGACGGCATGACTATAACTACTGGAACTAGGTGGCGCCAGGAAATATTTCAGAGCTGTTTTTGAAGATTAGTGGCATAAACTAAGAGATGTAAGAGCAATGCGGCCAGGAGTAAGAAGCTTTAATGCTTTTCTCTTCTCATAATGTCTTTGCCGGTAGTGATTCAATCAATACCAGGAGCTATTTATATTAACACTATCTTGGTTATTGTTTCTAGGCACTTTTTTCATGTGTACTTCTTACATTAAGTTCGCTTTTGTTTGAACATTATTCTGTAGATAACCTCTACCTTAGCCTTTTTAAAATCACAAGCAATGAGATTAATTTACTGCATTATGTACGGATATGTCGTACTATTTTAAATAAGGTACGTGCAATTAGTAATGTGGATATAAATAATATGCATTTCAAGAATTCTAGGTAAATAAAATGCTTTATTTTAAGAAAATGAAACTATTGATTTATGAACAATATCTAAACGTTTTCTTGAATTAAGAAAACTGTTTACTATCCTTAAGAAAATATTGTTTTCTGTTATAACGGCCATTTACTTATACTAAGAAACGCTTTCTTCAAATTTTCCGCAAGATTTTCTTGAATCAAGTTAACAAATGTCTTAAACAAAAAAATACAATTATTTCATTACAAGTACATATATACTTTTCTTAAGCGGAGAAACGAACGTTAAGAAAATATTTCTTTTGATTTAAAACAGTTATTGTATTGGGGATAATTGAAACAGTAATTGTCTTGAATTGAGGCGGACAATCTTGATACAAGTAAACGTTTCTCTGCGTGTAGAAGACAAAGCAACGCGAATAAGCAATTCTAATGTACATGAATCAAGTAATCGGCAAAGTAGCAAAAATTTGTAAAAAGGGCAATGCAGAAAACACACCAAAAAATGCATAGAAACAATAACCAGGTATAATGCTAATATAGCTCTTCAGAGGCGAATAGCGGTGTTACGTAGAGAAAAACGTTCGTAGCCGCGCTGATGACGCCGGGTAGGCAGAAACATGTCCGTTAGCTAGTGTTTTTTTCTTTCCTCACATTGCTTCTACCGTGAGTAATTCCATCAATATAATTATGAGCTATATTGCCATTACTTTTGGTCAGGGCAGTATGAAAGTCAGCTTCGAAACAGTAATGAGGATCCAGCAAGCTTTACCAACAGTTAAAGAGAAACTATCCCGAACGAAACTGGAGACCGAGTGCGGGAAATAACAGAGAGAAACAAGAATGCAGCAAAGGTTGAAGGAACACAAAAGAGGCATGAGATAAAGAAGAATAGAACAATCAGCTTCAGTGGAATACAGTTTGCATCATGGTTATAAAATTGATTTTGATATGTGCACCTCGGCTACAACAAAGCATTACCATCGAAGATTAATGAGAAAAGCAGAAGAGATTAAAAGGTAGGATAATTTCAACAGAGTAGTTGAACACAGTCTCAGCGAGGCCTGGATGGCTCGGCTGCTATGAATAAACCGCAATTATTAAGAGCGGAACGGAGATTCAAACGAATAACATACTCTAAACCCCTAAAAAAGTTAGTATAATATGCATGAACAACTGAGAATTTAAATGTACCCGAGAATATAAAATTGATTAATTGAATTGAAAGTGCAATTTAAGATAAATGTACCGTATTTTCTAGTTCCACTTTTGCTGGAGTAGTTATCTCATTACGAGGAAAAGTTTTAGTCAAAGCAAATGTAAATTTAAGAACGACGTCGAATGGATGGTAACGCTTTTAGTGTTATGAGCAAAATATTCTTCGTTTAATCTAATTCATAGACAAAGTAACACACAATAATGGTTTTATTAGATTTTCATTTGCTATTACTGTTGTAAAGTATTTTTACGAAGAATATTCGTCTTATATCCATCTTATATCAGACAATTAACTGCAATTCCATTAACATTCTTTCTGCTCTAAAATAACCTAGGTCTGAAGAAATAAAACATACATGTAGCCAAACGTCCAAGTAGAACGTGCAAGTAAAATAAGCATCTACACAGCATGAAACAATTGAAGAAGTTGTATTATATGAGTAGCTGGTTAAAAATGTACAGACAGCGTTGTGTGAGTACGCGTATTGAATATGTAATACGGCACAAGCCAATTCCAATAAAATTCCTTCATCGTTTACATATGCATATAAACTAAACGCGTTGTGTTTGTGTGCGTGTCTCGACATGCGTCTACATATATACATATATAAATACTATATACTACAGTAGCAGTACAAGTAGCACTGGAGATATTTCCAAATATATTTTAAATACATAATCTGAATTTGGTTTCAGAATCTAAAATGATGAAAGACACGATACCACCATTTGACGTTTTTTTTTCTATACTTTTCCGCAGTAGAGTTCAAGGTTTGCTTCTTAGAAGCACCAATAAATTTTGAGGTAACTTCGTGTGATCAGCATTACCTATACAATAAAATAGTCAATTCTTGCTTATATTTGTCGTTTCTTCAGTGATTGTTCCCAAAATTGTAAAGTACGAAACATGATCATTAGCAAGGTTGGCCACGCAGATTTTTAAAAAAGACTAATGAGATAGTTATCAGCTTCACTACACGCAGAGAAAGTTTTATTTGTCCGTCTCAATTCAAGACAATTACTGTTTCAATTATCAACAATACAATAACTGTTCTAAATCAAAAGAAATATTTTCTTACCGTTTTTTTTTTCTCCGCTTAAGAGAAGTAAACACTTGTAATGAAATAATTGTATTTCTTTATTTAAGACATTTGTTGACTTAATCCAAGAAAGTCTTGCAGAAAATTTGAAGAACGATGATTCTTACTACAAGTAAATGGCCATTATAACACAAAACAATATTTTCTTAAGGATATAAGGATATAGCAGGAAATAGTTTTCTTAATTATAGAAAGCGTTTAAGTATTGTTACTAAGAATTCTTGAATGCATATTATTTTTATCCTCATTATTAATTGCACTTACCTTGTTTAAAACAGTACGACATATCCGTACATAACGCGGTAAATTATTCTCATTGCTTGTGATTTTTAAAAGAAGGCTAAAGTAGAGGTTATCTACAGAATCATGTTCAAACAAAAGTGAATTTAATGTAGAAGCACACATGAAAAAAGTACTTAGAAACAATAATCAAGATAATGCTAATAAACAGCTCATGGTATTGATGGAACCGCTCCCGGCAAAAATAATGTGAGAAGAGAAAAGCACTAACGCTTTTTATTGCTGCCCACATTGTTGTTCATCACTCAGTCTATGCCACTAATCTTCAAAAACACCACTGAAATATTTCCTGGCGCCACCTATTGCCAAGAGATATGGTCATGCCGTCCTAGATAGTAGCGACAAAAACCGGAATATAGATGCTATGCACACCCATACAACTTTAACGTACAACGTTTTATAAACATTTTCAAAATATATTATTAAACTGTATAAAAATTATTCCTATTTAATTACATGATTAAAGAAATAAATTAATTATGCTGTAACATATTAAAAAAACTTTTTCATTAGTTCATTCACTTGTTCCTAATTTTAATTATTAACTTTAGGTTTTTTTCCATTACTGTAATTTTTCTTTTATTGGATATTTTCTTGAATAGAGACTGATTTTTGCAAGAAAATTTATTTTCTCGATGCAAGAAACCATTGCGTGTAGCGTTAGTGAGATAATGATGAACTTATACAGATACATATAGATTTTTTAAACACTTGGTAACAATGCTTTCGTCTTATGTAACAAAAATAACGCCTTCATTGATGTCGTTTTCTATGAAAGAATAGCAGGGAACAGCCACTCCAAAATCCTAAATATTATGCATTGCTCCAATCACTAGAGATACTAGTCCATCGAACAGCCCGCAAAATACGCAGATATAATCTATTCATCTAATATACACAGAAGATAGCTTCCTCATCATCCACTTAGAAAAGTACTTGAAGTGCAATAGCTCTAATATTGAAGCATCAGCTGTTGCTATTTAATCGATTCAAGATAAAAAAAAACTATGGGAATAGAGATGTCAACGCAGACTAAGTGGTTTTAGAAATTGACCAATAAAAACAATTTCACCTGTGTGCCATTGTCAGTTAATTTTCCAAATTGCTGTACTGAAGAGTGTTAATACTGAAAACTATTACAAACAAAATTCAGGCACAAACAAGGCGTAACTATAGGAATTGTTGACAGAAATGGAATTCTTTGATAGTACATTTTAATCTAATAGATGAATATTTTTGCTGCTAGTAGATAATTTATGTTTTTTCTATTTTATTAGTTGTGAAAATGTTAAAATAATACAACTGTTCTGCAAGTTGGACATGAAATAAGTTTCCGATACACGAGTACGATTATTTCATTAATTATGCTTCAAAATTGTGTCCCACACTCCTCAGAAATGCAATAGTTTAGGGAATTAATGTTGCCATGAAGATATGTCCCTGTAGGTGAACATATTGGACCTCTATCAAATTTTTAATTTTTGCCCATTCGCTAGATTTTTAGTACATCCAGTTTTAGGAAAAATTCAATCTGAAAAATGATTAAATATTACCTTGTAAGTTAGTTAATCTACACCAATGACTAATAATGAAATTAGTTTCAGTCATAGGCTTATGATTACTTATCGATTTAGTTTTTAAACATCAATTATGATTAGTAACCCCACGTCTTATTCTCTTTCTTATTTCCATTCTCTTTGTCTTTCTATTTCTTCTTCTCGTCCTTCTTCTGCTTCTCTTTTTCCTTCTACCACTCTCCCTGCTGCTGTTTCTCCTTCTTTTTCATACTTTTCTTCTCTTTCACCTTCTTCTTGTTTGGTTCCTTTCTCATTTTCTCTGTCTTATTCCTTTAAGAATTATTGGGAGAGACTATAAAGCAGAGTAGCAGATAAAGTATCGATGAGCAACGTAATCATACCAAACAACATATTATGTTCCCAAGATTTTGTTACAAAAAACATGGTTATGTAGGGCTAAAACTCCCCCCTACAGAACCCTGTCCAGTGTTTTGGATAAATGAGATCCATGTAGAAGAACTGCCAAGGGAAGTTAAATCCTGTAAGAATTTATAAGCCTAAACAAGTATTTCTAAAATGATATATGTATGTGGCACTTTAGAGTAACTAAAGGAATCAGCAACGGAATGGGCATTAACATAGGTAAAATGGAAGTAATGTGAGCAGGTGCAGATGAAGGAAGGATGATCAGTTGTAAGATGGGTAAGGGGAATGACAGCGCGAATAGACTATACCAGAAATTACATAGTGTAGAGAAAAGGAGTCATCAAAAGTATAAAAAGACGAATATTCTGAAACGTGTATATGTCAATTAAGACTTATAGATGTGAGTCGTGGAGATGGGTACCTAATTAGGATGAACAGAAGCAGAAAAGTGGAAGTATTGTAGAAAACCGGGCTGGATAAAAAGAAGAAAGAAGGAAGACTGCAGAAACTGTAATTGGGTGATGGCCAAAACACGACAGAGGAAAGGACTAATAATGGAAGGAGGAAGAAATATGTACAAGGAACTGATGTATATGGAGGAATCTCTACCACGACACCTCAACATCATAAGGTAGAAAATGATCTGATTATACAATAAGAATGGTAATTATCAGACCATAAAAACACGTTCTAATAGATAAATATTGAATGTAATGTAATCTAATGTCAATCCGATGGTTACATTAGTTTATTTTCATCGTTGTTTTATCATTAAACCGGCTCTTAGTTTTCTTATTCTAATAAACATTTGATACAAGCAGGGTAAAGCAAAAATTAATCAAATGTTCATTAATGCAACAAAATAAAAATAGTTAATCAACTTCTAATAAGACATTTTTTACATTATCTAAAAGCAAGATGATACTGAAAGTAATGAAGTCAATCAAAAACAATAAAATTATATCATATTTTCAAATATTCGGCCATTTTCCGATAAACAGTAAGACAATCTATTATAAAACGGCTGAGTTACATTTTGTGTGTTGTTCAATTGAAATATTTCTTGACGCTTCCCTTGTTCTTTCTTTTACGAGGTGATAGCCCAAAATAATTGGAATATTCTCAAGCCAAAAGCACTACAAGCTATTGCGCATTCCTTTGTGAGTTATTGCTGTTGGTGTTGCAACGTGTTCTTGTGCTTCTGCGAATTTCCAAATAGCTTACGCAAAGGAGCAACGTATTTGCATTCAATTCTGTTTCAAGCTGAAAAGAACTGCAGCTGAAACCCATCGCAAGTTGAAGCAGGCTTTTGGTAAGAATCTGTGGAGAATGCCAAACAGTCAGGTCCATCGTCAACATGCACAACACTAGAAATGATCTCGAAACTGCGTGAAGTGGTTCACGATAACAGAGGGCGGACAATCCACGATGTTTGTGAAAGAGTTGGACTGTCTTATGGAACATGCCAACGAATTCTAGCCGAACAAAAACTAGTTACTTCATCATGACTACGCGCCCCCATACACCTCGCTAGTTGTGAAGGAATTCCTTGCAAAAAACAAGATGATAATAGTTCCCTATTCTCCCCACTCTCCTGACCTAGTTCCCTAAAATGAAAATCAACTTGAAAGAGCAACGTTTGGACTATAGGGTGGTCTTGAACACCCTATAGCGTTCTCACTTCCAGGAGCGCTTCCAAAAATAGGAAAATCGCTGGGTTGCATACGTCCGGAGGTGACTACCTTGAAGATGGCGGCGAAAATTAGGGTGTTGCTTTTTACAAGAAAATCCTCGGAAATTTTAGGCAGCACCTCGTAATTCCCCAGTCTCAACAAAATTTCCATAGCATTGTATACAGTGGATTTCAATTCACCCCAATAAAAAGCAATCCATGCAGGTAAGATCTGGTAAGTGTACTGCCCATCTGATGACACCACCCCTACCAATCCAATGATTTGGAAAGTTGTTGTTTAAAAATTGACCTACCGATACTGAACAATAAGGGGTGCTCAATCGTATTGAAATCAGATTTAAGTCTGGGTTCAATGCAAGCAGAGCCTGGAGAAATCTGACACTCTGTTCTAACAATTAAAGATATTTTGGTATATCTGGGGTTCCTTCGATAAAAAAAGGGCCAATTACTTGGTTACTAACAGTACCTGTCCGTATATTTACATACTATGAAAAGACTGTTGTTTTAAGCTTGTTCAGTTTAATGAATTGGAACGTATTACTATAATATACTTATAATTAACATTCTTACTGTACATATATTAAAAAATTAATAAACATAAGTGATTATTCTGTCAGGTCGATTTTAGTTTCAAGATTTACTTGATTGAAATTGATTAAAACAAGTAAATGAGTAATTTAGTCATAATTAAGACTAATCTCTTCAACTATCATCATTTTAGTCACGTTGCTCAACACCGACTAAATCCTTTTAAGTGGTACACACAGAACTCTTTACTAGGAAAGTCACATAATAACGAAATTTCTCCCTCTGTTCTAACTCCTCCGTAATATTTAATAATAGACACTGCTCGACATTCTACCAGCAAATTTTCTAATAAAATAGTAGGTAATTTTTTGAAGCACCAGTGTATAAGGTCGTTACATAATAAACGGCCATTATGCAATTAGGGAATCAGCGCGTACGAACACGATGACGATTTTCTCAGCCGGAGAGGCAGCAGTTGGTAGCACTGATTATTAAATTTCCATACGTAACATGCCGACGGACGAACAGTACCTAATAGCGAATGCCAAGCCGCCTCTTTCCGTGTGACGGACTTCTTCTTGGCCGCGGTAGATATTTCCTCGGTCGCCAACTGTACACGAGCGTTACATAACAGGTGCTTATATACCACGGTCCGTTCACATAATATATTATTTACCATAGTATTTCGCCAACAGCTGCCCATAACCTACATTAATTCCGTTTAATAACAAGACCGTACTGGCCGATGATAGTATTAAGCCTTACGAGAGAGCTTCAAACGCGACCCAAACGTCTAAAAAGGGAAAGTTTCCTTTTTGCGCGTCTCTCGAACACCGTTTATGTCATGCAATTTAATGGATATGTTCTAAACGAATGGGTTTGAGGGTTTGGGCGGTTGGAAAGGACGATTTTAACCTTATCCCATTAAACTCGCCACAATATTCCGTTAAAGAAAGGAAAACGTATACTGCAGATGTTTAATGCAACTCTGATCAAGACGTTATCTTCAGAAGTCAATGAAAAAGTGAAATACTAATATTAAAATTGATTTTGAAATCATCTCCAAACGAGGGTATCATATCTTATGGACTATATCCCTTCTCGTTCTCGTTCCAGGTCAAGTGAACGAAGGGTCCCCACTCGACCCTCTCCAATTTTGATGAAATTTTTGCCGAATCTACATATGGATCTTGCATGGAATTATGCCAAGTTTTTGCAAAGGTTAGTTTTTTCATGTCGCGATAGTAACGAATTTGAATTTTCTTGATACCGTTGAAAAGGGCTCATCTTGTATCATTTTTGAGACTATGCCTTTAAGAACATGAGTTTTTACTCACGTAAAAAATATACATGCTTTGCATGTCGTGCGTTAGTCCATGGTAGCTTTGCCACTACCTGTCTCAAAGACTGGCATTCCTATTGCCAAGAGGCCGCGCTGGATGGAGTGGGTTTAACAGGTTCCCAAACCTGATTGTGGGCGCTTAACAGGTTCCCAAGCTTAAATGTAGGTACCTAACAGGTTTCCAAGCCTAAGTTGGATCTGTTTATGGTTCCCAGGCCATAATGTTCCATTTATCATCGGTTCGGTTGTTGGAATGTGGTGCTGATAGTGACCACAGTTGCTTCTGGCAAATTATACTGTCGACCCATTCTTGTTGCTGACGCAACTGAAACAGAAATTATGTGTTGTTCTATTCCTGTTTGCACGTTTGCAAAATCCACATGGTGAACAGTTGTTCTTGCACTTTGATTAACATTTGCCACAAAACAATTGATAACATTGGATACACTGCCTGTATTTATGATGGAAAATTATGGATTAGAAATGTCTCTGAAATCTCAAATGAAGAAAGTGCTGCCTTAGTCAATTTTATTCAATCCAGTGGACCTTCACGTTCATTCTACTGGCCAGATAGACAGAGTGTTTGTCGGATTCCAGAGAAACACATAATTTCTATGTTCTTAAAGGCAAAGTCTCAAAAATGAAACAAGCCTTTCCTGATCAAACAAGATGAGCTCTTTTCAATGGTATCAAGAAAATTCAAATTCGATGTGCCCCTTTTGAGAGACGGCCTTTTGAAAATGAGCCAAAATTGACGAATTAAATTTTTGAATGGAATCTGTGTATTTTTGAGCAAATTCTATTCCTCTATTTGAGATAGATGTGAGAAAATAATTTTTAATTTACTATAAATTTACCTACTATACTTGCTAACTACATATAAACTGTAAGTGCTTCCGTTTTTCCTGTTTAATAAACAGACTAAAACTGCGGTTCAACCTTAATATACAAAAGCAAATATTGAAAATTCCCAAACGGGTCAGTTATCTGTTACCCTGCAACGTTTGCTGTTATCTCCATAAGTGTAATGATTAATAGTTCAACCTTTGGGTAAAACAGACTGTAAAAAAGGCTGTTTCTTGTGAAACACAAAAATCTCAGCATGTGTAAACCGAGTACAGTGCCCTTCACCTTCCCAAACTCTATTATAAAGTATTGTGTTCCAGGATCAATTAACTTGAATATTTTATTACAAATGTAATTTTATATGATTGGGACAACAAATTAACACTATGAACTTAGGAAATTAACATTATGAACTTAGGAAAATTTGCAAAAGGTGAATAACATCAACATATTCAATCAAATTTTGCATAAATAAGTACATGTACGTCAGTTCTATGGTGTATGTATCCCAATTGCAATGGCGCCAATACAAAAAGCATTATTTTAAAGGAACTTTAACAATTATTAATTAATTGCTGGGAAATCTTCATCTACACACAATGCTTCATAAACGACCTGTGAGCATTATACATAATTTAAGCCTATGTATGTATATGTACGCATTAAAAACCACATGACGTAACCCGTGCAGACTGTCAGGCACGGGTTTGGAACGTGAGCTTCCTGAAGACATACACGTCTGGTAAAATCGAAAACCTAACTGTCACCAGTCTACATGGCAAGGAGGAATTCCAACGTAGTTAAGAGTTTTATTTTGTCTCTATTTGCGGCCATGTTTCAGAGGTTCCAGTTTATAACATCAATTTACCCTTGCCTGAAAAACTAAAGTTGGTAGACAAACAAAACGACATTTTATTAGTTTCTATTTTCTTAATTTTAAGTGAACGTAACCAATGCTTTCAAATGGAAAATAAACTACATACACTACCGGCCATAATTATTTACCCACCCAAAGAAATACGCATAAATAAAGGAAGTGTTAACCGAAAAAGAAATTGCAGTTTTTCATTTAATAAAATACTCTTAAAATAAAGAAATTGATAGTCTTTATTCAATTATAAAATTTATTTGACACAAAAAAAAATTAGATCGTTTCATCGAAATGTCCACCTCGACTATTAATAATTGCAACACACACTTGCGGCATTCTTTCTATCAATTTTGTCAGAGTAGCGGGTTCTATTTTAAGCCAGACTTTTTGCAGTTGTTTCAACAACGATTCCTTAGAAGCTGAAGGATTTATTTTCACTTGCCCATCGAGTTCCTCCCACAAAAGCTGTATGGGATTAGCATCTGGACTTTGAGGAGGCTATTTCATTATTTTGATATCGATTTCACGTTCCACCGATTCCAAACATTTGCGACACAGTTTAGCGAATCAGTACCATGTTGAAATATAAAACAGTCATCGATTATTCTCATTCCAGATGAGCATTTGTTTCCAAAATTTAACTAAGTTTCTTACGAATGCGGTGCCAATCCTCCCCATGCTTCACTGTTGGTATTACATATTTAAACGAACGTGCGGGACTCTAAAGGCAACTATCTTGTTTTCTCCATTTTAATACTAATTTTAGATAATTTTATTAAGGATATTCACCGTTTAAAAGAACCACAACCACTAAATCTAAATTCATAATTCTAGTTCGGTTAAATAGGGAATTGTCATCTTTACCTGTACAACATTAAATATTTATTAGTGAAGGATAATTGTATTGCATTTGGGGTCTTCTTATGGCCCCACCTGGGCCCCCAATTATCGGATTAAGGAGATTCAATGGAAAACTAAGTATCATTTCGCGGAATTATTTAATGTGATGCCTTTCTTTTACTTGTAGGTAAATAGTTAAACCTAAATAACAATAAATAAATGATTTTCTAAAATCCATGCAAAAATGTAGATGGGCAAATAATTATGGCCGGTAGTATACATACTAGGAGCATGAAAAAAGTCCGAAAAGATAGAATACTGTCATAAAATTCAACATTAAAGGAACAGCCCTCATCTCTTCAATTAAATATTCACTTTATACAGCAAAACCAATTGAATATAAATACAACAGCAGTAAATGCAAAGGGAAACTAATTTATCCCCAGGAATAACGATAAACTCGATATTTAATTCTTTGAAATACAACCTTTTTGCAATCGTCCGACATAAAAGAGATTGGCTGTATTTTATTCAATTAAATGGAAGAGCGTTTTGTACGGATCACAAAGGGAGAGACAAAAGAGATCGTTTTTTCGATAAAAAACTCAGGATTACAATATGTCCGATAATCAGGTGGTCACGACGAAGCAAATACAGCAGATGGCGCGTGCCTCCTTTGACTTGCAGGTGCTCTTCTTGACTTTTAGTGTTTTACATTCGGTAAATTTTATATTGACCCTCTGGTAGGTTATATTTTAACCCCGATGCCGATGCCGGGCTTCGTGTAAAAATACCGAGAAAACCGATAAGGTAGATGACACGAGAATTGTCTGTGCGTACCGAACGGACTAAAATTAATGGCCAATAACGCGCTTTGTATCTACGCATTGATAGTCCAATCATGTTCGCAGTCATTGAGTTTTTTTCTTTAACAAATTTAACAATGTGTGTCTATAAAACACTCAGCTATGTAATTACATTTGCGTCATTTGGATGACCGCAATGGTATTGAACGGTATTGTTCACTTATAAGTACCTACAGATGCTATTGCAACAATATAGACGTCGAAACAATATAGACATCCAACACCAGCTATGACAACATACGAAAGATACGAATCGCCTGCGCCAATTTATTGTATTGAAATCGGGACCCTATATAATGTTACTTTCGATGACGTTTTATTTTACCATTTTAAGCTAGGCTGAGGTTAACAGCACTTTGCAAGGTGGTATTTTGACATATGCAAATATACTTATTTGAAGTTGATAACATCGTTTCGCTTTTATCGCGTTTAGTCAATTGGATATTGCAAGATTATAGTTAAAATAAGATAGAAGAACCGCGAAGCAATGCAGAGAAATTGTTTCTTGCATCAAGAAAATAGATTTTCTTACAAAAATCAGTCTCTATTCAAGAAAATGTTTTTATTTCAAGATTATAAAAATGTATAATATAAGAAAATAATTTTCTTGAAATTTCATTTGGATTAAATAAATATTTTCTTAGGGTTAGAAAATCAAGAAAAACCAAGAAAAATGTTTCTTCGAAGTAAACCATTTAATTTCAAATTAAGAAAATATTCATGTTAAAGGTAGGAATGAAAAAATGGTCCAGATCTCACAAAGTTCTATTCAGAAATTAGGCGACCGGTTTCGTGTCCAAAAAACATATCATCAGGTCAGCCACAAGGATATCTAGTAAAAGAGATATTATAATAATGCATAAAAAGTTAATAATTAGAATTAGGAGCAAGTCAATGAACTAATGAATAGAGCCCGGTAACAGGGAGCCGTGCCATAGCCGTACCTGCCTAGTATACAAAAACAATAGTAAAAAATAGAAAAAAATAACAGAACTAATACATAATTATAATATGTGAAAAGTAGTGAAACACTCACCCTTTTAAGCAGCCTTGGCTATGGAACAGGAAAACTAGAAGCACCATTGTCAGTATTAACATCATATGGATAAGAGTGGCAAAAAGTTGACACCATTAGATGTGTTTCCACAGTTGTCTCGGTCAGCGATGTTCGCCGTGGTGAGAAAATGAGTTTATATTTTGAAAAAGAGCGTTCAACATCTACCGATGTTATACATGCATGATTAAAATACTCTTTGTACTTAGTCAGTGGATTATTCGATACACTATCACAAATTTGTTTTAGTGTGCTGAAATCGGGATCTTTCTGTAGCACACTCTCGAACTTTTCTAAAACGCGATTATATTTTGCGTCATGTATAGTCAGTAGCTGTGTACGCACACCGTCCATAATTTGCAGAGACTCCAATAATGATAACGATCTATTTTGTAATCGGTTTATTGCGTCAGCTAATCCGTAGCTACGAATATTTTTTAAATCTGTTTCAACGGAAATATCTTGAAATTTCGACTGGCTCTCCTTAATAGCTGCAGCTTGATTGAATTGTGCAACAACAGCTTCTACTATTTTGAAATGGTCAGCATAATAAAAAGCTGCCTGCAACCATGTTCCAGGGATACCAGGACACTCTGTGTGAAATGATCGTAGGCGTTTGGGAGATTGAAAAAATACTTTTTTTGTGCTTGCTATTAATGCATCTACCTCGGGAGAGCATTGTCGAATGGTTTCTGCCACAAGATGTAAAGCATGCACTTTACACGTAACATGTAAACACTTGCAACCATGTTCAAGAAGAGAACGGCCTTCCGAACGCATTATCGCTGCGCCATCGCCCATAAACATCAACACTTTATCTTTTGAAATTTGAAATTTTTCCAACGTACTAAGTACAACCTTCGTAATTGCTGCAGCAGTACACTCTTGTAGTCTTCGGCTAGCTAGTACCAGTGGTAATGTAGGTTTACTAGGGTCTAGTATGCGTACCATAATATTTACAATTGAATTTTGTTTACAGTCTGCTGTCTCGTCAACACAACCAAAGAAACTGTTTTTTCAATATGCGTTTCATTTTCTTTTCCATGTCATCACGTACAAATGCAACATGCTTACGTACCGTTTTCTCCGTTGGCAACCGCAACTCGGGATTGTATTTGTCCCAAAAGTCCTTAAACGGTTGTTTATCGAGTAAGCCTAGTGGCAAATTACAGTTTATCAACATAAGAATTACATTAAAAAAATGCACTTCTCGGTGGCATGCCCAATTTTCCTTTCCTATGCTGTGCGGAATTTACGTGTCTTGTACAGTTCCACTTCTTATTTGACATCAAATGTATTTTGCACACTTTACACACTCTCTTACTCCCGTTGTAAAACAAATCGGGAAAGTCAGAAATAAACTTATTTACTATGTCTTGAAAGGGTCGTTTTTTAGCCTTCGACATGTTCATTAAAAACTACAATTAATAACTGCGTCTATATCAATAAAATCAACACGCCCTATCCGCTATCCAATGCTAAACTGAACTGAGTGATGATGATTTGTCGTGTCGTATCATAATCGACCAGCCCTCCCCGCCCATCTAAACACAGGCACACCGCCGCTGCGATTGCTCTCCAGTTACCGGGCGCTAGTTATTAGTGCTAGAAGGACTTTTATAAAACCTATTATACGTTGATCTCATACTAACTGCGTTTATTGCGTGAGAAGTATATGTAATTAATTGTATAAGAAGATATTATTTTTTCCATGCACTGATTCAGTTTTTAAAATAACTACATCTATCTTCCAGATAATGGGGCACATCCTGCTGAGCAATCAGCTAATGTATCACAGAAATATAGTTATCAGCAAATGTATGTATGTATGTCAGTGAGAATTAGACAGATTAACTTCTACAAGAAGATAAAAAAAAATGACTCACCATCAATAAATGTTGATTATCTTCCAAAACGAAATAAAATAATAACAACTGTAATATGTGCACTGAAAATGTAACTGTTTGTTTTGTATCTGATAACTAAATAATTTATCCAGTAGGAGTACACGTTGTACTTGTAATAATTAATCAGATTAATATGATTAAGGAAGCGCTATAGGCCGCTTCACCTTGTCTTCCAAGCATTGGCTCTTATGGAGTATAGATTTTCTTTGCTAATTTACAATAATATGAGTAATTTGACTAATCAGTAATATTTATGTCACCTCTCACCTCCAGATCTTGTTTCGTTTTGTTGTGTTCCTCAGGATTTTATTTTCGCATTTTACTTTCATTTCTATCTAAACAAGGCTGTGTGCTGAGCCCTTTGTTATTCTCCATAGTAATAGACCAAGCAATAAAAGAAGCAAAGAAAACCTATTTTCCTGCAAATATTCATTCAGATAGATATCTGCATTAATGTTTGCAGATGATATAGCCATAGTAGAAGATTCATTGAGGGACATGGTGCTAGACGAACTGCTGGTCTTGCTAAACAATGCTGGCTACTATACACAGGGATACGCTGATGACATTGTAATACTCACCGGTGGGAGAAATGCCAGCATAATCTCAGAATTAATGCAGGGAACATTAAAAACGGTGGAAGTATGGTGCAACAAGGAGAACCTTAGAGTAAACCCTGGAAAAATTGCACTTGTACCCTTCACCTAGAGAAGGAAATTGGGACGGTTTAAGAGCGCCGACTCTTTGCAATGAAGGCTAAATTCTTAGGTGTAACCTTGGACTCTAAACTGGACTGGAACTCATAATTACAAAAAAATTACCGACAAATGTAAGAGGGTGTTGATTACAACCCGTAGAACAGTTGGGAAAACATGGGGACTCAAACCACATATGACGTACTGGCTGTACAGTACGGTGGTAAGACCCATGATAACTTATAGCTCCTTGGTTTGATGGCCTAAGATCGTACAAAAGCATGCGATAACCAATCTCTCGAAAATTCAGAGACTGGCATGTCTACGTATATCTGGAGCTATTAAAAGCACCTCAACAACTGCTGGAAACCATGCTAAACCTACTTCCTCTTTAGATCTATATCAGGGGAGAAGCCAGAATGACAGCATACAGACTGAAAAACACTAGTAACTGGATAACCTACAGTTGGTCCGGGCACACTAGAATAGAAACAGCAGTAACAAACCCTATCTTTGATATGGATAGCGACACAACAATCTCTAGGATCTCCTATGACAAACCTTTCAAAATTTTCTTGAATTGGGAAGAATGGAGAGATGGAGAGGGGAGAAAACCGAAAACCCAAATCTGGTACACATATGGGTCAAAAACGGGCATTAATTTTGGCGTTGGTGTTTATGAGGAAAACCAGCGATACAACGTACGTATGTGCATCACTTGGGTGATACGCCACGGTATTTCAAACAGAAATATAGTATGGGAGTGCCTGCAAAACCTAACAGGAGTATAGCGGGCAATGAAATTGCAGACCAGCTAGCGAGGGAAGGCTCAAAAATGAATTATACAGGCTCTAAGTCGGGTCTAGGTATTACCAAGAGTGCACTGCGTGGTGCAGTCAATGAGTGGATCGTAACGCAACACCAATTAAATAGGAACCATGTAGCTGGACTAAAGCACAGCAAACGGATGATGGGAAGACAGTCGCAACATCTGACTGCTCACCTGCTTATATTAAGCAAGATACAGCTTAGGGCAGCAACATGTCTATTAAGGACATGGCTGTTTGAGAGACCACTTGCATAAGATGGGGATCTACAAAGATGAACCTTTATGTAGACTTTGGAATGAGGAAAAGGGAACAGCCCCTCATATTATTTTCGAATGTACAGCGCTAGCTCAACGCACATTCACTATGCAAATTGATCTACCGGTGGAGAAAGATTTACTACATAGGCTCTTAAATCTGATCGAGGAAAGTAACCTGTTCAAATAAAACGAAACCGAAGCAGGATTCATACAATAGGCTACCAAGCCTCAGTGTTTTGCTATTTAAAGACTAACCCTGCTTGGGTATCAGGATCAATCAATCAGGAGATTCAGAAAGAAATTTACAACTCAACTTAAATGTTTTGAGTAGAGAACTAGGCAAAATTAATATGAAAATCAATACAAATAAAATAAAAAGTATGATAATACCGAATATAAAGAAACACCCTAGAATAAACAGAAATGAAGAGGAAATTGAGCAAGTAAACAGCCATAAATACTTAAGGTCAATAGTAATAGAAGGTAATGGGAAAGTTGAAAAGGAAATAGACAAGAAAATGAGAAAAACAGGAAAAATGTTTAATATGCTAAGAAATACATTTCTAGCAAAAAGAGAAATATCCAAGCACATAAAAACGGAAGTAACAAAAAAGGTGGTTAGACCAACGATGACATATAGTAGTGAATGATGGACCCTATCTGAAAAACAGAAGTCCACGAATAAACGTCATGGAAATGAGATTTTTGAGGAAGATAGAGGGGAAAACGAGAAGAGATAGGATACCTAATGAGATATGCCGCGAGAAGTTGAAAAATAATCAATTCAAAACAAAATAATGAACAGGCAGTTGAGATGGTTCAGGCATGTGTGTCGGATGTCGAACAATAGAATAACATTCCCTTTGCGACAACCTATTTTTGCGAAGCCGGATTTTCAGCTTTAGCTGCAATAAAAATCAAATACCGCTTAAAAATATATATTGCTTTGAACGAAAAAAAATCTCAATGATATCAATTTTAGAACTCGCAATACTCTAACTTTAACCGTTTCGGCTCTACAGAGCTTTCAAGTTTGACTATCTAGCATTTTTGGGCTTTTTTCCAAATTTAAACGGCCGTAGCTTCCGAAAAATTAGAGCTACGGAAGCAATTTTTTTCGATTCGCTTTGATACAAATGCGCGTCCTTTGACATGTAATTAATCCGGTGCATTTTGTCTTCGGCAGTTTTCCTATATCGCAAACTTCAAACTCTCATATCTTTTAAACGGTTAGAACTAGTGGGTTGAAATTTATTTTCCCAAATATGCGGCTACAATGTTTAAAGCAAGTATAAAACCGTCCTCCGCTCCTTATCTAGTTTCTCCAAGTTTTCAATTAACTTTCAAAGTATGAGAATTTATTAAGTATTTCAGAACTTTTATCCTACAGACAACTTGTGAAGTTCAAGAGAATCCTAATAGAATTTTTTGTTAATTTCTATCTTTTTGTGGATAAAGATAACTTTTTAAGTGAAACATAAGCGCATAATTCAACATATACGCGTAAAATCTGTTTAAACCAAGTACATGCATATGCTCGTCAGAGAATTCCAATATTGCCAACCAGAACTATAGAAATCGATTCAATATGCACATAAAACCGACCAGAAACGGTTCTCGGAATATTATTTCAGTTAGCTAGATAATTAGCGTGGAATCAATTCGTGATCAACGGCGAAAATAGAACCCGGCGTCCAGGTCCAGGTGTAATGTGCTCGTAAAGCCCAAGGCGTTGGGTGTTATGTGACCCGTCGAATGGAAGAAAAATAGGCAACACCGTCCCTATTTAGAATGTTCGCGTATGACCATTACGAATTCTGTACGTGCCACATAGACATGCTAGATTATTATTAGGTGACTTAGCTTAGAAATGGATAACCTGCTTGCTTATGTTACGATTCGGTACGAGCTTGTAGACGTGTGTCCACATGTGTGTAGGATATAATGTTGGTTACAGTTTCAAGCAGACTACCCGCATTGGTATTAAAAAAAATAATTCCACAAAATGTCGTAAGTAGGATATAATACCACCTTATTAATTGATTTTACATAGCTTTTGATTGTTGATTTTTTCTATTTGTAAACAAGCCACCACGCAACACGTTTTAAATAGTCAAGTATCTTATGTATTACCATAACGCAGCTGTTTGCTATTTGCTGAATCTTCATTCCTGTTTGTATTTTAGCTTTGATGTAGGCAAACTGGAATACGTGTCAACTGTTTGGTCATCATATTATCTTCAGCCAGCCATCGAAAAGTTTCTTCTTGAAATATCTGTCCTTCAAAATTGATGGTATACGAGGTGTGGCAATTAAATAACGAGAATTTGTTAATTAAAGCTTTATTATAAAAAACTGAACATAATCACGCATTCATTCCTTCACAGTAACCCCCCTGGATTGCCACGCATTTATTCCATCTCTCTTCCCACTTCTGGAAACACCTCTGAAAGTTGCCCGAAGTTGGACCTTGTAAAACCGTCGTCGTCTCCTTCTGGATATTTTCTATGGAGTCGAACCGTTGTCCTTTCATGGGACTTTTCATTTTTGGGAACAGCCAGTAGTGCCAGATCTGGGCTGTACGGGGGGCGAGGCATCGTTGGAATTATTTTTTTCGCTAAAAACTGTCTAACACGAAACGACGAATGGGCGGGCGCGTTTTCGTGACGAAGAATCCGTCCAGATTTCTTAAGTTCAGGCCTTATCCGCGCAACCCTGGCACACAGCCGCTTCAAAACTTCAACATAGAAGGCCGAATTAACAGTTTGGCCTTGCGGAACGAATTCTTTGTAGACAATGCCATTGATGTCGAAGAAGCAAATGAGCATTGTCTTCATTTGTGACCGCGACATTCTTGCTTTTTGAGGACGCTTTCCTCCAATCTTAACTCACTGTTTACTTTGCCGACGAGTCTCAGGGTCATATTGGAAGACCCAGCTGTAATCATGTTTTCCAAATTTGATCACAATTCTCTGTTCGAGTTGTTCATCGCACATTTTTTCGACATACAACGCTTCAACATCAACTTTTCAAACTCACTACTTCACACACAAAGCACTCGACCGAGTTGAAACTTACTAGACATTTAGTGAAACTGTGGAAGTTTATGCCTACGTCGGTGAATACCCGCCAGTGTTGTCAGTTTGAGCGTTCGAAACAATTTCACGTTATTTAATTTCCATACCTCGTATATCCGTAACGTGGTACAAATTACTATTCGCCGCTGGAAAGACATGGATTGAAGTCATTCAGACACCGCCGTGATATTGTGGGAGAGAAATTCATGGGGAAAGTAGTTTATGGTTATGCTAGTTCTAATTTACTTTCCTCTACAGATTTCCTTATGCCTCATATTTCCTTCCGCCCTCCTACTACCATTTCATTGCCTTTACCTCATATCAACCCACTCCAAAATTCTCCATTGGTATGAGCTGTGTGCCGTAATGCAGATGTATTTTATAATGACTGCAAAAAATCGGAATAGGAAAACCTAACATGGATTGATGCAGAATGTAATTCTGCATCACAATATACACGGTATTCCATTTAACAAAATCGAGCAAAAAGTTAATGCATTCCTAAAACCCAACCTGTACATCTGGTGATAAAAACAATTTACTGATATCGTCACCTAATCTCAACCAATCCACACAACAAATTTTATTGCTAAATTTGAAAGCGTCTGGACGTAAGAATACTTTTTGAGATATGTGATTTTTCAATTTTTTAACAGAAACAGCTGTAACTCGGAAACCACAAACCAAGTTACCTGCATAATTTGGGGATAAATGGAGCCTAGCTAGGGACCTCTAATTATGTAAAAATGTATAGGCTGTTCCATTTAGAAAAGTGAATTTTACTGCGCCAACTTTTTTATAAAAAACCCAACATATCGGAATATATTTTTTAAAGATGTATTACATCTGTATTACATCCCCAAAATATCAAATTGCGTTTCGCGAAAAAAGAAAATTCTTCTGAGTCTCATGACTAAAAAAGATTGAGAACCGCTGCCAAAGCGTAGCAGAAAGATATACAATATGATGCCTTAAGCCATCAAGATGAATTCCTCAGGATGACAAGGATTTTCTAAATACAAGATTTTTCCAAGACTTTTCTACAACAACAGCCAATGAAAACCAACGAATGTACCCGCGTTTGGAACTTGCAATAACAAGAATAAATAACAGCATGATGTACCCGTAAACGCCTGTTGCTTCATTAATCTTGATTGTGGCGTGTGTTACATGATGAATGATGAGTAGAGTTGGCCGCGCGCGCCAACGGGCAGCGGCGTTGTTTCGATTAGGCCTCGGGTTCCACTAGAGCTATTGTGTGTAGATGTTTGCTGTCGTAAATACTTTCGCGTAGTTGTTAAATAAAAATAAAATAATGCGTGCTCAAACACTTACCATTTTAAGAGTCCTCCGTGAAATCGCAAAGTGAATAATGTCTGTTAAATATCTGCAGCATTAGATATGTTTCAACAGTTGTTTCGACAGACCGAGTGCGGCGCGAGGAAAAAATGTGTTTATATGCAGAGAACGAACGTTCTCACATCTAGTGACGTTATATTTGCGTAATTAAAATATTCTTTGAAACAACTTAACGGTTCTGTTGACGCACCTTCACAAATGTGTCTTAATGTGCCAAAATCAGAATCTTTCTCTAAAACACTTTCATATTTTTCTAGAACACAAACATTTTTTGCGTCTTTTATCGCGCATAGCTGTGCGTGAAAATGTTGCACTATTTGTACAGATTCCACTAACGACACCGAAGGATCTTGTAACTTTTCTATTGCCTCCGCTAGTCCGAAGTAATTGTTGTAAATAATTTTTAAATCCGATTTTCTTGATAGCGGCAGCTTCCTTTGGATCGAATTGTAAAACCACGTTCTTAATATTCTCATAATATTTATGATAATAAAACGCAGCATTTAACCAAGTTCCCCAACATGTAAGAATAGGTTCTGGTGGCTCAGGTATACGGGGACACAGTCTGTGAAATTCGCGAATACGTTTCGGGGATTTGACAAACACTGCTTTTGTATGCGCTATTAAAGCGTCTACCTCAGGATAACATTTTCTGATACCATCTGCCACAAGATTGAGAGCATGAATTTTACACGTAATGTGTAACAAGTTAACAAAATGCTTTTTAAGAGACCGGCCTACAGAAACCATGTATTTAACACTAACTTTACAATTACTCCGGCAGTACATTGTTGTATTCGTCTGGAAGCTAATAGAATTGAAGGTGACGATTGATGCGGTTCCATTTTACGTGCCATTATATTAACGACCGAATGTTTTTTATGATTTGTCGTTTCGTCCACACATAACCACATTTTTTTTCTTTCAACTCCGATTTAATTCTTTTTTCAACATATTCACGAGCAGATCTCATATATGTTGAAACATATCTAATGTTGTAGATATTTAACAGACATTATTCACTATGCGATTTGACGGAGGACTCTTAAAATGGTAAGTGTTTGAGCATGCATTATTTTATTTTCATTTAACAACTACGCGAAAGTATTTACGACAGCAAACATCTACACACAATAGATCTAATGGAACCCGAGGCCTAATCGGAACAACGCCACTGCCCGTTGGCGCGCGTGGCCAACTCTAATGATGAGTTATCGTTCCGAGTCAAACTTGCGTCCTCTCTCCTGGAGCAATTCCACGTTATTATGCAATCCAATTATGATTCCAGGTCATCACAGCATGTTCCAACCCTTTTGGATATTTTAGCAGATCGTCACTTAAAATTGAAATCTAATTGGCATGCTCAAAGCAATGAATCAGATACCTTGCAATTTCTTTCTACTTTACTTTTTACTTAATTGATACAGAATTTGCAAATAAAAGAGGTTAGTTTACTCAGCTGTTTTAGGCAACTCATTGTCAGATAGAATGCAATTTTCATACTTTATTTTGGTACGCTTTGTCCTATGAAAAATAGCATTTGATGCTATGAAACTATCACGCTATTAACGTTTTGTGAATTTCAAAATGTTTACTGTGCTGTTATGGAGTGGTGGTAGTCATTGTTGTACTGTGCCACGTCAAACAAAAGTTCGTCGAACCCTCCTTAATGTGAAGTTATGGAATCACTTGACTGGAAAGGGTTAAATGATAAATTACAAAATATTTGCTTAATTAATAGAAAGTAAGTCATGATAATTACAACTGAAATAAAACTCTGATGACAACAGGCGAAACCCAACAAAATTTGAAATAATGACGTAAACATCACTTGAAAAGTAAGATTCACAAGCGACTTAATACGTACAATACATCTAACGAATGATATACATATGTGCGTAAAAAATAACGCCAACAACAAAAATTGCGCAAATTTAAAAACGGCTAGCAAAAAAACAATTCTCCGCAAGAATGAATGCGTAAACAGTCATACGATAAGCATTCATGCACACATATGACGCAGTAGATGATCATTGTCGGACGGGAAGTAACATTTAATGCCATCAAATTATTCTATTAAAATTATTCTCCTAATTATGAAACTTGTTAGGTTCCAATTTTAGAACTTGCGGCTTAATGGTCTCATGTACACTGTAACTCTCATCTGTGTATACATAAAGGCATAGCATAGACACATATGTAACGTACGCGAGCCGAATAAGTGTACCAACAGCACCCAACATTTAAGTACACTGCATATACAGCATTGTTAAAAAAAAAATCGCCAATTTCATTTACTGGAACATCTTTGAGGGTTATCAAATATCTTTTCATTAAGACCACTAATTATGGTCTAACCTGAAAACAAGGTGTTTTTATTATTATGGTACTACGTCAGAGATGTTGGAAATTGTGTTCCCAAAAATATAAAAATAAATAGGGAGAAAAGATTTTATTAGGGGCAATAACACTCTAACATTGACCAGTGAGGACCCTACTTGCAATAAAGGACGCTGCTGCAAGAACGACGCAGCTCTCTAACAGTTAATCTCGTTTAAAATCTAAATAATCATTTTTTAAGCATAATTTGTGTAGATGTTAATTTTGCGTTTCCAGGTAACAAAAGAGTATGGCTTAATGTGGAGATCCCACAGTGGATCTGGGCACACCAGAATAGAAGCAGTAGTAACAAACCCTATCTATGATATGGGTAGTGATACAACAATCTCCAGGATCTCCTATGACAAACCTTTCAAGGTTCTCTTGAATTGGGAGGAATGGAGGGTTGGAGAGGGGAGAAAACCGAAGATTCTAGTCTGGTACACAGATGGGTCCAAAACGGGCACTACTTCTGGTGTTGGTGTATATGAGGAAAATCAGGGATACAAAGTATGTGTACCACTTGGGCGATACACCACGGTATTTCAAACAGAAATTTATGCTATACAAGCCTGCGCGTGGGAGAGTCTGCGTCGGCGACCGCAGGGTGGGACGATTTGCATTCTCTCTGACAGTCACGCAGCCTTAAAGGCACTAGCATCCTATCGTATAACCTCCAAACTAGTATGGGAGTGCCTGCAAACTCTAATGGCTCTGTCTAAACACAACAAGGTCACACTGGTATGAGTGCCAGGGCACAGGAGCATAGCGGGCAATGAAATTGCAGACCAGCTAGCGAGGGAAGGTTCAAAAATAAATTATATAGGCCCTGAACCGGGTCTAGGTATTACCAAGAGTGCAGTGCGTGGTGCAATTAATGGGTGGATCATAACACAACACCAATTAAATTGGAAACATGCAGCTGGACAAAAGCACAGCAAACGGATGATGGGAAGACCGTCGCAACATCTGATTGCTGACCTGCTTGAATTAAGCAAGATACAGCTTAGGGCAGCAACATGTCTATTTACAGGACATGGCTGTTTGAGAGGACACTTGCATAAGATGGGGATCTACAAAGATGAGCCCTTATGTAGACTTTGCAATGAGGAGGAGGAAACAGCCCCTCATATTATTTTCGAATGTGCAGCGTTAGCTGAAACCTTGGACGTTAAAGGTTATATCATTGTATGGGTAAGTATGGTATCTGTATTCTGGTTCTGTCGCTACTATCTAGGACGGCATTACTACAACTACTAGCACTAGTTGGCACCAGGGAATATTTCAGTTGCTGTTTTTGAAGATTAGTTGTATAAACTGAGAGATGTAAGAGCAATGTGGCGAGGAATAAGAAGCTTTAATGCCTTTCTCTTCTCCTATTGTTTTTGCCGGTAGTGATTTCATTAATACCAGGCGCTATTTATTAGTATTATCTTGGTTATTGTTTCTAGGCACTTTTTTCATGTGTACTTCTACATTAAGTTCACCTTTGTTTGAACATTATTCTGTAGATAAGCTCTACCTTAGCCGTTTTAAAATCACAAGCAATGTGAATAATTTACTGCATTATGTACGGATATGTCGTACTGTTTTAAACAAGGTAAGCGCAATTAATAATGTGCATACAAATAATATGCATTTATTATTAAAATTCTTAAAATAAATGCTTTATTTTAAGAAAATTAAACTATTGATTTCTTCAATTAAGAAGACTATTTACTATCCTTAAGAAAATATTGTTGTGTTATAATGGCCATTTACTTATACTAAGAGTCACTTTCTTCAAATTTTCTACAAGATTTTCTTGAATCAAGTTAACAAATGTCTTAAAAAAAAAGTACAAATATTTCATTATAAGTATATACTATTGAAACAGTTATTGTCTTGGATTAAAGCGGACGGCTTTGATACAAGTAAACGTTTCTCTGCACGTACAAAATTGTATAACTGTTTATCCAGAATAATTAATAGATACCATTTTAGAAAAATCAAAAAGAGAAAAATATAGTTATAACCATAGCATTATCCAATAACATGGTGTATACGGTTGTGTGTATTTGTGGGTGCGGATTCTGAACATAAGAGGATTTTGCTAGTCGTCTCCATTTTCCTTTAAAAGACCAACATCAGGCGAATTACGTATATGATGTGTAACAACTCTTTTTCACATCTTCGGTTGATGAGCGTAATCGCGTTTGTAAAGAATTAGACCAATTAAATTCTGTTGACCAGATTACAGGTTTTAAGAATTACATGGCAAAATTTAAGATACTGTAAACCTCTATTTAAGATAAAAAATATGGGAAACGTTTTCGTTGACTTAAGCAGTGTTCTAATTCCATAGGAAGTATTTGTCTTAATTCTCATCGCTTGGACATTTTAAAAATTAATGTCCAAATGGGATTCGAACTATTGAATAATTTTAACAACCTTAGTGAGCGTAGGTACATACATATCGTATAAAGTATACTGCTGCATTTTCAATTCATATCGACTGTGTTTAAGTGCTAGTTTCTTTTGAAGAGTCCTGTATCTTCCCGCTTTATACAAACATAAAGACATCCGCACCCATGTGTGAGTAAGTGAGTGAATATGCGAGTCTCCTCTTCGGATTGGCGTGAATTACTTAATTCGATTAGAGACGACAAATTAAGACGGACGCTGAAATCTTGCCCGAGCTGGTGAATGTGTGGGCTTTACAATTATAAAAGCACTTGTTTTCTAAATAACGGCATTTATTAAACAATTACCAGGTCAAATGTTAAAATAATTAGACGCCTCTTGAAGATCATATATGTACATACATACATAAGGTTGTTATTTACAATCGCTATAGCGCACATATGCCGTACCTAAACGCGATCCGAAGCCAGTAGCACGCCTGTTAAGAAGTAGTGACTCGCATATGTCGGGACAATTCATCTAATCTAAAAGAATGAAGTTGTTAGGCTTTGGGTCAGTATATCTTGTCACGATAATACCGTATGCATTTAATGGTCCTGGAAAGGTCAGATGGTATCCAGGCATTTTGTTTCATGCAATCTAGAGGCATACACACAAAGCGATAGAATTTCAAAACAGATGTTTTGATTTGTTGGGAGGCGAAGAAATTTCAAAAGCTACATCAGATATTTTGGAGCATAATTTACAAGATAACATTTGTTTTAATTGATTTGTTCTGCTTTTATTTTCCAGCTCTATACCAGTAGTGCAATTCTTATAATTTCTTGATATATAGTGATTACCAGCTAGCATTCTTTTATTTTTCCATTATACAGGCTGATTCATTTTCGACCCCCCAACCCCTCTTGGGATCTCACTTATTGTTGAAGATAGAGGCTAGTTGTAAATTCGACAAAGTTGCTAAATTTTGTGTTTGTTATGAACTCGAAGAGAAAATGAACCTGTAACAAAAGACGTTCGAGATTAAAAAAAAAGAAAAACATTCATTTTTTTTCTTTAACTTCAGGCACCTTTATTTGGTCTTGCAGAGAAAAACTAAAAACATTCTCAAGGCCACTTTTGGCTCAAGTACTTTTCGGCGTCATATTGGATTTTGACACCGTCAGAATCTTTTTTTCTGATTTCAATTACGTATAACGCGCTGGCCAATTAAATGTGTTTTTGTAAAGTTTATGTAAACCTTGTATTAATGGTGGTTGAAAACAGAGTTCACTCTCACACAATAATTCGTTTAATAAATAACGAGCGACCGGTTTCGGGACAATTATCCCATCATCAGGCCCGCTGAGAGAATCCAAAATACACAGTTGTAGTACAAATAAGGTTGATAGATATTAAGTTGACAAAATTATATGCATACCTTGTAGTTCAAGTTAAATAATTATTAAGGAATGAAATTTACGCTTTTTAATTTTATAAATTTTAAACTATGTGTTGAATATATTCTAATACATAGGTCTCTCTACTGGTACAGCACAAACAAGAAAATTAAAAAATAAAAATATGATTAAAATTCTGATCAATGACTGGAATCCGTTGTCTAGGGAGACCAATTATATGAATTCTTCCTTTATTTTTATTGTATTTGTAACTTGATAAAAACTATTGTACTTACAGTTAATTTAAAAGTAGGAAGTATTGTCAAATTAATAAATAAATACTACTAACACTCTCTGTATACATAATTTTCAACAACTATTGGATTGCTTGTATTATGGTTGAAGTCAGTAAATTTAAAATCTTGTAAACTGGACAAACACAACTTATTAAAAACAAGTTAAATGTGGTAATAAATTCTACAGGAATCCACGTGAAATATTCTTTCTTAAACTCCCTCTACCTGTGCAACAAATAAACCGGTGTTTTTTATTGTAATGTTAAATCGAAATAAGTTATCGTAAAGATAATGTAGAATTATTTTAATTTAGTGTCCTCTCTGAATTGAAAGAGGAACTTCAGAAAATTGAAAAAAATAGGGTACTGAAAACTGCATGAGACATCATCTGTTGAAAAAAATCTCAAAGGCGGGTGTCGAGTCGAAATTCAGCTGTACATTCAGTGAGAGCACTCTGTTCGATGATTGCTGACGCAGTATTTTTAGGGATTCTAAGTTGTTTAGATAATATCCCTTGCTAACAATATGTAATATTTCAGCGTTATTATTCACGTTGAATTGGTGATTATTCTCGATAAGATGGTTCGCGAAATGAAAGAAGCCTGTGCTATTAGATTGGACGCATCGTAAATGTTCTCTGATTTCGCGAACCATCTTGTTGTTATACAACTTAGAATTCTTAGAAATACTACGTTAGCAGTCATCGAATAGAGCGCTTTCACTGAATGCACAGCTGAACTTTGACTCAACGCCCACCTTAGAGATTTTATCCAACAGATGATGATGTCTCATGCAGTTTTCAGTGCCCTATATTTTTTCGATTTCCTCAAGTTCCCCTTTAGTTCAGAGAGGACACTAAATTTAAATAATTCCTTTAAAGTTACCCTTACGATCACTTATTTCAATACATTATAATAAAAAAACACAGGTTTATTGTGTAGCACAACCAGAGGGAGTTTAGGAAGAAATACTTAACGCGTATTCTTGTAGAATTTTATTGCCACATTTGACATGTTTTTAGCATGTTGTGTCTGTTTAGTTTACAAGATTTTATATTTCCTGACTTCAATCATAATACCAGCAACCCAATAGTTGTTGAAAATTATATAGACAGTGTTAGTAGTATTTATTTATTAGTTTGACAATACTTCCTACTTTTAGATTAACTGTAAGTACAATACCTTTTTATCAATTCACAAATACAACAAAAAAATAAAAGAAGAATTCATACAATTGGTCTGCCTAGACAACAGCAGATTATAGTCATTAGTTAGAATTTTAACATACAATTCATCTCTTTTTTAATTATTTAACTAAAACTATAATGTATTTATTTTAACTTTGTTTATACTACAACTGTGTATTTTGGATACTTTCAGCGAGCCGAAGATGGGATAATTATCCCGAAACCGGTCGCTTATTATTTATTAAACGAGTTATTGTGAGAGAATGGACTTTGTTTTCAACCACCATTAATATGTATTCCTCACACAGAGTCACGTTGGATCAAACCTTGTACGAGGTGTGGCAATTAAATAACCGGACTGGTGCTACAAAACATTTTATCACCAATTACATTACAAAGTTTATCCCCTTCAATGTACTCTCCTTGCCGATCCCTATAACGTCCCATACGAATTTTCCACTGTCGAAAGTAGTGCTGGAAGTTCCGTTTCTGTCAGCTTGTTGAGAACCTTCGTCGCTTTCGCTTTCACCGCTTCCACACTGTCAAATCTTGTCCCCTTAAGCTCCGATTTTACCTTAGGAAATAAAAAAAAGTCACAGGGGGCCAGGTCGGGCGAGTACGGTGGGTGGTCCAACACGGTGATGCCGGATTTCGCAAAGAACGCCGTCACAGACAAGGCGGAATGGGCTGGCGCATTATCTTGATGGAACATCCAGGATTTGCTCTTCCACAAATCGGGTCTTCGTCTTCTCACTCGTTCACGAAGGGTAGTTAGAATCTCGTGTTTCACAAGAAACTCGTTGCTCGATCTGAACACTCTGCATTTTTCCGACGTGACGCTAGCGTAAGGACTTAAACGGACGATTGCTACAGCGAGACTGAGCGACATACAACCGTCCCCATCGAGCCCAGGGTGGGGGAGGCATCTACAAGCACAGACATGTTCAAACCTGCCGTGGCGTGCTCGCTGTTTGCCGATAGTAGCACCAGTCCGGTTATTTAATTGCCACACCCCGTATTTCCTAGATAAATAATAATCCATCAACATCTACATGTAAAATGGCGTCAGAATTAAATCTGCCCCAAACTTGAGTATGGAGAACTTGACATCGAAATACGTTTAAACCGTACAAGATTCATGTTAGCCACAGCCTGGTGATAATTTATGACGACTGGAGTACTGCAACTAATTATTGGGAAGATTAGAAGACGAAGAATATTTTCTAAATAAAATCATCTAGTCAGATGAATCAAATTTTGCTAGTTCTGGAATCTTTAACAGAAAAGCAGAGCACTATTGATCAGTACAGAATCCTAGACAATGTAGGGCAAGGAAACCACAACACCGTTTTGAATTAAACGTTTTGATGGGCATTTTAGGAAATCGTCTCATAGGACTAGTTATGTATGAAGAAGCATTAATAAAGATGCTAGAGATGAAAACTTAGCATTTTTCGTTTTTTTTTTAATCTTCTAACATCCATTTTCGAGTCCATAACAAACAAAATTTAGCAACTTCATCTTATTTAAACGTAGCCTCCATCTGCAATGATAAGCGAGATCCCATTGGTGAGGGTCAAAAATGAATCAGCTTGTATAGAAATACATATTTTTTAATTATATCAATTTAACTGCAAGCAATTTGTGAATCAATATCATCGCGATTCATTCGGTTTTTGAAGTACGTTTTATTGACACATTCAAGTTGATAATCAATACATTGATTAGTATTACAGATAAGATCATTTTATCTGTTAAGAATGGTGAACATTCCAAGGACCATTCACAAAAATATCAAAAATAGGTAACCATAAATCAATTTAGGACAACTTATAAATGTTATTGAGAAGTACGTATTGCAATCAATAATCTGTAAAGTGCATACGCCGCGTGTTTTTAAAGTAAGTCCCGTTTTGAAATTCTGCTACCGTGAGCGCTGGGACGGCTTTCTACGCTTGCGCGTTGTGTACCTACATCTGTTGACAAGCCACAGACGCCATTACAGAAAGATTCGACCGTATTTGTTTGTCACTATTTAAAATGTCTCCGCCGATCGAGAATCCCGCCGACTATGAAATACGCGCTGTGATTCGTTTTCTTAGCGTTAAAGGCATTAAATCGGCCAACATTCATAGTCAGATCTGTGAAGTGTATGGAGAAACCATTATGAATGATGGAATGGTACGGAAATGGGTGAGAGCTTTTAAAGATGGCCGCACGAATATCAATGAGGAGCAACGAAGTGGGCGACCTTCTGTCATTACTGAAGATTTGGTTCAGAAAGTTGACGAAAAAGTAAAAGAGAACAGACGCTTTACGATTACATCGTTATCTGATGAGTTTCCTCAAGTTTCCAGAAGTGTTCTCTATGAAGTTGTGACCAGTGGTTGTGAAATCAGGCGGCAGACTTCTATGACGATGGGATTGCAAAGCTGATTGTACGATACGATAAATGCCTCAATATTGGTGGAAATTATGTAGAAAAGTAGAATAAGATACAGGCTTTCATGTAAAAATAAAATTGTTAAGAAAAGTTTACTTGTTTTTGTTTTATTTGAAAACGGTACTTACTTTAAAAACACGCCTCGTATATACTTTATGAGAGGAACGGTGCCAAAATTTGACAATCTATAACTATAGCTTAACACATTTTAGGTATACAATATTAAATTTTCTTATTGGCAAGGTACGTCATATGTGGAGCGCTCTAACTTCAATTAAGTTGAATCTACTCCCACCTATAATGTGTCAAAATACACAAATTTATATTGCTTATCTTAAAGATTCTACTGATGTCCAACATTTACGAGGATGGTAGGAGAAGTACCCGTGTTTGGAGACAGATGGTGGTTTGTGCCATTATATGCATTACCGACTGCGAGTACTATTCTTTAGTCAACGCCTGTCAAAATCTCGGAGAGATTCATCGAACAGTGTTATTTTAGGAGCTGTTGAAAGTAAACAAGTTTATGTATTTGAAGAATCGTAGAAAAAGAACAATGCCGGTCAGTGATTCGATTTCTATTTTGGATGGGAAATCGTGTGCACAAATCAAAGAGAAGTTAGATGCAGTTACCGTGCACCTACCATAAGATACTGGTTTAATGAATTTGGGCGTGGCCGAACATCTGTCTTTGATGACAGATGCAACCAGGTCATTCTATGGACAATATGAACAACAAAGTTCATGATACCGTGTTAGCAGACCCCTGGGTGTAGACTAGAGAGATTGCTAATATGGCACAACATCTCAATAGAACGTGCGCAAAACATCCTCCACGAAAGATGGGGTATGACAAAGTTATCGACGAGATGGGTCTGTTAACGATTGAGCGAAAACGGAGTCGGGTGATAACATCTAAGCAATGTTTGGACATGTTTAAGCGCAATACGAGTGAGTTTCTGCAGCGTTACGTGATTGTAGATGAAACATGGATACATCACTACACGCCAGAAACCAACCGATCACGGTACAGTATTATGCCGATTTATTGAACCGATACGACACTGAACTAAAGAGAAAAACACTCATCGGCAATTGCGACAGCAAAACCAGTCCAGTTATCGTACGAATTGGTGCCCCATCCATCATATTCAGCGGATTTGGTCCCCTGATACTGATGGACAGTGAATTTATTTTTATTTATTAATAGTTCTTCAATCCCCCTCGATAAAAGTTCCTTTTCCGATTTACTACCATGCTGCTCTAGTTGATATAGTTGTGATACAGCTCTATTCAAAACCAGATATGTCGAATATGGTATAATACTTATTAAAATAGAACACATATATTAAAATACAACACTAATCACAATTGTAGACCTCAACATTGAAGCACATCAACCGTAAGTGGCACGATGTAGATTGATAGAATTCCTCGGTGTTATAAAAACATTTTGTGCTTAAGCTCGGTTCTAAACTCCTGTCGGGACAACAATTTCAAATTGTTAGGCACATGATTGATTAAGCGAAAAACTGACAACCCTTTAACCAGCAAGTACACACAAAGAAAAGGTTTCTTGCACCAAGAAAATAGATTTTATTGCAAAAATCAGTCTCTATTCAATAAAATATTTTTATTTCAAGATTAAATAAATATTTTCTTAGGGCTAGAGAATAAAGAAAATCCAAGACAGAAAAATGTTTCTTCCAAGTAAATCATTTAGTTTTAAGTTAAGAAAATGTTCATACTAAATGTAGGAATGAAAAAATGGTTCAGACCTCAAAGTTCTATTGAGAAATTAGGCGACCAGTTTCGTGTTCCAAAAACGCATCTTCAAACCCAGCTACAAGGAGAATAAAAGAAAAATTAGAATGATGGAAAAAAACTAAAGTTAATAAAAAAAATTAAAAAAAGGAGCAAGTCAATGAACTAATGAAAAAGTTTTTTTTATATGTTACAGTATAATTAAATCATTTCTTTAATAATGTAATTAAATAGGGTTTATTTTTATGTAGTTTAATAATTAATGAGTTAATATTTAAGCTTATTTGTCAATTTTTTTTATAATTGCTATTTATTACATATTTAAAGAAACTATGGTTAAATTAGTACACGTGGTAAATAGTAATAAAAAGAAAAAAAATATTACATTAACCGGTATCTTTTGAAAATGTTTATGAAACGTTGTAAGTTAAAGGTGATATTATTGTATCTATATTCTGGTTCCTTCGATACTATCTAGGACGGCATGACTATATCTACTGGCACTAGGCAGCGCTAGGAAATATTTCAGTGCTGTTTTTGAAGGTTAGTGGCATAAACTGAGAGATGTAACAGCAATGTGGGCTGGAGCAGAAAGCGTTAATGCTTTTATCTTCTCGTATTGTGCTTGCCGGTAGTGAGTCCATCAGTACCATGAGCATTATCTTTGTTATTGTTTCTAGACACTTTTTTCATGTGTACATCTGCATTAAGTTCACTTTTGTTTGAACATTACTCTGTAGATAACCTCTACTTTAACCTTTTTAAAATCACAATCAATGTGAATAATTTGCTGCATTATGTAAGGATATGTCGTACTGTTTTAAATAAAGTAAATGCAATTAATAAGGTGCATATAAATAACATGCATTTCAAGAATTCTAAGTAAATAAATGCTCTATTTTAAGAAAATTAAACTATTGATTTATGAAGAATGCCTAGACGCTTTGTGGAATTGCAAAAACTATTTAATATCCTTAAGAAAATATTGTTTTGTGTAATAATGGCCATTTACTTATACTAAGAATCCCTTTCTTCAAATTTTCAAGTTTTTGTTGAACCAAGTTAAATGTTTTAAACAAAGAAATATTTACAATTATTTCATTACAAGTATATACTTCTCTTAAGCGGAGAAAAAAATGCTGAGAAAATGTTTCTTTTGATTTAAATCATTAATTGTATTGTGGATAATTGAAATAGTAATTGTCTTGAATTGAGGCGGACAGTCTTGATACAAGTAAACGTTTCTGTGTGTCCATTACTCCATTCAAAAACGATTTATTTGAATTACAACCAGAAAGTTCAGAATGGGGACCTTCTGTAACAATACATATTTCACATATTTCCACTCTCCTAATATCATAATATCATATAGGAGCATTCCTACATCATACGCATCACTTTAACCGAATACCATCTTAAATACACCAGACATGGTGCCTGGTTTATATCCGACTTCATCCTCCATCATATTTTTATAATTACACGACGCGCGACATCGAAAAAATGTTTATTTCCCTAAGACACACAAGCCTTCCACGAAAGAAGAGGCATTTCCTTTTTGCTTTTCTGCCACCGTTTTCTAAATAAACCTTCGCGAAGTCGTTGAAGAATTCAACTGAAACGAGTTTATTATGTAAGGGCTTCTCGGGAAAAACCGAAAAAAGCACTTCTTGGGCGATTTACGACGTATAACTTTTAAATTTTATTTTTCCTTAGAGATTTAATAACTCAAACAATGAATTCATTCCTTTCGATTACTTTATTCATTAAATTTTAATTCTTTTCAAGTGTCCACTTAATAAAACCTCAAAAATTAAGAGCGTGTTTAGTTGAAGCATACTGAGAATTTGGCCCTAGTACCCCTTCATACAAGATCAAGCAAATACAAATATATAAAATATATTACGGTATAAAAGCGCACGCATACGCTCAACATACCATTTAAGCATCGTAAATTATTCTAAATCACATGACAATAGGCCGCGCTTTGTTAAACCACAATCGTCGGCTTCTGTCCGCGATCTTCATCATCTATTACAACGACCGGGTTTCCGACGCGACCAGCAGTCTTCGTTCTACAGACAGCGCGGAGAGGACCATATAATAAGAGGTCTAATGATTCATTACTGCACGCTCGACCGAGTTAGATACAGAAGCAAGGCTTAAAAGAAGATGTTCCCCTTCGCTTTTTGTAGGATTTTTACGAGTTGTTGATAATTTTATATTCCGAAAACGCTAACGCTATCACAATTTCTCCTCTGTTCGCTGTTGATTGCTACTGCTTTGAAAGAAAGGAGAGAAATTGCTGTTTTATGGGCGGAGATGTTGAAAGATGAAGATTCTTTCGAGTGAATCAGTTTGTTGTGTGCACCCAATTGTCAATTAAATCAAAATGAAATATATGCACTGTATTTATTACATTTAAAATGTCGAAGAAACTACTTTTCAAAAGCTTTTTCCGTGTTCTTTTGTTCAGAGAGGCTACGGTGCTAGGTACCCCGATGTCAACAATTTCTAATCGGGCGAGGAGCCTAGAACTACCCACGTACGAGGGACGTTCAGTAATTAACGAGACAAATGACTCTGGAAAAAAAACAATTTATTCAATGACAATGAACACACTACTTTTCAATGTAGTCTCCACCAACATTTAGGCACTTCTCCCATCGCTTTGTGAGCTTTCTAATTCCAGTGCTGAAGAATTCTTGACCTTGGTGTCTGAACCACTTGTGTACAGCTTGTTTGACCGCTTTGTTGTCTTCGAACTTCGTGTCGCGTAAAAACTCTTTGAGCGGGCCGAACAGATGAAAATCGGACGGTGCGAGGTCGGGACTGTAAGGCAACACCTCCCAACTCAAATTTTCGATCATCTCTCGCGTTTTCTGCCTTCGGCCTCTTTTTTCAAGAAATAAAAGCCAATAATGCCACCAGCGTGCGAACCACACAAAACAGTGCATTTTTCTGGATGTAATGGAGTTTGTAGGGTTTCCTGTGGATTTGTCCCACTCCATATGCGGCAAATTTGTTTATTCACAACCCCGTTAAGCCAAAAAAAGCCTCATCGCTGAACACAATTTTGCCATAAAACAACGGGTCAATTTCCACCTACTCTTGAGTCCAATCGACGAAAGAACGACGCAGATGATGTGGCTTTAATTTCCGTACCAGCTGGATCTTATACGGATGTAGGTCAAGATCTTTACGCAAAATTTTCCACGTAGTGAACGGACAAATAACTGTGACCGACAACGAATGAATAAATTGGGATCTTCTTCCACACTTTCGTTTACAACAACGATACTCTCTTCAATACGCACTTTCCTTCGACTTATTCGTGTTATTGCATCATGTAGAGAGTATGTGGTATGAAATCTACCGCAGTTCGACGGATGGCTTGCTCAAAATGATGATTATGTGGGCCATAAAAATTACGAAGTTGTCTGTAAGTTGCGCGAATCGATGACTGATTTTCAAAATAAATTTGAATAATTTGATAGTGTTGTTCAAGCGCGAGTCTATTAATGATGACTTGCCAGAGTATACTGATAATAAATGTCAAAAAGTGAACGCAGTATGACAGTTCGTTTGGCAGTTAACTTTTCCATAAGTTCTACCCAAGCAAAAAAAAAAAAACAACCGTTACAAGATATAGACATTCTTGAACCAAAAAAATACATTCCGTGAACGCATCTGGTTGGTAACTATAAGAGGACGAAGTACTTGCATACAATAGGAAAATTACTAGGGAATTTTGTCTTGATATAAAGATTACTTTGGAATCACTTAAATGTAATTAAGTTTACTTGACAGTAGGAAATACTATTCTGTGTATACTCTTTCAATTCCTTATTCTTTTGCACCGCCTGGTATCCGTTTACCACCTCCTCCTTACACTGGCAATTGAAACTGGTTTTTAGGAAAATATTTTATTTGTTTCAAGGATTCTGATATAATATTTGATAAAATAATTTGCGTTTTAAACTAACAATACCAAAACAAACAAAAATAACAAACTCCGATAAAACAAAATCCCATTTTTGTTTACATTCAATTAATTTTCTCGTTAGAGCAAAATATATGAGAAGCGGCCACGTTTATTGCTAATTCTGTCACTTATCCAAAATCTAATCGCGTTTGGCATCGCCATTGAGTAAGACAAGAGTGCTTGTAATAACCAACTGAACCGTTGCCAAGTAGAAAATAGAGATACAGTAGTACCTTTAGCTTTAATTAATTTAAGGACGAATCTCAAAGGTGAGCAGTCATTCTTCCAAAATATGTAAATTTCCAATCTAATTAATTGAAGATAATGCAAAGGGGAACAGACCGATTCGCTTTATGAAAATTTAAACAAACAAGAAACGGAAAATTGACGATTGCAGCTGCTGAAACAATCAAGGTAACAAACTTAATGGATTTACAGTTCGACTAAATACTCGTGGGAATAAGATAATTCCCCTTAGTGTCATTTGGGAACTTATTTTCTGTTTAAAAAGACAGTAATGCTAAATGAATGCGGTACTAGAATTTACTTGGAAAATGATTCTTTAATTATGCAAATTTTATGAGAAAAACGTTTTTAAATTAACATTTAAAGTTAGTTATGTACTTAAGCTAACATATACCAAACGCATCATCTATTGAAAAGAATGGCAAGAACATACAGTACCTAGCGCGATCTATTGAGCAAAGATGAAGATTGTAGTCAACAATGAATATGCACTTTACCAACCATCTATAGTTGGTATAAGACAAAATTCGAAGAATACGAAAGAAAAGTCTTCTAATGTTATCTTTAATTATTACAGTACGTTACAAGATTAAATTGAACCCAATTAAATTGTTTATACAACATATTTCGAAAATTGTACTAAATCTTCGGTGCTTATTATGTTTTCTGAGTGATTTAAATTCGAAGTATACTTTTGAGTATGCTTTCGGAAGTATAAGCTAAATACCGAACATTCTTTTCCTTTCAACAATTGTTTTTCTTGCTATTCGAGGTTTATTGTAGCTTCCAATGTGAATGTATTTTTTTATATAACATGCATTCTTTTTTGTCAGTTGTAAGAGATCACTTTGAACATTTACTATAATTGTTTGTTAAATTCTTCTTTCACTTTTACTACGAAATTATTTTTTTTTAATTTTTCTAGTGTTATTATTATTAACTTTATTAACAATCATCGACATTACCACTTTAGCCATTTACGCTTTAAATAAAAACTTATTTGCATCACTACTGTCAAACATATGCAAGTTTTTTTTGAAGTTTCAATTTTAATATAATCTAACTGCCATGGCCCTCTCAATTCCGTTCTTCAGTTTTCTAAAGATATTATTGTATTTTTTAACAATAAACATGTTTCATAGGTAACGCTTTTGTAGCAAGCTAAACAACAATAAATATCAGCATATATTTATGAGAGAAAGATGCTGAGAACAGAATTCTTTCCGTTAACAAAGTCTTAGGTCTAGAATGAGGTAATATGTTTCCATTAATCACACACTCTATCGAGCAGGCGTTAGACTTAAATAATCGTAGGTCTCTATCCTCTGAAAGTGATTATTAGAGTTGCTCAATTTGCGCCAACAGCCGGTGGCGGGCGCATAAAAGTTTACACAAAATAAATGGTCAGAAATAAAATATAATACGTGCTCAAACACTTACCGTCTTAAGAGTCTTCCGTGAAATCACAAAGTGAATAATGTCTGTTAATTATCTGCAACATTAGATATGTTTCCACAGTTGTTTCGGCAAACCGAGTGCGGCGTGAGGAAAAACTGTGTTTATATGCAGAAAACGAACGCTCTACATCTAGTGACATTATATTTGCGTAATCAAAATAATCTTTGGAACAACTTAACGGTTCTGTTGACGCACCTTCACAAATTTGTCTTAATGTGCCAAAATCAGAATCGTTCTCTAAAACACTTTCAAACCTTTCTAGAATACAAACACTTTTTTGCTCTTCTACCGCGCATAGCTATGCGTGAACATGCTGCACTATTTGCAGAGATTCCACTAACGACATCGAAGGATTTTGTAATTTTTCTATTGCCTCCTCCACTAGTCCGAAGTAATTGTTCTGAATAGTTTTTAAATCCGTTTTGACCTGACTATCTTGAAATTTCGACTGGCTTTCCTTGATAACCGCAGCTCCCTTTGGATCGAATTGTAAAACCACGTTCTTAATATTCTCAAAATATTTATGATAATAAAGCGCGGCCTGTAACCATGTTCTCCAACGTGTAAGAATTGGTTCTGGTGGCTCAGGCATACGGGGGCACAGTCTGTGAAATTTGCGAATACGTTCTGGGGATTTGACAAACACTGCTTTTCTATACGCTATTAAAGCGTCTATCTCAGGATAACATTTTCTAATATCTGCAACATGACTGAAAGCATGAATTTTACACGTAATATGTAACAAGTTAGCACAGTGTTTTTTAAGAGACCGGCCTACAGAAAGCATGTTTGTGGCACCATCACTCAGAAACATCAACAGTTGGTTTGTTGAAAGTTCAAACTTTTCCAATGTATTTAACACTAACTTTGAAATTACTTCGGCAGTACATTGTTGTATTCGTCTGGAAGTTAATAGAATTGAAGGTGGTGATTGATGTGGTTCCGTTGTACGGACCATTATATTAACCACAGAATGTTTTTAACGATCAGTTGTTTCGTCCACACATAACCACAGTTTTTTATCTTTCAACTCCGATTTACTTATTTTTTCAACATGTTCACGAGCAGATAGCACAATACTTTGTAACAATGCCCGACTTGGTAATTTGCAGTCCGAATATTTATTCCAAAAGAAGACATATGCTTCCTTGTCTAGTAAATTAAACGGTAGATTACATGCTATAAAGGTAACACATAAATTAAATTTAAATTTATCATAGTGTCGTGTGCAGTTTTTTTTCGAAGAATGCTGTTTACTATTTACGTGATGTAGACAATCCCTCTTGGACCAACACATTAAAGGGATATTACAAACTACACATTGAATTTTAACGCCATCATAATTTAGGTCAGGCATTTCTGCTATAAATTCTGTAACTTTGTCCAACATTGGTCACCTTCGCGACGTAGGCAACATTTTTAAAACAATCGTAGAACTACGAAATAGTATTTACGGCAGCGTACATGTATACACAGTAGATCGAACCTCCGCCACTGCCCGTTGGCGCTAGTGAGTAACTCTAGTGATTATCATTCAAATAAAGCTATCTTGTGATCAAAAAATACATCATTAGGCCCCAAAAAACTATAGTTAAATTAATAGACATGGTAAATACGTAGTAATAAAAAGAAAATATTACATTAACTGGTATTTTTTGAAAATCATCAAACGTTGTACGTTAAAAGTTGTATCATTGTATGGGTAAGTATGGTATCTACACTCGGGTTTCTGTCGCTACCATCTAGGACGGCACGATTATATCTCTTGAAAGTAGGTGGCGCCAGGAAATGTTTCAGTGAGTGTTTTAGAAGATTAGTGGCATAAACTGAGAGATGGACAACAATGTGGACACGAGCAATGAGCGTTAGTGCTTTTATTTTCTCACATTGTTTTTTCCGGAAGTGATTCCATCAACGCCATGAGCTATTTATTAGCATTATTTTGGTTACTGCTTCTAGGCACTTATTTTTTTGCGAGAAAAATGACCTTTTTATCAACCCTTCTTCCTAATATGAACAACTCGCAACGAGTCACCATTGAACATCTACTTATTCATGTGTACTTCTACATTAAGTTAACTTCTGTTTGAACATTATTATGTAGATAAACCTCTACCTTAGCCTTATTAAAATCACAAGCAATGAGAATAATTTACTGCATTATGTACGGCTATGTCCTACTGTTTTAAACAAGGTAAGTGCAATTAATGTGGATATAAATAAGCATTTCAAGAATTCTAAGTAAATAAGTGTTTTATTTTAAGAAAATGAAACTATTAATTTATGAACAGTATACTTTCTTGAATTAAGAAAACTATTTACTATCTTTAATAAAATATTGTTTTGTGTTATAACGGCCACTTGTTATACTAAGAATCCCTTTCTTCAAATTTCCTGCAAGATTTTCTTGAATCAAGTTAACAAATATCTTAATCAAAGAAATACAATTATTTAATTACAGGTATGTATACACTTCCCTTAAGCGGAGAAAAAAACGCCAAGGAAATATTTCTTTTGATTTAAAAACAGTTATTGTATTGCGGACAATTGAAACAGTAATTGTCTTGAATTAAGGCGAGCAACTTTGATACAAGTAAACGTGTAGGGACAAACACTGATCATCCGTTTTCTACTATTGCAGTAAAGTTTTTAATAGCCTTTCCATATTTATACCTCATGAAAAGGGGTTTTAGCGCGAGAACTAATCTTCCCACGAAAAAAAAAAAAAATCAGTTGCAAATCACTGGCCGTGGAGATCCGAAGTTGACCTCCCTAAGCTAAAACCAACTATCATTCAAATAAAGCCAACATTGAAAATTGCGACAAATTTCAAGCTAAGAGGAACCATTTTTACTTAAAATGAGTAGAGCACAATAATTTCTTCCTTAAATTTTGTTAGAATTACACAATAATCTAAAATAGATAACCGACATTTGTAATTTACCAAAATATCTGCCTCTTACATAATCTTGTGGTCGTAACTACAAGCTTATCTTCTAAATGGATTTTACCAATGCAGCTAGCGTTAACAAAAACAAACAGTTGAGTCTAGTATTATTATTATTATTATTATTAAATGGCTTTGGCGGACGCCACTGGCCAGTTACCCCAGATACCTAACAACCCGAATGAACACAGGTATTAAAAACACAGACACACTTCACACCCGGGGCCGCAGTTGAGTCTAAATATGAAGATTATATTAAAGACTATTTAGCATTAGAGAGTGCAAATGAGAACAATATTGAACACAACAAATAAGAAAAGATATTCCCGTAATCTATTGTATAGATAAATAATAGATGCGGGACTATGTACAAGGTTATTTCTATTAACATTAACATATGTACTAACGAAGAATTTATTCATGATAAGATACCAAAAAAATCAATCGACGCAACTAAAATACCAAGATTCCAGATCCAAAATTTACATAGTACGTTGATATAAATTGAAGCAGTCTAGCAACTTCTTTTATAAATTATTGAAACGGCATTCTGAGATACTACTTATGTATATAAATAACTTCAACTTAAATATAATATACCTACTTCATTCATTTTCTCAAAACATTTGTTTGCCAGTTTAGATTTTCTGTTGTTTACAATTCAAATATGAAAATGTATAATAACAAATTGATACAGAGGTCTATTTACTCGGAAGTGGGGAAATTTCTGGGTGGCGCTTATCTCCGAAGAAAAGAAAAAAAAATGGATTAGATTATATTGAGAGTTCCCCAATGCTCCGAGTTGTATATTTAAAATAGTAAATACGAATCCGATGATTTTCTTTCCAAAAGTAATCTTAAAACCCAGGGATTGTGATTCGATGCAAGCGTGTTGTAATTATTTGGAATCAACGCGTAATTCGGCAAACAGACGATAAGATAAATCGAAGATAAGAGACCGTTAAGTGTAGTGCAAAATTAGTGAATGAAACCTTCATTGGAAGCTTTTTAGAATCCAGAAAATGCCGAAAGATGTTCTAAAATACACCTCGTCAATATGAATTTAGGTATTTTCACGAATTCACGCACACTAAATTAGTGTTAGGCGATTGTGATTGATATAATCGAGATATATCGATTATACCCGAATAATCGATCATTCGATTATGGTTCAGAAATCATTCATTGTTCGTTTCGACTGCGCAGGAGCACACGAACGAATTACGATTCAAGATCTGTATTCGAAGCTTCGAGGTTTCGAGTTTCGAAATAATTCACTCGTCACTCGGATTCTGTCAAATAATCGTGGAAAATAATCAAAATCGTTAGTAAATTTCGAATGATCATTCGATTATTTTAAACGATTATTTCGATTCATTCGATTCAAATTTGTGTAAACCCTAACAAATGGTAACTACTCAGTAAAAAATCTCATCGTGCAACATTCGTGTAGTATATAGGTAACATGTTTAGTGTAGAATAGTGCAAAACCGAATGCACTTTTTAGTGTAAAACATAATCTAAGCGATACACTTGATGGAAGTAAATTCAAGTATAGTAGTGTCCGGATATAACGAACCGCAAGGGACCGAGAAATTCAGTTCGTTATATGCAGACAAATGCGGACAAATTAAAAAATTTGTGATAACTACATCATTCAAATGATATTTATTTGTATAGGAGTACAAATTTTGAGAAATTCTGCTTACATATACTTTAATATTATATACAGCGTGTCCATGGATGGGGTTACATAGAGGAATTTTTTGTTAATATGCGTTTTACTGAAAAAACGTTTCTTTATAAAAAATTATGCTTTCCCCAAAATGTTCAAAAACACAATTTAGATTTGACTACAGACACACTTATAAATTCAATTATTGCAATTGATACTTTTATTTTTCAATTAAATAACAATCACTTTTTGAAATAAACAAGTAAATAAGTATTAATTCCAAACTTAAAACAGATCTAAGAATCACTATTCAATATACAGTACCGTTCATGGAAGTTCGGGCAAGCTGACAAATTATATTAACTGTTTAGGAAAAAATTTTAAAATTATATAATATACATTTCTGTGATGAATTATTAAAACTAACCTTTTCTGGAAGCCTTTTACCAATTTCCAGGCAGTATTTGTCTATTATAAGACCGTTATCATAAAATATATAATTATGTTGGAAATCCCCAATAACTACAGTGACAATAAAGCTTTATAATAATCCCTAGGAGGGTTAGCTGATTCACTCGTGTTACCTGGAAATATTCGTATACCCTTTATAAAGTATTTATTTTATAAAGTATTAACATTTGTAAACGCAGTAGTTCTGAAGAGACTGTTATTGTGAAAGTATCTGTGGTTGTGCGAGTGAAAAATAAAATAATTTCGGTTTGACTGCTTAAAATGCCCCGTGGAAAGCGTCTAGCTGTTTCAAAACGACCTGGTATTATTACCTGGCATCAGGCAGGGTACGCAGAAAGACAGCTTGCGGATAAAATAAAAAGAATCTACAGTACATGATACTATAGTTCGATTTAAGACAACCGGTGACGTGCAAGATAGTAATCGGCCAGGACCGTCAAGAAAAACGACACCTGCGGAATATTTACGAATAAAAATAATTAGTAAGCGCAATAGAAGACTAACAGCATCAGAAATTCCTGCAGAATTCAATAATGAGCGAGATTCCAAAGTTTCTGTATGTACTGTGAAACATCGGCTGAAAGAGGCTGGGTTGCATGGGCGAGTGGCTTGTCGAAAACCGTTACTCCGAAGAAGAAATAGGCTGAAACGACGGAAATGAGCACAAGCTCATAGAGATTGGACAGTGGACGATTTTAAAAACGTTTTGTGGACTGACGAATCCAAGTTTGAGGTTTTTGGAAATAGACGGAGACTTTTCGTACGCAGATCAAGAGGGGAAAGAATGTTACGGCTGTGTATAGTTCCTACGGTGAAGCATGGAGACGGATCTGTAATGGTTTGGGGTTGTTTTTCCTTAATCGGAACAGGGGATTTGCTCAAAACTGAGGGCATAATGAAAAAACAAGAATATCGGAAAATCCTGGAGGAAAATGCCGTACCGTTAGGAGTCCGATTAATTGGTCGGTACATTAACTTTTTCTTTTTAATAAATTTGTGTTTGAAAATATGTAAAATGATGTAAGTAAGTATTAAATACATGGCCACTTAATATTTCTCTTATTTTCTTTGACTTCCGTACATTTTTTTACTTGCCCGAATTTCCATGAATGGTAGTGTACCTACTCCAACTTGTACACATTTTTCAACTCTTAGTAAATTCATTGTAAGTTTTGTGTGTCGTAGCGGGCATATTAATCTCATCCACCGCATCCCTTGTTGCTTGTTTTAATTGAACTGAATTATTCCACTCCATGAGCACATACTTTTTCTTTTAACGCTCCCCCAGAAAAAAAAAAAGAATCCGTTGGTGTAATATCAGCTGACCTAGAAAGCCATTCAACTGGTCTATTTATGCCAATCCATTTCTCAAGAAATTGGAAATTTAAAAAATGTTTTATCAACACAGCCGCACATCCATCTTGTTGCCAATAAATGTTTCTACGTATATCAGAGTTAATGTTGTGCAACTGAGGTAATGCAAACGTTTCTATAAAATCCAAATAAACGTGTTGAGTTAAATTTTGTTATAGAAAATATGAACCAATAATACCACCATAGAAAATATCACACCATACGTTTACTTTTTTATGACGGTTTCTTGAGTGAATTTTAAATTGTGGATTCATCGCAGCCCAATGTCTTGTGTTCTGAGAAGAAACGTGACCGTTATTTGAAAATGTTGCCTCCAACCTGTAAACAAAAGTCTAACCTCTTTGCATCATCTCTATCTCCTATGTATGGGTTATTCTGGGTTTATAAGGCAAGATTTTATTATATTTATAAATTTTTTGTAAAAAACTTTTAAAAACCTTTAACTCTCGCAAGCGTTTCCTCAAAAAAAACTTTTAAAAACCTTTAACTCTCGCAAGCGTTTCCTCAAAGACAACCTCGGATTTTCCTCCACCGAATTCATTGTTAATAATATCGCAGCGTCATTTCGTCATATTTTTTATGTTCTTTTTTTAAATCCATTACAGATCCAGTTTCGTTAAACTTATTTTAAAGTTTACGTAAAGCTACGTGTAATACAGATGCGTTGGGAAACCTTTGATTAAATAAGTGAATGGCATATCTGTGTGAGACTTGTTCAAAACCAGAGCATTCAACCAGATAGATACGTTCTTTAGTGAGCATTTTGGAAGTTAAATTTTAAGTACTTGACACAGCCTAAAACTAATTTAATGACAGTACATACTTTATTTTAATAAGATAAACTGTAAGTATCTCTGGACACTTAAACCGAGTACGCACTTGTGTATTTGATTGCGTTCCGATGTTTAAAATTTATGAACGAACGTAAAATAGCCAGTAGTACTTATTTACTTGTTTATTTCAAAGGGTGATTGTTGTGTAATTGAAAAATAAAGGTATCAACTGCAATAATATTGAATTTATAAGTGTATGTCTGTAGTTAAATCTAAATTATGTTTTTGGACGTTTTGGGGAAAGCAGAATTTTTTATTAAGAATAACTTTTTTCTGTAAAACGCATATTAAAAAAGTTTTTCTTCCCCATCCATGGACAGCCTGTATATATTAGTTACTGATTAAAAAAGTCTGTAATTTTTGACTGTTTCAATTTCGTGCCAGCACAAATTTCTTCAGTACTATCCTCAATGTTGACGAATATACCCAAAGCATCTTTAAGGGTATTATGAGACTGTATAAAATAGCGAAGCTTTCTAACACATTGTAGCGCTTCTTGATTAGTAGGGATTGGCATATCTTCGCATGTGTTACTTTCATGACTACTGGAATCATCTACAGATTCATTAAGAACGCTGTTGATGATGTCATCGTCAGTTAAGAATTCAGCGATTGCAACTTGATCATCTACATGAACGAATTCGTTAAAATTGATATTCTGCATAACACATTTTACATCATTTACAACCACAGATAAATTAACAGTTGTTAAAGATGATTTTTGCTTCTTCAACCATTGTGAAACTGATGATTCGACATCAGAGTCAAGCTCATCAAAAGAAGTACAGAAACCAGCATGTTTGAAACAATTACAGACGTAGTTATTAATTGTAGTTTTTAGTAAACATGTCGAACACTAAAAAACGACCCTTTCAATATATAGTAAATAAGTTTATTTCTGACTTTCCCGATTTGTTTTACAACGAGAGTAAGATAGTTTGTAAAGTGTGCAAAATACATTTGATGTCAAATAAGAAGTGGAACTGTATAAGACACGTAAATTCCGCACAGCATAGAAAACGAAAATTGGGCATGCCACCAAGAAGTGCATTTTTTTATGTAATTCTTATGTTGATAAACTGTAATTTGCCATTAGACTTAGTCGGTAAACAACCGTTTAAGAACTTTTGGTACAAATACAATCCCGAGTTGCGGTTGCCAACGGAGAAAACGGCACGTAAGCATGTTGCATTTGTACGCAATGACGTGGAAAAGAAAATGAAACGCATATTGAAAAAACAGTTTCTTTGATTATGTGTTAACGAGACAACAGACTGTAAAAAAAATTCAATTGTAAATATTATGGTATGCATATTAGACCCCAGTAAACCTACATTACCACTGTTACTAGCTAGCCGAAGACTACAAGAGTGTACTGCTGCAGCAATTACGAAGGTTGTACTTAGTACGTTGGAAAAATTTCAAATTCCAAAAGATAAAGTGTTCATGTTTATGAGCGATAGCGTAGCGATAATGCGTTCGGTAGGCCGTTCTCTTCTTGAACATGGTTGCAAGTGTTTACATGTTACGTGTAAAGTGCATGCTTTACATCTTGTGGCACAAACCATTCGACAATGCTCTCCCGAGGTAGATACATTAATAGCAACCACAAAAAAAGTATTTTTGAAATCTCCTAAACGCCTGCGATCATTTCACACAGAGTGTCCTGGTATTCGTCAACCACCGGAGCCAATTCTTACACGTTGGGGAACATTTCAAAATAGTAAAAGCTGTTGTTGCACAATTCAATCCTGCCGAAGCTGCAGCTATTAAGGAGAGCCAGTCAAAATTTCAAGATATTTCCGTTGAAATAGATTTAAAAAATATTCGTAGCTACTATAAAGGATTAGCTGACGCAAAAGACCAATTACAAAATAGATCGTTATCATTATTGGAGTCTCTGCAAATTATGGACGGAGTGCATACATAGCTACTGACTATATATGACGCAAAATATAATCGCGTTTTAGAAAAGTTCGAGAGTGTGCTACAGAAAGATCCCGATTTTAGTACAGTAAAACAAATTTGCGATGGTGTATCGAATAATCCACTGACTAAATACAAAGAGTATTTTAATCATGCATGTATAACATTAGTAGATGTTGAACGCTCTTTTTCAAAGTATAAACTCATTTTCTCACCACGGTGAACAATGCTCAGCGAGACAACTGTGGAAACACATCTAATGGTGTCAACTTTTTGCCACTCTTATCCATATGATGTTAATACTGATAATGGTGCTTCTAGTTTTACTGTTCTGTAGCCAAGGCTGCTTAAAAGGATGAATGTTTCACTACTTTTCACATATTATAATTATGTATTAGTTCTGTGATTTTTTTTCTATTTTCTTACTATTGTTTTTGTATACTAGGCAGGTACTGCTATGGCACGGCTCCTTGTTACCAGGCTCTAGTAATAAGTCTTCATACCACAGTCTCAATTCTTTTATAACCAAATCGCCAGTCATCAATGCTTTTTTATTTGATTTATAATTCACAGGAATTTGTTTGATGTGTTTGAAGCATTGTGGATCTTATGACTTGCCTATCACTAGCAATTTTCCTTTTCACTTCCCGTTAAATTCACGCACATAAATAAGGTTAGTCTATCTTTTGAAGGCTTATGTATTTCCTCTTCTTTAAAAAACGTTTGTCCTAATGTGCAGACACATTAAAAATATAGAATCCAAATATTCGATTCAATACATATATGAACGTGCTCGATTTTCTTGTTGGTGTTGCCCGGGCTTTTCGAACATTGTGTATTGATGTAGTGCCTAAACGAGTTCGCTTTAAACAGAAACTATTTCTGTTAAGACTCTAAAATTGGTTCGTATTATACGGAAGTTCGTCATAAGCGGGTTCGCAAATAAAATGTATTTTATTTACATTATGTTTATGGCAAATATAACGGGACCCTTGGTTTGTAGTGTTACATGATGCCATGTTTTTATTATCTAGTGTACCTCCTACTTTAATTTGAAATACATTCTTTGTCGTTCCACTCAGATTAAATCTAAGATAATTTACTTGTTTTTATATTTTTACGAATTGCAAACACTGTAAATACTATACGCAGAGAAATAGTTTTTTTTGCATCAACAAAATAGTTTTTCTTGCAAAAATCAGTCTCTATTCAAGAAAATATTTTTATTTCAGGACAATAAAAATATATAATATAAGAAAATAATTTTCTTGAAATTTTATTTAGATTAAATAAATATCTTCTTAGGGTTAGAAAATCAAAAAAAAATGTTTCTTTCAAGCAAATCATTATTTTAAGAGAAAATATTCAAAAAACACATCAACAGGCCTGCTACAAGGATATGCAATAAAATAAAAATTACAATAATGGAAAAAAAACCTAAGGTTAATAATTAAAATTAGGAGCAAGTGAATGAACTAATGAAAAAGTTTTTTTTTATGTTACAGTATAATTAAATTATTTCATTAATAATTCAATTGAATATGGACTATTTTTGTGTAATTTAATAATGAATGAGTTAATATTTAAGTTTATTTATCCCATTTTTTATTATTATTATTATTATTATTATAAAATATTACATTAACCGGTATCTTTTGAAAATGTTTATGAAACGTTGTACGTTAAAGGTTATATTATTGTATGGGTAAGTATGGTATCTGTATTCCGGTTTCCATCGCTATTATCTAGGACGGCATTACTATATCTCTTGCAGGTAGGTGGCGCCAGGAAATATTTCAGTGCTGTTTTTGAAGATTAGAGGCATAAACTGAGCGAACGATATGGGCAGAAGCAACTTTTCTCTTGTCACATTGTCTTTGCCGGGAATGATCCTATCAAAACCATTGATTGAATGAACTACTTATAATTAGCATTATCTTGGTTATTGTTTCTAAGCACCTTTTTCATTATTTGTCTGCAGATAACCGCTACCTTAGCTTTTTTTTAAATTACAAGCAATGAGGATAATTTACTGTATTATGTACGGATATGTCGTACTGTTTTAAACAAGGTAAGTGCAGTTAATAATGTGGATATAAATAATATGCATTTCAAAAATTCTAAGTAAATAAATGCTTTATTTTAAGAAAATGAAACTATTGATTCATGAACAATATCTAAACACTTTCTTGAATTAAGAAAACTATTTACTACCCTTAAGAAAATATTGTTGTGTGTTATAACGGCCATTTACTTGTACTAAAGATCGCTTTCCTCAAATTTTCTGCAAAACTTTCTTGAATCTAGTTAACAAATGGCAAGTATATAATTCTCTTAAACGGAGAAAAAAATCGCTTCTTTTGATTTAAAATAGTTATTGTATTGTGGATAATTGAAACAGTAATTGTCTTGAATTGAGGCGGACAGTTCCGATCCAAGTAAACATTTCTCTGCGTATAGCAACTAATCTTTGCAAATGCCATGTGCATAAGTCGTCGGATCTAAGGACAGCAATAAACGAGTGTGTTCTACTTTGTGTTGTAGTAAACCAATGTTTCCAGTTATTATAGGAGTAACAAAAGGAGTTGAAGTTATAGATTTTCCCTTCTTAGTGTATAATGAATGCTATGTATAACCTCAATAATAACTAATAAACCACAATGGTTGCTGATTCCTAATTATACATTTTGGCAATAATGTATTAGACAACTTAGATTAGTGCAATACTTTTTATTAAACTTTTCATACAGGCTTTTTGCTTGAAGCAAAGAGAATTTCGTTCCGCAGTTTATTTTTTATTATATTGAAGATGTACAATTTTAGGTTAAACTTAGACTTTTCTTTCTTTTTTAAAGTATCACATTCAGGTTTTACCACCATGAACATGTTAGTTTCCTCACATATATAGTACAAGCAATTTTTCTATTCTATTTTATGCCCCTTTTCCAGACTTACTTCGAAATGACTTAAAATACACTATAATTACAAAGCAGTAGTGTACCTTCAACACGGTGGGAATTTTATAAATTTACACTACGTTCGTTAAACTCTTCAACTTCTTCGAATTCCATGTGCCCCACCTTAAGTTTCACTCCTGTTTTCGTTGTTTCCACGGACATCATTTTGCTTTTTTCTTCGTTTACTATCAATCTCATTCGTTCTGCTTCCTTCGCTGACCTTAGAATGCTTTCTGTTAACTCTTTTCTGTCGTTAGCCACTAGCGCAATATCATCAGCGTAACCTATTAGTTGATGGCTTTTACTCATAATATCTCCCTTTCTGTTCAATTGGCTATCTTTCACAATTTTTTCCAAGACTAAGTTTAAGAGTAGTGTCGATAGAAGGTCGCCTTGTTGGAACCCGCTCCTGACTTCAAATTCTTCAGTGAATTCGCCTTTCACTTTAATAGTACTTTTTGTTTGCTTCAGCGTCCTTCGGATCTGCCTAATTAACTTGTGAGGAAAGTTGAATTTTTTCATGACCTGGGATATTTTTCCTCTTCTTATCAAATCATAGGCTTTCTTAAAATCTATGAAGAGCACCACGACAGGGATCTTGTACTCATAACATGTCGTTCATAGTTCTTTCAAGACAAGTCAAGGATTTTCTAACTACAGAATATCCAGAAGATTGGATAAGAAATGGCGGAACACTATTTTGATCAACAATCAGTCCATACTTAACAGTGTTGGATTATTTTTTGGGGACACATAAAGAACGTTGTTTATAGAACTCCATGTTATGACATTGAAGAACTTAAGCAACTAATAATTAACGCAGTTCAAGAATTATGAGGTACTCCAGAGATTCTTTTAAATTCAGTAAACCACGCTATTGCAGAATATGGAAAGCGTATTGAAGCAAAGAGTGAGCACGTGGAATACTATTTATAATTAATGTCTATTTTCCTTTCTTTTATTTTCATTTCATAGCACACTCTCATCAAAACATAAACTATATTATTGAAATCAGAAAAAAAATATCCAAGTAATGAAAAATATGCAGCGTGTTTGAGATTTTCTATATACCTGGTAAACTGTTTAGATAAGTTTCAAAATAAATTAGTTGCGACACATTATAATGTTATCAAGATACAATTACCACACTGTATATTATTTTTATTAAACCCCATACACTTCAAAAGCATTAATTTGTGTCTCTGATGTTATTGGCTGTGTCAATCAAAGCATCCAATGACATCACTAAAAATCGACAATGAAACAATCGCTAGCACTGGATTGCTTAACTACAGCTCCGCCCTTCTCATGTGCCCACATACTTGGTTATTAACGATTTAATAATGAAAACGATGCTTGTCTTGAATTAAAATCTATCTCAAAAATTTTGTTAGAATGTTGTACTATTCATAAATAAGGCGTAGAGTCATATTATAAATACAAATTATGTTAGCATTTGTATAAATATACCTATACATATAGCATGCAAATCATAAGCAAATAACGTAATCTTCGTAGGCTAACATACGAACAATCGTATACATTTTACCTGAGGTGCGCAAAAGCTGTTTGGGCATTATATCGTGAAAAAAGTATATCTACATATTGTAAAAAAAAAGAGAAGGTAACGTCTGCCACCAGGCAGGAAAACAACTACGTTTTTTCCCGAAAAGATAAACACAAAAGCCTTACCTTTCTGCCTGCTAAATGCTTTCATTGTTTTAATTCCCATGCCGCCACTGAAACTAAACGAATCTATATACATGTGGCTGGAGATATGTTTGACTAGAAACGCCTTTTGTTTCTCTTAGATACTTTTTGTCGCTGTTGAAATACGAAAGAAGAGAATGTCCGGTAGCACAATACAACACAATAAATAAATTATTTTATTTCACTAATTCTTTTTATATACAGAGGGCGTAACTTTGTAGGCGATAGCACAGATGGTTTGGAGTTGTCATGTTGATCACAATTTTTAGCGAGATGTAGGAAGATGCACTGGATGCGACAAAAAAATAAGCGTTAATGTAATTGTACATCGTTTGTTTTTACAAATAAATGATGGCAATTCTATTTACATTTTTGTAATTAGATTTTAAGCACTATAGACTTTCAAAAATAAAAACTCACACTGTTATCGGATTAATTTGCGCTTTTTTTACGATTAATACTGTCGGGCTTCTGTCATACCGTTCTTCTTCTCCTATACGTACTCTATATTCTTGTCAAGTTATTTCTATTTCCAGTCAAGTTTTAAAAATAGCAACAACCGTACGCAAGCAACAACCACATCAGAGAAAGAAGAGTAGTAGTAAGTAAGCGAGATATCCCATTCATTCGCTGGATAATCGTACTACAACATACTACTGTCAACTATTTCCATTCATTTTTCTCAATCGGATGCGAGATATCTCGCCGATGATCTACACTAAAGGATCCCATGATCCCTTCACGTCAAAATAAAATCGATCTAAGGAGGCCGATTCGCGATTTTCGACTATTTCGCGACGGTCATCTGTTCCTTTGCGTTTCGGGTGTCTTCCGCGAGCGACGTAGCTTGTCGTTTCGTTTCGCGAGCGGCGCGGTTTCTTTTGTTTCTTTCGAAAATGTTCGGACTCCTTTTCGGCTTTTAATAAAACGGCCAATACGCGTTAAACGCACCAGCAAAGCGTCACACTGCGGCGAGCGGAACGCACCTGTATGTGTTGCACCGAGAGACCACGAAAATATAGTGTGTATAATGATGTCTGTCTTGTTGAAAGGAGAGGCAGAGCAACACACACACACAGCACAGCACACACAACACGCTCACAAGTCTCTCCCTACCACTATTCGGGTTGGCAAGCGGCTAGCAGTTTATGAATGAACAACCTCTTTCTGGGTGCCTCGGCTTGTCTCTCGAACCCGATGTTGTGTCCCTGTGCTAGTGTGCGTGTACGCTATGCGCTATCTACTACGCCGAATACACTACCGCCTGTAGGAATTCGAACGCAACTCTTCCATCTTTGAATTTTTCAAAAACTAAACGTTGTGATAAATGCGATAACCACTATACTATAATGAACCCGTAACAAATGACGTTCGAGATTTCTTTAAAGAACTCTACCACCTTTATTTGGTCTTGCAGAGAAAAACTACAAACACATTCTTAAGGACACTTTCGATCTTCTATCTAATGATGTAGTCGATATTTTTATTTGACGTTTCGGTTCTTTCTGGTTATCATCAACTTTCTTATTTCTTCTCAGAGCCATATTGGAGTTTGACGCCGTCAGAAAGAACCTTTTTTTTTCTGATTTCAACTATCTTAACATGTTGACAAAAATTTTCGATATTATGCTTTAATAGACGAAGAAGACATTTTATGATTAAATAAGGTAGCCATACTTTGTTCGAATTAATTAGTTATGGGCAGGTTCTTTTAAATTTATCGGTTTTTAGTACATAATATGTCTGTTTTTCAGGCTTTTATCTTGTTACTTTTAGGATGACTTTGACAGGAACCGGAAATTGCTGGATCAACCTTCATATTCCATTAATCTTGTAACAATTAGCACCTCATTTGTTGTGGTTCCACAACAAATGGTCCAGAAACTTAAATCCTATTATCTTCTGCTAAAGCAGTTCGTTCTATAGATTTTATCGTGTATATCCTTCATTCATTACGTTCCACTTCCTAACAAATTCACTATCAACAACATAAAAAATAGAAAAATACGCACATTGTTGATCAAAATTGATAAATTTAAACGAACCCACCATAGTTAATCAATTGCAAATGCAATAAGGTTTAATAAAATGGAGATATAACGATAATTAACAAAACAAGTAAAAGTAATAGAAAATAATAATGAGAACAAGGAATGAAAATATAAATGCGGGACAATATATAACAAGAATAACTAACACATTTTTTTTTGAGTTGACAGATCAACCTGCCGTCACAGAATATTTGGCGCTTTTCACTTAACTGTTACAGCATCATCGTCGGTGCAAACAGTAGTAACAGTCAGTGTAGTAGATATGTGGTGCGGAGTCGGCGATATTTTAATTCACACGTTCACAGCGTCAGTACTAAATCGATGCTTGCTGTATGCGAGTAGTTCTGTGTATATGTAGGCTGTCGTAACTTATTTCGTAATTGTACGCTTATGTTTGCTTTAAAAATGTCGCAGTTAGGTACGTCGCGAAAACGACCAATGGCAGACACAGTTAAAAACTTTATAGTGGACATGTCGGACTTAATTTTGATGGCGCTAAAATTCAATGTCTAGTTTGTAAAATCCCTTTAATGTGTTGGCTCAGAAGCCATTGTCAACATCACATCGAAAGCAAACAGCATTCTTCTGCAAAAAGTGGCATACGAGACCAAGAAAAATTTACATTTGATTTATGTGTTACTCTTATTTTATGTAATCTATCGTTTCGTTTACTAGACAAAGAAGCATTTGTCTCCTTCTGGAATAAATATGCGGACTGTAAATTACCTAGTCGGACATCATACGAAATGTAGTGCCATTTGCTCGTGAACATATAGAAAAAAGAATGAAAACGGAATTGAAAGATAAAGAACTGTGGTTGTGTGTGGATGAAACAACGGATCGTCAAAAACATTCTGTGGTTAATGTAATGGTACGTACAATGGAACCACATCGACCATCATCCTCCTTCTTACTTGCTTCCAAAAGAGTTATAAATTGTACTGCCGATGAGATTTTAAAGGTGGTGTTGAATTCATTGAACAAATTTGAAGTTTAAACTAAGCAACTTTTAATGTTTATGAGTGATGGTGCCGCAAACATGCGTTCTTTGGGCCGACCTCTTAAAGAACACAGTGGTAACTTCTTACATGTAACGTGTAAATCCATACACTAAATCTTGCGGCACAAATGCATTGATTGCTAGTACAAAGGCAGTCTTTCTAAAGTCCCCGAAACGTACCCGACTATTTCACAAACTGTATCCTGATTAACCTGAATACCACAGCCGATTGTTACACGTTGGGGAACATGGTTACAGGCTGCGTTTTACTACAACAAATATTTTGATCAAGTAAAGAAGGTAGTTTTAAAATTTAATCCGACAGAAGCTGCAGCAATCAAGAAAAGCCAGGAAATATTTCAAGATACGTTAAAAGAGATTTACCAACTATTCACAACAATTACTTCGGACTAGCGGAGGGAATAAAAAAATTACAAAATGTTTCGATGTCGCTAGTGGATTCTGTTCAAATTGTTAGTGATGTTCGCGCACAGTTATGCGCTGTAGAAGGCGAAACAAATTGGTGTGTAATACGAAAATTTGAAAGTGTTTTAGAGAAAGACTCCGATTTTCTTATATTAAGACAAATTTGTGAAGGTGCGTATGAAGATGCATTAAATTGTTTCAAAGATTATTTTAAATATGCAAATATAGCATCGCTAGATGTCGAACGGTCATTTTCGGCATTAAAAAAACATTTATTCCGCACGTCGTATTCACTTGACTGAAACAGATTTAACAGATGTTACCCAGTTTGTGATTTCACGGAAGACTTTTAAAACGGTAAGTGTTTTAGCACATTTTATAATTTATTTCTTACCTTCTATTTTATGTGCAAACTTTTATGCGCTCGCCACGCCTCTGGCTGTTACCGCATATTTGCCCGGGTTAATTATAACAGAACGTTATTTGCGGTGTAGGTGAGGGTGAAGAAATTAATAATCAAAAATCAATTTTTATGCACAATTAATGCTTTATTACACATTGGCGTGTTTACAAAATGCTCTTGAAAATCGATTCTGCTCTATATTGCATAGAACTGTTTAGAATGTTTACAATTTTTGTCAGCATTTTGCAATAAGAAATTGTATTACAACTAAGGTTCGCAAATCACGGTTCCTGATCATAGCCGTCCGACTGGGAAATACGTAACTTTGTTTAAGCAATAATTTATATTTTATAATAAACATAATACATATTGAGACACACTTACATAGTAAATATTAAAATTCCAAACGTGTTTGATTAAACATGCGAATCATGACGTGCGATCCCATTATCGTTTCCTTGAGCTTTATTTGCAGTGGTGAAAAAATATTTTTATATAACGAAAACGACTGTTCGATATTTAATCACGTAATATTTGTAGAATTGTAATGATTTTTTAAACAAACGTATCTGTTTACTGCCCTAATCTAACCAAATCCGTGGTACACTATTAAATTTTACTCTAACAGAGACACTTTTCTTGTCATTTCTTCTTTAGCCCTCTTTGTACGTTATCTACTATTTGCAAGGATTCGACTAATGATAATGGGTCCCCAATGCTGTGATGGCATTCATTATTACTTAGTAGTTATTGAAAATAGTTTATAAATCAATTTCAACTTGATCGTTTTGAAATGTCAATTGACTAACTTTAATGGCAGCAGCTTCTTTTGTATCATGTTGAAACAATCAGGACCAGAGTGGATGAAAATGTTGAAAATAATAAAACACAGCTTCCAACCACGTTCCCCACCAAAACTGGCTGTGGGAGTTCTAGGATATTAGGACACTGTTCATGAAATTGTCGAATTCGTTTGGGAGATTTGGCAAATACAGCTCTAGTCTGTGCTGTTATTTCATTTTCTTTCGACTGGATAGGAGTGGCGAATAGTTTCAGTTACGAGATGTAACACATCCAGTATACACGATACATGTAACAAATTAGGGAAAGTAAGTTTAAGCAAGAGACCCGCACGAAGCATAACTGATCCCCTAATCAGCTACAGACATTAACATTTGAGTTGCCGAAATTTCGAACTTTTGTAAATTGGTTAATATTACGCTTTTAATGGTTTCACCAGTACATGATTGAAGTCTTGTACTGGCTATTAAATGTGGAGGTGACGTAATATTTGAATTGTAATATGTAGCGACGGCTTCTGCATTGAGTCAATTGGTCAATGACCTCCCAAAAATATTTCCAAACAACTGACAAAATGTTAAAATAAGATACAAATCCTCTTTACTCCTTACAATATTGTTGGGAGGTCACTGACCAATTGATTTAATAGAAAAGCCGCCACTGATACTTATGCACACTTAGAAAGGATTTCTTAAGTTAATCAAATATATTTTGTGACCCATATTTCTTTGAGTTAATATAATAATAATAATAATAATAATAATAATATCTATATTTATTGGCACAACGGATAGCACCTAATTACAGGACATTACATTTAACATGCTACAAATTCAGCTACAAATTATAAACAGAAATAGAAAAGAAACATCAGATAGAGAAAGAAAAGATATAGCTTCCCACAAAAATATCTTTATAAATCTTATTAGCATTCCTAGACATTGCCAAAATTGGAACTTGCGATGAAAAACATCGCAAGATGGCTGAGTGCTAAGCAAAGGACATTAACGCATTAACAGTAACTGTTCTTATGTTTTCAGATCTCCAACAGCTTCCCAATTTACAGGTAGCATTGGCTAGTCACGAAAATGTTACCAACACCTGTACTGTTTCGCAGTTATATAATACCATCCCTCCAAATATTCCACAAATTTGGAGTGAAAAGATAAACTACGGAAGACTTTATTCCAAAAGAATTGTGAAGCCAATGAAAATGATTTGACTATATAAAACCAGAAGATTTATTAGAAAAAAATACTATCTGGGTCTAATCCTAAGGCATGAAGCATTTGGTTCATGCATTTAGGTAGGCTTCGGTGATAAAATCGTCTGTACAGATAAGTGATGATTTATTTATAAACTCACTCATTTTCTATCATTTATTTTGAAAAAATTAGGATGTTTTATATCAAAAATTGCCACAATCTTGTCCTGCACGTCTCGACACATAGGTTCTTAGAAAAAATGATATATGTATTTATGTGAAACCATACAATACAAACTTGACTATAACTTTGAAGTATTATCTATGGCCATGGCAAGCGCTACAGCCATAAATTGATTAATCAATCAATCAAGTATTATCTATGACAATAACATGTAATAATAATTAACAAAAATCTGCGGTCGGGTTACATAATTGTGTAAATGACTGCTAGAATATTTTTTCTACAATATTGTAACGCATTCTATCGAGTGATTTCTTTCCGTGCATCAAGTTAAATAGTGTTCCAAATATTGTCAACGGCACTGTGTACACATAGACAGCCATATATATCCGTATATAATAAGCGCAGAGGGATCCGAACAGCCCGTGAGAATTCCAAATGTCCGTCTAGTAGTCTATCGGTGTATGTCACCTGCTTCGTCCGTCATGCCATATACATATTTCGACGTCATAGTAGGTATACGCATGGAAGTATAACGTAGACTCGAAACAAGTTGTCGCTACAGGCGTTGTGGCAACGAACACCTCGCCTTGTAAGCAAGCGCAAGCTTTCTTACCTCTCAACCTTCATCCTCACGCATTTTCGGTGGCAAATTCTAAAGGTTGCTGATTGACTTGATCGTGATCATCGACTTCCTATATCGAAAGGATGTTCCGTAGTATGACAGGCGGGCAGGATATGAGCGGCTCTCTTTTCATTGCTTTTATCGCATATCGCTTTTCTCTCTTTTCTCGCTTCTTTTCTTTTAATAGCGCTACGCTGTTTTTAAGTTATTTGTGGATTTCGTACATTTCGATGTAGTTAGAATAAGGTACATAGGGTTAGTAGTAGCGTCGGCTAAATTGTACCATCGCATCATTTCAAAAATGTGGTAATTAAAAATGATCATTTATGGCCAAATTCGTGAAGCGCCGTATTTTTAACCCAAAAAAAATTGATTTTAAAGAAGTATATACATTACAAGAAATAACATTGTCTACAATGTCAGGACAATTAATTGATCTCTTTCTTAATAAGTTTATATAAAATGTTCACCTATTTCCATGACGAAATGTGTACAGTGACTCACAGTAAACAAATATGCAGTCGTAGATATACAGTAAGTGTCCCTCCCCGATGCTAACCTTTGAAGGACAGAAGCGTTTTTAAAAAATATAGGTCGATTTCTATTTTTTGTGAAATAACTTTTGCAACAGTTCAATTTTGTTTCCGGCGGTGACCAAGTGACCGGAAGTGACGAGAACTTTCTTATTTTAATAGAATACCTTGTATATTCTTACGTTTTCGGAAAGGCTAAAGAGCACATTGCTAAGCAAAGCAATCATAACAATTGCAAAATTGTCAAATCTCAATTCCAAAAGCATAAATTATTCCTGTTGTTTATTGTTATTTAATCCTGTATTTGCTATACGTTCCTTCTTTGTTCTCATTAATATTTCTGTATCTACGAAGGACGTTCAGTAATTAACCAGACAAACTGCATTTGCGGAAAAGCTACTGAATATTATTTGATGAAACTTTCTGTGGATCAAGTTGGCAACCTTGGGGACAAATTAAGTCAGCTGTTTGAAAGAAATAAAGGCAAACATAACCTCTTTTGTTCATTTCAAAATGTCGGCTCCTCTCGAAACCTATACGGTGGAAGAGCAACGTTCAGTGATAAGATTTTTGTTATCCGAAGATGTGAAGCTGGTCACTATGATGAAAAGTGTTTAAGCCGCGGAAACGTGTATAAGGGGATTGAACAGTTCAAATCGGGCAGAAGAAGTGTCACCGATATTCATCACTCCCGACGACCGGTTGAAGTATCGACCGATGCGCTACAAAATCGTTTAAATTACCTTATTCTTATGACAGGCGCATAAAAATAGTTACAATAGCTGATTTGTGTAACGTTAGTATTTTCAATCATTCATGATAAGCTGAATTATCGCAAAACGTGTTCGAGATAAGTTTCAAGGCAGTTGACTCAAGTCCATAAAGACACCCGTGTTCGCATTTGTTATGAACTCAAACGACGGTTTTTAACGGAAGGTAATGACTTTCTAGACCGTGTTATAACTTGCGATGAAACGTGGATTCACCACTGTGAACCTGAAACCACACCCTCGGATAACAAAAATCTTATCACTGAACGTTGCTCTTCCACCATACACATTTCGAGAGAAGCCAACATTTTGAAATGAACAAAAAAGGTTATGTTTGCTTTTATTTCTTCCAAACATCTGACTTAATTTGTCCCCAAAGTTGCCAACTTGGCCCACAGAAAGTTTCATCTAATAATATTCAGTAGTTTTCCCGTTAATGCAATTTGTCTCGTTAATTACTGAACGTCCCTCGTATCTGATTCTGATAACATCCTCAGATAATCTGACAAATTTATAGTTACAGATTGCAATAGCTTCAAATAAAATATTATGTCAAAGAATTACATCGCACATAAACTTGTAACTTAAATATTTTTTGCTAACCCTCTTGTTTTAACTTTTTTGCATTTCTGTTGATGCCTTCTATTATTTGGAATAATGCATCATAGATTTCGCAAAGTTGAAATCGTAAAGATTTTGACTAAACTACTCTGCTTAACCGCACAGTAACATTCACTGGCTTTAAAGTTAATTGTGAAACATATTTTTTTAACACTTCCCAACGCCTTGTAGGACCACAAAAAAATGTAAAGCTCTTGTACAATAGAAAAGTTGTTGTTCCTGTAGAAGAAGACGCTGCTTTCACAGCTAGGTATAAAGAATAACATGCGCAGGTCACATAAAACGTTCTTGGATATTCTTCAAGTATTCTATTTTTGTAGAGTCTTTTTTACTCCTTTCATATTAGCTCCGTTATCACAACCTTGTCCTCTAAGCCATTTTAACTCGAAACCTAACTTTTCCAAATATGTCAGAATAAGTTCTATCAAACCGTCTCTAGTTGAATCACTAGCTTCAAAAATGCCAATAAAGAATTCTTCAATCAGAGCTATTCAATATGCCTTACGCCTGGGGTACAATCGGCGATTGTACAAATATTTAGCGATTTTTGTTATTTGGACAATTTTGCTTAAAATTACATTTCCCATAAAATTTATCAATTCATCTTGTACATTATTGCTTAGATAAGTCACAAACCATTTACACAGAATGAATCAAAAAAATATATAGCTTTGAAATTATTTATTTAATTCAACAAAGATTTGTTTGAGTAAAATCACATTTTTTAAGGACAAGAACAATTTGCTTGAATGTACAAAAGTTTTTATTTGACATAATTTTGCTGAATCAAACAATTATATGTTAGAATCGTGCGCTTCGCGCATTGTCGGAACTTTCCGTTGCGTGCAGGCAATCGCAATCGTAGTCCTAGGTCTTAGTTTAAGTTATGTGAGATCGTGATTTGTAAGCGGTGAGATGTAAGTGAAGAAAATAATAGGTAAATAAGATAATAGGATTTAAATATTTTTACCACTAGATTTCTGTATAAAAAAAATAATAAAATAATTATCACAGATTGGTGAATATCAGAGTTCAATGTTAGCAGCTTAAATAAATTGCGATTCAATTCACCGCACATTTAACAATGCTTTGATTTTTCCGTTTTCATACTTTGTAACTAATTGTTAGTATATTTCCTCCTTTTTTGATATAACAGGTATTTCAGCAAAGGCAAGTGATAAGACATGCTTGCATGTATAAGTGCGTTGAGGTATCTGCTGTTCTATCTCCTACCCTTTTTGTCATAATATCTAGCACCTAACCATACAGTTATCCCTGTCACTCGTTCGCGATTCTTAGGATTCCTACGAGATTACTGAGGTAGTAAGTTTTGTAATATTCTTTGCAAACAAAAGTAGTACAAGTATCACGGGGAGGAAATTGTGTCTTCCGAAAAATAGCTTTTATCCGCCAGAGGGAATTTCATACCTATCGGGTGGCTATACTGAATACCGTATACGTCTTAGCCTGACAACTGATATTTCCGACGTAAATATTTAACATAACTAATTTTCCCCCAGGCCGACTGGCCTTGGAGTGTGGGTATTAAATAATTTAGTTAACTCCAACCAATGACGATCTTGGGGAATCGAAGACGAAACTACTCTTCTTACTTATTTCCCTCATTTCGTAAATCTTCAAAATTAATGTAAAGTTCTCCTAAAACAAACAACGCAAATCATCAAAATTTGCTGTGGAGAGAAACAATCGCCATCGCGATTAAAATAAAGGCGAAAAGGGACGCCAATAAATTCATCAATTCTGGTTAAGCTTTCTTCGAATTAACTAGTATTTTGACTGCGGTCCCAATTTAATGTGTCCGATATAGAAATTAGAGAATAAATTCGAAGTAGAAGAAAAGGCTGGAGGTCAGCACAGGCAGATTCCTGTGAATGTCATAAGGAACATAGAGTTTAGAAGACATCTTCGTAAAAATCAAGGTTAGTTTACATTTTTCAATTTTAACATTCATTAATTTCCTTTTCTTAACATCGAAATTCATAAAAAAATTGCAGAAAGAGTATGAAAGAATACTCCCGAATCCCACAAAAGAGTTAAAAATTTAATTAATTTAGAGAATTCCAATTTTTTATCAATATCCCTAGGATGAAACATTTCAGTATATTTTAAAACAAAAAATTTATGCAAGTAATATGATTAATTCAATAAAAATTGGATTTTTTAGTATGCTCCCATTTTGTGAACCTTCGCCATTAAAAGGTGAAGTCAAATAAATGGTAAAGAAAAATATATTTGTTTCAAACTGAGGAAGTTCTTTAAAAGAAGGAACTGTTGAATTGTTGAATCAAACATATTACGTATATTAAATCAAACAGATATATTTTCAAATCAAACTTGAGGTTATTTGTTCCAAGAGATCAAATATTTGAATCAAATCACGATGTAAAAAAAAATTATTTCATTAAATTAAAAAAATATATCTTTACCGCTATTTTAACGATTTTTACGATTTGGTTGAGTGAATGCATATTTGTTTGACTCAGGGAATTTTTTTTTCTCTGTGTATCAGACTTGCGTTGAACTCTCCTGATAGGTTCTTCCATAACTGAATCAAACTCAGAAAGCAATTCTACTACTTTTAGGAAGTTTCCGTTATTAAGCTGAAACAAATGTTCACCTGCTTCACGAGAAGCTAAGGATTGCGCGGCCAATAGTCTTATTATTGATTATTGTTTTTAGAATTCCTTTCTAACGCTGGATTTCCTTACCCATAATTCGTTGATATTCAGCATCAGTAGTTTGTTTCTGCTTTGATCGAGGGGGAAAGGAAACCGAAATTAAAGGGTACCGAAAGCACTTAGGCAGATGCATGCGATAAATCATAAATCGTATACATCAATATCGGAATAACGTAAACCAGTATAGAAAAGCGCTGCGTAAAGATTTTAAATTTTATTAAATGGTTCAAATTGTATTTTGATTTCGCAGCTTATGCCGCCCCTTTACGGTGCCGCCTCTCTCCATCACAGCATGGCACGGCCTTGTTGTATGTAAGCAATGACTAAAATTCAAAAATATTGATTCACTAAAAATAATCTGCTGCTGAATTTTTGCGTATTTTAACATAACAAATGTGACATTTGCTATGGGTTAGCTTTGATTTACTTAAGCGAATTATAGTAGGAATACTTCATTTCATCTCTTTTACACAAACTTCTTTTCGATATGATATATAAACGAACATTTATCGAATCACAGCAATGACTAAGGTTTCTTAAATTTCATAGAGTCGATAAATCTAAAAAAAAAATCAACATAATAGCAACACAGGCAAAGGTTTTGCTATTATTGACCATTTTCTATGAATATCTGCGTAATATCAAGAAAAAGTTATAACCACTGTTGAATGAAATCTACAAGGATTTTCTCACTGATTCAGTATCAATTAATCATTGAAACATAATACGGCAATAAATACACGAAATTATCGAGAAATCGTTTGCGGATAGTTTCCTTTTCCTGTGCACAGTGTATTATACAAATACTCATAGATTTTTACTATATTATCCTGTTTACATAACGTCTGGTTATGGTTGTTAAAGTTGCATAAAAACGATTTCATTATGCCTCGTTCCATGGGATAGAGGTGGTCTTTAAAAGAAAAGAAGAAATCTACATTACATAATTGGTCGTAAGCCTATGATTTAATGATCTACAATTTTGCAAGATTACCTTTATTTTCATAATTTAAGAATATTTTGTTGAGAATTGAAGCTGCAAAAGACAAGTCAAAACACTGTTTTAGAGTCCAAACGTTACCTTTTATATCAAAACGTTTGATGCAATTACTGTAGATTGATTGACATTCACCACTCTAGGCTGAAATAAAGTTAAAGATGAATGCTTTAAATGAAGAATGAATTGGGATTCAGACCAATGGGCATGTGTAACTGTTATCCAAAGTTTATTTTGATTTCAAATGTGCCAGAATAGTATAGCTTAACTTAGCCAAAAATTGAAACCTCCCTTTTGTGATGTTATTGGTCCCTTTAATAGAATATTGAAATATGAGGAATATATCTGGGATTGATTGGGCTATGTTTTCATGGCAGATACAGTTACTTTCTTTTTTTTTCACACCATAATGTATATACTTTTTTTGAGCCTTCAATTATTTGATTTGAGAGCTAACAACCGCTTGTTTTGTATGTAGAACGATTTACATTTAAAATGCTATTTGCAAAAATCTGTGGTGCGATTTTGTTTGATGTTGAGTAAAAAGCAAGAATGTCAAGTGGATTGCTCTTTATATAAAATTCCTTAGCATTTTCGTATTTTTTTTTTCATAACAAAAGCATGAAAACGATTCTTTATTTATTTTGTAATAAGTGTAATTAAAATTTTGAGAAAATCAATCACTTCTGACACTTTACACTTGAAATTTTTCATGTTGATTTTGACGAGAAGAGTCCTTAGATCAGAATAGCTTAACCATTAGATACTGAAAATTGCAAAAGCTAAACTCAAACGAGGCATATTTGTAAACATACAGAATTATAAAACTTTTGAAACTGCAACAGCTCGACGCTATATCTTCTAAGAAATAATAGATAAGACTCAGGAGCTAACAAGTACCCTGCAAAAAGTGTCCAACGTTATTGTGAGCTGGTGTAAGGGGGAAGACATTACCATCTACCTACACAAAACCGTGATCGTTCCATTCACAAGGATAAGGAAGTTGGAGGGACTATAACTCTTCTAGGTGAACAAACACACTTCTCTATGGGGATAAAATATCTAGGAATCTTACTTGACAAGGCATTATACTGGAATCCCCACCTGGATAAGCTAATTCACAAAGTTAAAATGTCTCTCTGGAGATGCAGAAGGCTTTATGGTAAAACTCGAGGAATATCCCCCAAGAGAATGTATTGGTTGTATATGGTTCGTCTTATAAAAACGTATGTCGCCGTTATCTGGTGGAAGAAAACCCAACAGGTTGCAACGAAAGCTAAACTTCTGGATCTTATACCTCTGCATACACTTTGGGCAAGGGAAGCTAGGACAGTTGTTTACAGATACTGGCATCTTGAGCACGGAAAATAAATGTTATAAAGAATCAAACAATTGTAGAACGATTTACTACAATTTGTTTGAGAATGTACGACTGGCTACAACTTGCACAAATCCCTACTACTCGATTGTGGTTAACGGATTGAATTTCTATTAAAAACATTGTTGTAAAAATTTAGTCAATGATCTATTTCAAATGTTGCTCCAATAATGTACAAGTTTTAGTTACAAAAGTTGTAAAAAAATGCAACAATATTGTTCTAAAGATTGTATCGCATAATACAATATGTATGCAGTGTTCTTATAATTGTAATGGTTGAAAGAACAATAAAACGCAATAACAATAACTTTTCTTATGTTTTCGTATCTCCAATAGCTTCCCAATTTACAGGTCAGCTACGAGAATATTACCAACACCTGTGCTGTTTCTCAGGTATGTGATGATACCATCCCTCCAAACATTTGACAGATTTGAAGTAAAAAAAGAAAACTACGGAAGACTTTATTCCGAAAGAATTGTGAACCTGATGAAAATCATTTGACTATATAAAACCAAATGATTTATTAAAAAAAATAGTTGTCGTTGCGACATCTATTGGTGAATAACCAATACTATCTGGGTTTAATCCTAAGGCACGAAATATTTGGTTCATGCATTTAGGTAAGATCCGATAGTAAAATCATCTGTACAAATAGGTGATGATTTATTTATAAACTCACTCATTTTCTATTATTTATTTTGAAAAAATTAGGAGGCTTTATATCAAAAATTGCCGTAATCTTGTCCTGCATGTCTCGACACAAAGATCGTTGGAAAAAATAATACATTTATGTGAAACAATAACCTACCATAACATTAAAGTATTATCTGCGATAACATGATAATTATGAAAGATCTGCGGCCTGGTTACATAATTGTGTTAATGACTGCTACAATATTTTCCTGCAATATTGTAGCACATTCTGTCATGTGCTGTCACAGAATATAACAAGATCCATGACACAGTTCCGTCTATGCCTACGGACATGATGTGCACCACAATATCGTTGAGATAATTCCTACCATCTATGCTACCACAAGAGGGACCGTTGGAGTTGTAATAGTGGCTCCTTGATTAAGATTGATATTAACCTTTACACTAATGGTTCCAGAATGCACACAGGAGTAGGGGCAGGAATATACTGTCCCAAACTTCTAATTGAACGAATATATAGTTTGGGCAAATATGCTACAGTTTTTCAAGAAGAAATCCAGAACTTCTAATTGGGATATCTTTAAAGACTGCCAAAACGCATGTTACCCATTGAACCGAACATAAACCTGTTGTAACACCACGAGACTATCTCATGCGAAGATATTTACATTGTCCAGCCGAGATATGGCCAGGAAGCTGGTAGAACTTGACAAAAAGTCAGTCAGGGTTTTAGCCGCAGGCCTTAGCGGCCATGCCCGATTAAGGAAACACCTACACAGAATGGGGTTTACTCAAGAGGAGGAGTGCCGTCTATACCTAAAAGTGGAGGAAACAGTTATGCACATTTTTTGGTAAATTTCTCTGTTTGGTGGTGCTTTTGTAACGCTTGATAGTGTGAGAAAAATCCGGTGAGTGAATTTCTGGAACTTGCCAAAAGGAAGGGTCTACCCAGCGAACTCTAGAATTACTTTGCCGGCTTATGATGGACCCTGTGAAAGCAAATTACATTTTGAGATAATTTAAGAAGTAATGAACGGGAATAGTTACAACAATTTTACAATAGATACACCACTTCAATAATTTTTTGTGAACTAAACAGAACAGATATATAGTGTCACTAATAAAATCTTTTTGAGCATCCTCTGTACGATCAATCTAAAAAGAAAAAAAAAGCAACCGTATTGTGTTGTAGAAGGACGGGTAATATGGTGCACAAACATAAAAGATGTTAGAGAGTTTAAAAATAAAATATTTTGATAAAGAATGACTTCGTTTAAACAGGAAATATGCGTTCTAAAATCGAAACATCGAGATTGATCCTGTCCTCGTCTCGACCCGTCCCGTACCGTCCCATCCCGACATCGCGCGTGATGCAGCCACGTCCGCGAGACCCGCGCTTGATCAGTTAAGCTCTCGCAGCATGGAACGCAGGCGAAGGCATACGATTTCGTAGCGAAGGCGCGCGCTCGCATCATGGATCTCGAAATAAAAAAGGCGGAAATGCATATCATAACGTCATTTACGAAACACAATCTATCTTCACTCATTGACGCCGAGAGCTGAAGAGCTGCGTTGCGCGGCGTACCGTCGACGCTTCGAGCACAAAAGAGACGTAACGAGAACCGTGCGGGAGGAGAAAAGAAGAAAAAGAAGAGGAGCATCCGAAAAAAACACGATAGAATGAGTTCAGATTATAAATATTTGCCACCGGTTCCTGTTGTAAATTTTCCAGAAAAACAAATAATTAAGTCGATAGAAAAAACGCTGCGTATATAAACGAGCTACTTTAAACTTTAAGGGAGCTAGTGGAAGGGGGTACTGGAGAGGGAACAGAGGTGTAATACTACAGCTTTCGTATGGGTATACTAAATAACTGACTGTATCTAGTTTAAAAATATATCAAATTAACAAAAAAAAATTGAATAAACAAATGTAAATTAAATTCTCTTGCAAAAAATTTCTTAAATATTAGAATTTCTAGAACGTGGAAGACCCTCAATTTTATAAAGCTAACTCAAAAGAATATTAATGTGTAAAACATTAGTAAAATGTTCCATGGCTTTGTTACTATAACCTCCTTACCACTGGGCCATCGAGCTTTTTTGTGATGTGAAATGATAACATTTTACGTGAATACCATGAATAATCAATAAAACTGGTCCTAAATTACTCCCCTGAGGAATTCCAGACGTCGGTGTAAAACAGTCAGAATCAATGCCCAAATACGTCACAAAACGCTTTCTATCACAAAGGTATGACCTAAATAATGATAAAAGCGGTGATGAAAATCCAATAATATCTAATTTATTGATAAGCAAAGAGTGGTCAGTTCGATCAAAAGCCTTGGGAAGATCGGTTTATATGAGATCAACCTGCTTGCAGGAATCAATACCGGGTTTGTCAAGTTTTCTTTAAGAACATTGCTCGAATGATTCAGATAAGAACAGAAAGCCAACGAATAATTCAGGCCGCTGGTCGTTGTTTTGTTTTATTTAAATGCGTGTTGTTACTTCACAGTACTAGACCAATATTGTGTGATACGAATATTGTGGTTGATCTAAAAGTAATATGTTTTGGAGCACAACCAACACAAATATTGATTTGATTTAACAAAAATAATTGAACCAAGGTTAGTGTCTTCTGTTAAGTTGCAAAGTGTGTTGGATAGATTCGCGAAAGTGTTGAATGAACACATAAATGTGCAACACTTCGTGGTTTGTTGAATGAGCCAATTGCTTTCTCTCCGTGCAGAGATGTTTGTTTTGATCAATTTCTGGTTGAAAAAACATAAACTAATAACAAATAATCCGTATTGATGGCAATTTGGTTCTATAATGTCAGAACCTTGTAATATTGCCTTAATACACGTACTGTCATACAGGCAAGGTCGTGCGGCGCACAAGGGCGCCATCTTTTGCCTGGCAACTCATATTTTAAACATTTTTAGAAACTTCACAAAAAATTTCAATAAAAACGAAATATACCAAAACCAAGGTTTATAGAATAAAACGTTTTCTAGTAATTATCAGCCTCTTCTTCCTTCAAATAACAAATACTAAATGACTCTAAATGATTTAAGCAGTGAAAACAAGTTATGAGCAAAGTAATTTTGGCTCAATAAAGGTGAGAATCAGTATTTTATACAACGGTGTCAAAAGAATTTGGTACATGACTGCTTATTGTTTTTTTTATATAATATTCTTCCACATTACCAAGATGGAACAGACTACGTTTCATAATTTATAAGATTGAGATTTTGGGCATTTTTTTGGAATGCATTCAATAATTACGAATTGCGCTAACTTGAAACTATCTAAAGGCTAGACTGATGGTAGTATAAATAATGTTATTATTATTATCTCATAGGTATTTTTAGATAGCTTTATTCTTCAATAAACAAAACGTAAATAACAGTATATAACAAATTAAAACTTTTTCTGCCTTCTGCATTAATTTATAATTGCAGATAATCCTCACCATAACCAGCTAAATCGAAATTTGCAAATAATAAATCTTAATGCCGAATAACTTAAATTCCAGCAATTTCAAAGTTGTTAGAACTTGTGTATGCTGATTTTCCTTTTTCTTTCGTTTGCATTACTCATATTTCTTAGATTTCTAGGGAAAAGCTTTAAACAAGAGATTAGATTTACATTCCAGGAACAGTTTATTATTTTACCCACAGATTACACCCTTGTAGTTACCAAAAATATAAATACATACTAAATTAGATTCTGCAGTTTTGTGTTTGTAGGCGTAAAAGTTCAGTTTTTTATTTTTGTTTCCAACTTTGAAAGCTTGGTCTTCAAATAACTAAGTGCTTCTGTATAGATTTCACTAGTACCTTCAAACCATTCCGAGAATTCATAAAATTTTACGACAGTAAAACATTTACGATAGATAAGAGAATGGTAAATTGCTTGAATTATTGTAAAATGATTTCAAAGATCAATTCTAACTTCATATCAACCAATTGCCAAAACATACGAGGTAGGCGCCATGAATTCTCGTCCTGACAAGCTTATACAGGTTCCAGCGTGTTCAAACTCCTTTGCGTCATAGTTGCATGTGTGCGACGCCTACACTATATACGAGGTAGGCGCCATAAATTCTCGGCCTGACAAGGTTATACTGGTTCGAGCGTGGTCAAACTCTATTACAACATAGGTGCATATTGCGAGGCCTACACTATATATATTACGGCTCGAAGAGTAGTAGTTTTTAGTAACCAACCAGGCAACGTGACTAGTGCATGAAAATGTCTCAGATAACAAAAATTAAGTACCGCGCGGTCATTAAATTTTTAACAAAAGAAGGGCATACGTCACACTAAACAACGTTTAGACGGCGTTTATGGCGATTTATCACCTTCATATTCCACTGTGAAAAAAGTGGGCAAAACGTTTCCGTTTAGGACAAGAATCTCTTGAAGATGCTGAGCGCCCACGTCGGCTAAATGAACTGATAACGTCTCAAAACATTTCAATTATTGAAGAAATGGTATTAGCAGATCGCCGTTTGAAAGTGAAGGAATTAGCGGTGATATCTGATATTTCTGAAACAAGTATTCGCCGAATTCGCTCTCCAATGTGAACGTCGGGCCGACTGTGCGCGCTAGTTTTTAAACATTTGAGGAGACTACCCGAAACCGTCCTCTATCCAAAAAGGAATCGATGGAATTGCGACTTTAAAGAGCGCATACAACTGTCAAATTATGCATCTTTGCTGCATAAATTGAGGGATAATATTTGTGCAAAACGTCGAGGAAAATTGACAAAAGGTGTTCGACTAGTGCACGTAAATGCACCCGTTCATAGTGCCGCCATTTCACAAGCTGCCGTTCGCGAATGCAGCTTTCAAGAACTGGAACATCCACCGTATACTCCGAACATGGCTCCAAGTGATCATTACTTATTTTCCCATTTAAAGAAAGACCTTAGGAGACGTCACAATATTAATTGCGCTTACGTTGTTTAAAACAGTACGACATATCCGTACATAATGCAGCAAATTATTCTCATTGCTTGTAATTTTAAAAAGACTAAGGTAGAGGTTGTCTCCAAAATAATGTTCAAACAAATGTGAACTTTTAATGCAGAACAACACATTAAAAAAGGGCATAGAAAGAATAACCAAGATAATGCTAAATAGCTCAATTTATGCCCCTAATCTTCAAAAACAGCACTGAAATATTTCCTGGTGCCACCTACCTGAAGGAGATATAGTCATGCCGTCCTAGATAATAGCGATAGAAACCGGAATACAGATACCATACTTACATATACAATGATAAAACCTTTAACGTACAACGTTTCATAAACATTTTCAAAACATATCGGTCAATGTAATATTTTTTTTCTTTTTATTACTATTTACCACGTGTACTAATTTATCTATAGTTTTTTTTTAATATATAATAAATAATAATAAAAAGAGGAATAAATAAACTTAAGTATTAACTCATTAATTATTAAACTACATAAAAATAATCCCTATTTATTACAATAATTACATTATTAAAGAAATAATTTAATTATACTGTATCATATAAAAAGCTTTTTCATTACTCCATTCACTTGCCCCTAATTTTAATTATTAACCTTAGGTTTTTTCCTATTATTTTTATTTTTCTTTTATTGGATATCGTTGAAACTGGCCGATGAGTGCCGATGTGTTTTTTAAAAATGGAACCGGTCGCCTAATTTTTCAATAGAATTTTGTGAGGTCTGGACCATTTTTTCATCCCTACCTTTAATATGAATATTTTCTTAAGTTAAAACTAAATGATTTACTTTGGAAGAAACATTTTTCTGTCTTGGATTTTCTTGATTTTCTAACCGTAAGAAAATATGTATTTAATCCACATAAAATTTCAAGAAAAGCATTTTCTTATATTCCACATCCTTACAGTCTTGAAATAAAAATATTTTCTTTAATAGAGGATGGCTTCGTAAAAAGTTCGAATAATCTTTATTTGTCCATCATTTTCAACCAAGCTCCGTTTTTGTTCTCCCGAATATTCGACGTATTTTTGGTCTTGGTACATCCTGTCCTCCTACTTTTTTAATTAATTGAATGATATGAATGATGAATACCAGTACACTGAAGACGGTATAAAGTCTCCAAAATCAGGTGAATGCAAACATGATTTGCTGTTCTAGATAGTAATCTAGAACTTATTTGAATTACGAAGAAAGCAATAAATTCCCAAGGTTAATCTAATCGTACCCAAGCTTCACACAAATCATAAAATTTCTGTATACATCCACATACATATATGGTTGCAATAAAACTGTTCACACGTTTTTTTCGCATCCGTGTACGAAATTTTCTCTCTATAGGGTACCTTCATTAAAAGTTTCACATTACAAGTTCCTCGACCAATTCACAACGGATATTTTACAAAACTGGTCTTCCGCCGTGCTACTACACTATAGTACTACTACTACATACACATATTATGCGTTTACTATACATTCATTTATACCTTATCCATCGCTTCGACCACGACGTAAATGCACGTATTTGAAGCAGTAGCAGGTAAAAAGAGCAGAAGAGAAGAGAAAAAAAACGAGAACCATTTAAGAAGATATTTTCATCAAATCCTCGTACCTGAAAGGTAGGGCCTTCAATGTCCATTGTTACTAAATACACTTGACACAGAAACCTAATGGGCCGTAGTGGTAATGCTGGTCGGTCGCATAGCGTGTTGTCGTGCATACTTAGAATTTTTCGAGATAAGGTGGATCGATCTGTCGGATTGCGATCTTTTACAAATTGAAAACAGGATTGATTCGAATCTCAAGACGTACTATTGGGGATACTCGAACCTGTTGACATTGGGTATTCGCTTGTCTCGAGAGAAGACGATAAAAGAACAATGCGGCCGTCTGAGAGACCTATTTCTTTCTTATTGTGAGGATGTAATAGCTAATTAGATGTTATTGCCAGATAGGCGATCTGGTATGAATATCATTTGTTTGGGAGTGAATATGAGCTACTGGATAATCATTACACACTTTGTTTTCATGTTTCCGTTTCAGCATTTTTGTTAGAATGATTTGATTGTAAAGTATGTGTCAGAAATAACTGGACAAAATTTGAACTCCATTCTTTATTGGTAACTCTGGACCATTGTTTTTAATATGACGTTAACTCTGTTTGATATCTTTCATCATACTTTCGTTTACTTTTCTTGCTGATCTGCTGATGATGCTCACCAATCATTTTCTTATTACTTAAAAGTGTTGCTCAGAATTGTTCGATTGGTATAGAGTCTAGATCTACATTTTCCAAAGTGGTACATGTGAATCCCCAGAGGTCGATTTTGTTTCGTTGTGTGGGGTCCACGAGATTTAAAAGAGGGTACATCAAGTCATGGTCAACGTTTAAGCGTTAAATGGCATAATACACCTAACACAGACTGTGTGTTTATGTACAAGTTTGTAGAAGCTTTTATCCAAGCAGTGTCCAGACTTGTTGAGAAGTAATTAAACACTAGTCATTCGTTTTCTGAATTTTGGTTATTGCAAGAAAGTTGTTGATAACTTCCATCATCATACCTCATGGAAAGGGGTTTTGCGCGGTAACTAATCTTCCTACGAAACAAAAGAAATCGGTTGCAAATCACTAGCTGTGAAGATCCGAAGTTGTACCTCACTAAATTGACACCAAGTATTGAACAATTGCTATAAAAACATCAAATAGATAACGGTATTATTTGTGCATTACCTATGTACGAGGGTGTATCAAATATAAACGGGACTCGTTTTTTTTTTAAATTCTAACTTTATTTAACTTTTAAAAAGAAAACCAGAAATACATTTTTCCCATCGGATTGGGAGCTTTTTTATTCCATCATCGTAAAAACTCTTCGAACGTTCGTGTAACCATTGAAGCACAAATGCTTCCACCGCTTCGTTGTCGTCGAAACGCTGGCCGCTTTTTTAAGGGGTCCTGGCTAATGGTGAAAAACCGAGGCCAATAATAATAATAATAATTATAATAATAATAATAATTTAAGAGGAGAGATGGAAGTCACAAGGTGACAAGTCTGGACTACAGGGTGGATGTTCCAGCGTTTCCCATCCTAATGCATCCGCTTTTTGCATCGTGGCGTTAGCCACATGAGGCCTGGCGTTGTCATGCAGAAGAATGACACTTCTGGCCGATCCAGTACTTCACAATAATATTGCGCATTAATTGTGCATCGATCGTGGAGCAAATCAACGTGAAAAGCATTTTGCCGATCAAAAAAGACGTTCTCGACCTTTTCACGCCCTCTAGCCGTGCAAACATACGGGTACTTGAGAGGGTGTTGTTCCCGAACTGTGTCTGTAATCGCTGTAAAATTTCGGTTGGGTTCATCCCCTCCTTGGCCAAAAACTTGATGATAATCCGCTGCTCTACAGAGACATGCACTTCTTTCTCGCTCATGGTTTCTTTTGATACTAAAGGGATCCTGCGCATCACCCCTTCCAGGTCTAGAAGTCCTCCAGAATTTTTAAGAAAATCAGTCCCGTTTATATTTGATACACTCTCGTATATTTTGAACCAGGTTTAATTTTATGTAAGAATTTTATTAGGTTCTGACTTGCCTCGTCAAAAATCTAAATATACACTTGCAATCTGTGTCTTTTCAATAAATATCTGAATAAAAATTATACATGTTTTTTTTTCAATTGTCTATTCTGCCAAAACTCTATTGAATGAGTAGCTGTAGTTGGCGTTCTTCGGTAATAATACATATCTTGTGGTCCCACAAGAATTATGAGATAGCTCTTCCATAATGGTAAGAAGCGAAAAGTGACTGTAAATGTTAAAATATTTTCATCATCTATTATTACGGCATACTGACGAACAATGCAGTAACGGCCTTGAAGATGTTCCATAAGAGTGTGGACGAAACGTCGGCAAAAGCTATGACAACGACGCGGTTCCAATCCCGAAAGCAAGAGTATAGCCTACATTAGACATGTTTTCATCAGTTTTCGATGTAGAAATTTGAACAGAACGGTATTCATCGTTATCGCCTTCTCGTTTCCTTTTGAAAACTTTTTGCAATGTGAGAACTTAGGCCAATGGTAAAAGGTTATCTCTATTTTACTGTCCTTATCCTTTCAAGTGTCCATTAAGCAGTTTTCTTAAATTTAATACTACATTTGATTGCCTAATGTTGATTCTACTAATGCACATAACCTTAACATTACTCGTAAGAAGTAGAAAAGTCCTCATTTATTTATTTTTTTTTTTTTCGAAAAATTGAGATATAAATAAACACTAAATTCTTTAAAATTATTCATAAAACAAGCTACACTCCATATAGCACAGGGGTAAAACAAGAAAACTCAATCAAAATACTAAAATTTTAAACGTTAAAATTCCAGATCTTAAAGCCTGAAAGTGAAAAAGTCGGCACTCGGCATTTTTACACGTAATATGTAAGTTAGCACAATGTTTTTTAAGAGACCAGCCTACAGAAAGCATGTTTGCGGCAACATCAACAGTTGGTTTGTTGAAAGTTCAAACATTTTACAATGTATTTAACACTAATTTTGAAATTACTTCGGCAGTACATTGTTGTACTCGTCTGGAAGCTAATAGAATTGAAGGTGACGATTGATATGGTTCCATTGTACGTACCATTACATTAACCACAGAATGATTTTTAACGATCTGTTGTTTCGTCCACACATAACCACAGTTTTTTTTTTATCTTTCAAGTCCGATTAAATTCCTTTTTCAACATGTTCACGAGCAGATGGCACAATTCTTTGTAACGATACCCGACTTGGTAATTTGCAGTCCAAATATTTATTCCAAAATAAGACATATGCTTCCTTATCTAGTAAATTAAACGGTAGATTAAATAAATTAAATTTAAATTTGTCATAGTGTCGTGTGCAATTTTTTTTTGAAAAATGCTGTTTACTATTTACGCGACGTAGACAATCCCTTTTGGGCCAACACATTAAAGGGATATTACAAACTACACATTGAATTTTAACGCCATCATAATTTACGTCAGGCATTTCTGCTATAAATTCTGTAACTTTGTCCAACATTGGTCGTTTTCGCGACGTAGTCAACATTTTTAGAACAAACGTAGAACTACGACATAGTATTTACGGCAGCGTACATGTATACACAACAGATCTGGTTAGGACTCGCAGTTATACTGAGGGTTGTATCGAACCTCCGCCACTGCCCGCTGGCGCCAGTAAGCAACTCTAGTAATAATACTAGTTGGAAGTGGAATCTTGTCCTGTATAAGAGCCCCATACAAACAATTAATTATACTATTGTGGGTTGTGCATGCCAAAAGAATGTGATTAAGATCAGTTACTTGGTGACCACAAACGCATTCGGCTGAGTCAATCAGACCCAGCCTCTAACTGTTGCTTGCTGGACTCCTTTTTTAACGAAAGTGCTTCTTGTCACTATGTGTAAGATGAAGAACAAAAATTAAACGAGTGGAAATTACGGGGAAGAGGTCATCAACACTGCTTCGCCTCGTGATAATAAGGAACTAAAACTAGTTCAACTGTCAAAATACAACACTTTCCAACAAAGGCAAATAAATGTCACAACAATATACAAAAAAATAATTTATATTATATACACTAAAGAGTTATATAAAGAAATTAAGATGCGCTATGCACATTATACAAAAATGAGAACAATTGTACAATTTTGTAATTATAATTTTGATGGCTTTTTAGCTGGCATTGATTAATTTTAATATAGAATGTTGTGAGTCAAGACCATCTTTATCTCAACTCTCAAATTCAAATATACCTTGGAACATAAACCTTTCTTTATTTTCATCTTTTTAATCATCACAAACCAAAACAATGCATTATGGTACCTGCAAATGAATCATTTGTTCAGGTAAACAAACAAAAGTATTTTTTTAAGATTCATGAATACAAATTTATCCCAATAATTGTAGAAATAAAGCTACGTAGAAAGCAAACCTAACTCCAAGAAAGAACTAAATGTAGGGAATTTTTATCAATAATTTACAATTCAATAAAAAATATTTCAAGCAAAATTACATTAGAATTTCCCAAAAAATGCTAATATTGTGAAAATAAGGAATATTGCTTGGAAAAAAATATATTTACGTATGTAGGTACAATAAAAAAACCACTTAGATCTCGTAGGTAGGTATACGATTCCTCACGTGGCCTCTATATTTACCGTAACAACGTAGTCAGTGCAAGGTTAGGGTGCGAGGGACCGGAAACACAGGGGGAACCCACCCTCGCAATACCACCGGAAGTCGTGCAAGACCCTGAATGGAGGCTACCTGTCACCAGGCATGATGCCGAATAGTAGTACATTACGTTCTACTCTATTTTTCTCTCTCTTTTCGCTGATATTTCTTGTGAACCTTATGTGCCATCCTTCTCGCACATCTTGCAATATCTCTGTTGCATATAAGGGAAGAAAAGAACATTCTAAGAAGGTTAACATATGGTTTATTCCGTGGATTGCATCACAGAACCTCTGCTATTGCTCAGGGGTGCATGGTCATGTCTATTTTTTTACAAATATATGTGGCAAGAGGTGCAAAATACGAAGAACAACGTAGACAAAACAGATAAATTTAGATCTGAATGAGGGGCTGACGGTTGCATGCTGGGATACATAATTGTGTAAATCAGAAAGGAATTGATGAATTAATGTGAACAGTGGGAGGTGCTTGTAAATTGAGAGTCCATTGTCAATGTAATAAAAAATTAATTTTACTGTGACTGTGGTTATAGTGGCTCCTTTAATATAATTGAAACACGGTTCTCACACGGTGTATAATACGGTTACAAGCTAGAAGATAGAATGTACGTGAATATAATTTATTTTTCTAGAATGTTTTGTAGCAATTATTTAATATCACAGCTGCTTTGCTTTATTTATCTTACTCACTACTTATTTTCTTTTTGTAATTTTTTTTTGTTTAATTAACTGTTTTGAATGAAATTAATAATGCGGAATAAATTAATGTTTATAGACACTTTTATTTCGTATTCCATCTGCCTTTTTTAAATTATTTGCCCCTGTATTACTTGTTCTCTGCGTTTTCCTATATTATTTTCTCAATCTTCTTTTTCTCTCTTTATACGTTTTGGATTTGCATTGGATCCCTCGATTTTTCTCTCGATCTTACTGCGTATTGAGTTTGTTTGCCATTTTTATCCTAGACCTTAGCCATCATGTCGCTTTCTTTCTTCTGTAACGCATATTAAACCATCCAACCTTTTTTAGTGTGCAAGTAATTTTGTTGTCTCCCAATTCTAAGCAACAGTCCAAGGCATGGATTCTACATGCGCTGTATTTCCTGTCTGTCCAAAGCGTCTATGGAGCGTATATACACATTGAGAAAATGTGAAATTAGCTATATCTACATATGTACGGCGAGAGAGCGAGGAGGGAATTGAGTGGAATCCAATCGATTCGATGCGGGTCGTTAGTACGCTTGTAATAGCGTTGACATGTAGACCTACTGTGTGCAAGAACGCACGTAATAATTTGAAGTCATGGTCGCCTGGAAATGATAGTTTCGCATATTTATTTTTATCTGTCAGCTGTCAGCGTACGAGATTTGGTTGAGTTATCTACAATAATATCGCGTCAGTGTGAGTTTGAAATGTTTAAGACACTCGACAATACCGCCAGTTGTAGAGTGCGGTCTGTAATAAGATTCCTGAACGCCAGAAATGTGAAGCCATGTGACGTTCACCGTCAAATTCAAGAAGTCTACGGCAACGATGCGATGGACGCATCATCGGTTCGGCGATGGTGTCGCAATTTCAATGCGGAGAGAGACAACGTTCACGACGAAGAGCGTCCAGGGCCTCCGTCCGTCAAAATCTTAATTAGCTCAGTTTTTATTTCTTTTGAAATTTCCCTTTTTGCTAGAAATGTTTTTTTTTTGTTGCATTAAATAGCTTGCCCGCTGTTCCTGTCCTTTCATCTATTTCGTCATCAAGTCGTCCGTTCTGTAACAGGACCGAGCCCAGATATTTAAATTTCTTTTTCTAGTTTTGCATCTTCTACTCTTGCTTCAAGAGTCTCCTCGTTTCTACTTATTATCATCATCTGCTATAAATTTAAATAAACCAAATTGTTTTGTACGCATCTTCACCTCAGCCAAAGAAAGGCCGTCAAGCCAAAAGCAAGATCAAGACAGCAGTTATCTGCATTTTCGATATTGATGAGATCCAAGTTAGACAACTGATGCTACTATAACGTCCTAAGGCGGCCAATGGAGGATGTGACAAAGAATCGTCTAGAGAAGTGGCACAGAAACGACTGGGTTCTCTACCATGATAACACAAAGTCACATATCGCTTGCACTGTACGGCAGTTTTTAGCAAAAAATATCATGGACACTGTTCCTCATCCAAAGATGAAAATCAGGCTGAAGGGGCGAGAATTTGACATGATACAGGAGACTGAAGCTAAATTGCGGACGGTGCTGAATCCATAAACAAAATAAGACTATCAGAATACATTTCATTCGTGATTAAAGGCACTGGGACAATGTTTCATCTCCTAAGGGAACTGAAACACCCCTTGCTGTTAGAAATTAAAGAATTATTAAACCAGGGAGTATGCATGTATTCTGAAACGTAGCTGTCGCTAGCAGCACGAATATTCAGTTCAGTATGTCCACTCGTTCAACGTCAAAATCCCTCTGGCGGCTGTGTGCTCTGTATCAGTAGCTCCAACTTCTTTTATTGCCTCTTATCGCTGCAGCGGGGGTGCTACGAGATTATTTTAAGTCCAGCCAAAGGCGATTGTTGAAAAGTAGCTTGTCTTCTGTTCATTTTCTTCACATCCTAAATCCTTAATTTTAATGGAATATTTTTCTACAGCAATTGACAACATAAATTCAGTAGTATCTTTAGCATCATTTCGAAAATTAAGTAATAGTCTCGTTCGTTAGTAAATTTTAATATTGTATAGTTGTTGGAGGTGTTAAATGTTATAGAGTAGCATAGATTTAGTCTTCCAGCTGCGTCCTTGCATGACATGCATTATGCTATTTTTAAAAATGAGAATATTCGTTTTAAATTTATTATCAAATTATATTTCGGTATATTTCGAAAGGTATAGTTATCCAAATTAGCCGTGATTAAACAATCGCTATCGCGATTAAAATGAAGCAGTAGAGGGACGCTAATCAATTTCTCAGTTTTAGTCAGAGTATTCATCCAGGTAGCACGCGTTTGGTTGTGTTCCCATTTTCCAAGTGGTCAGCGTTTAAAAAAGTCAAGTTTGGTGGTTTAAGAATACGCAGGGTTCCATTACGTAACATATAAACTTAGGGTTTATATTGGAACGTCACAATTCCAGGTTAGTTTTCTCTTTTCAAGTTTTAATACTGGTAAAATGTAATTAATTGATATCTAGTTTAATTTAAATTGCCCCAAGAGTGTCTAAGAATACTCCCATACCTTTAGACCGCACAATTAATTAATTTTGAAAAATCATCGTTTTTCTTGTTTTTCCCTCGTTTAAAACAACACAATACGTAGGAAACGCCAAATGATACAACCGAAACCTTTTATGTCTTCGTCGTATTCTCCAACTCTAATGCAGTTGAATTCGAACATCGTAATAGTTTTTCTAGGTACTTATACATATGTCGGCGCATTCATTTAAACCGAGGCTACGAAAATCGACGTAACTACTCCATGCGTCGGGCATAAATAAACTCTAACCGCTCAATAGAAATCCTGTTTATCGAAAGCTGGAGCATGTCGATAGATATCTTAATTAAGCCGTGTATTTATCCGTTTGCTCTTTACCAAACACAAAACATCAGAGATAAAAGCTCAGATACTTACACTTCCAATCAGCGTTAAGCGTACCCGATTATCGATCGTCATTTTTTATCAGCGATCGGGATAACGAAGAACTCGAAGCTCGTCCTCGTCCTCGTCGAGTGTATCGACCGAAATCTTAATTTCGTCATAAATCAGATGGAAGAATAAGAAAAATCAGCGTCCCGGCCACGAGGTAAAACGATAGCGCGCGCACACACACCGCATCTTTATGCATTGGCCAGGATCACAGGAAGAGAGGAAGGCGACTCACGTTTGATAGAGTAAGAAGGCGAATCACAAATAGTTAGACGAAGGCAATAATTCGAGTCGAGTGAGTTGCATCTTAATGGATTTCGCTGTTAGACGAGGACGAGGCGAGCGTATTGACGCGTAAGCGGCGTACAGGGAGGGGACGGGAAGAAAGAGGCGATGAAAGAGTACTCGCCATATGCAAATAAATTTTTATTGTTCGTCTGTAGATGGACGTATTCGTCACATCTCCGCGTAGACGTCAATTGTTTCCTATAACTGTCATTTCGGTTTGTTTCTCGGTACATCGACTTGATGTTTTTCTGACTAGTGTTAATGAAAATTTTGACGAACTGACTGTTCAACACTTTTATAGACAATTATGCCACGAGGAGAATGTATTTGTTCATATTATTCTTGAAAGATGTAACCGCTCAGTTGTCTGAATGAAGTTAATATAGCTAAAATTTTAATGGAAAAGAAATCATACTCGTGGAAATCATACTAGTGGATCTGAAACTTCTATTTACAGATTTTCAGCAAAGTTTCGACTGTATTAAAAGAAGAAGACTGATTATGATAACACTAAAATCTACAGAAATTAACATTAAAGCGCCATGAGAGGAAGCTAAAAGGATAGAGATAAACAAGGGTGTTAACAATGAGATGTTACCATGTAAGATAAATGAACAAAAGCAGCATCTAAAGCAAGAAAAAGTCAAACAATCTGATGATGTGGAGAGAATAAGAAAAAATAATAATTGCGATACCGGGAAAGGAAACCAAATAAGAATCAGGTCTAGGATTTTAAGAACAATTCTAATTCCAGGAAAGATTTTATAAAATAAGTATAGATTAGAAGCAAGTAAATAACTAATACATGGTCTCAAACAGATAGTGAAATGATTGAACCATGTATGGAGAGCAAAGTCGGATATTAAAATAAGAAACCCCAGGGAGAGATAGAAAAGGCAGATCTAGATCAAAGGGCATGCACGAAATCAAGGAAATTTTTAAAAAAGCAGGAATTGGAAACACAGACGAAGAAACAAGAGATAGAGGAGTATAGAAAATATATCGCAAAATGTGAACATAAGATTCACCAAGCCTTCTAAGAAGATCTGATTAGCCTTAGAAAGCTAAACGTCACTTTAGACATTATATACAAGTATGGCAAATAAAACTTGCGACAGCCGTAACCTGTGTATGAAATAAAGAGACTGGCTGTTGAGTAGTAACAATTATAAAACATACAGAAACGCTTGACAAAAGATTATTTATCTGTTACTATATGCAAATAACATATTGTTTTACAATGGTTCTAGAATCTTGGATTTCACGAAAAGATGAAAGTCGCTATAGTCATTCAAACGATCGAGTTTCGTTACATACAACTATTTCTTTCTGGCATGTACACCAATCGTACAGAAAATCTGCCAAACCTGTATACATATATCTCTATTTTCTACAGTTTCTCGAGTATTGTTGCAAGCCATAATCATAAAATATTCACAAAAACATGCAAATAACATGACTGGAGTTAGTCACCATATTGTAAAAGTTAAATTTATCGTTTTGCCGTTTCATTCTGGTAAAATTTCCAAGATACTTCTAAAAAACGGCAATCATTTTGTGATGAGGATAGATTGCTGTTCAACAAGTGCCTTAAAGTTTTGTTTTAAACCTTATGGAAAAATTCCTGTAAAATCTACATTGACTTAGTTCATTTTTGGCAAAGCCTAATTCAGATCAAGAGATCTGTTTAACCTATGAACAAGCCAAATTCACATAGACTTAATCACTTTAAACCTAATTTGATAAATCTGTTCTTTAGGAAACAACAAGCTAAACTCACTGTCTATAAATTTGGATCTTATTTCTTTTAATACGTCAAACCAACTATTAATTAACTTCTAAGCGTTTATTACTAAATAAATAACATGATTCTTTCTAGTCGTTTGATTCTAAAAATTAACGCTTCTTCAGAATCCTCTTTATCTCAAATATTATGTATCAACTGATTCATGTAAACCATCTCTAAACAAATTCTGAAAATGTAGCGATTAATATTCATCACAGCAAAAAACAACGGACTTCCCTAGAAACAATAACAATAAGAATAATAAAAAAACCGCAAACGTCAACACATATTACGCAAATGTTTCTCAATAATTACATTTTATGCAAAATTTTTATAGCAAAAATAAAGAACCAATTCAATGAAAAGCATATTTGGAAAAGAAACCTGTAATAACACCATTCCCCATTTAGCTGCACCTCGTATATTGCCCTAAATAATATAATGGGGCACCAGCTGATGCAAGCTGTTACGTCTCTGTTTTAATATAATTCCTTCTTTTACTAGTTCTAAATGCGTCAACATCGCAGCATCGGAACGAGCTCATTTTCTCTTTTCCACCCACAAGCGTTGTGCCATTAAGGAAAGAAGCAGAAGAAGTGAATCAAGGTTTGTAGTAGAGTGTCTTTGATGAACTACTTCCGCTAGATGTGACGTTTCTGTTTGATGCGCTGAAGTTATGCTTACAGGATGGGTACTCGGTTACTGCTGATTATGTATACGGAGAATGTGCAAAGGATTTGAGTATGTACGTATTAAACCACCATACATAAGCGATATAGCGTAAACAAAAATGTAGTATGCGGATTCTACTTTTTGTCCAATTCTTAAATTTCAAATATGCATAAATACTTTCCCAAATCATTTCATATCAAAATTTAGTTTTTATAGTTTACGAAAGGTAAAAAATCCGTAGTTAACTCAAAAATAGTAACAATTTATTATATATTGAAATGTATTTCTCAGGGGATTTTTGGGAAAAATTTGAAATTTTCTAAATTAATCTAAATTTTTAAACTCTTGGTGGGATCGGGAGTATTCCTGAATACTCTTTGGACAATTTTCTTGAGAATTTTGAATTAAATGAATTGAAATTAACGAATTTTAGAATTAAAATAGAAACTAACCTTGCTTTCGTATGATGCTGATGTCATATAAACACTGTGTTTATAATAACCTCTACCTTTAACCTTTTCTTCGTTGAAATTTTACTTTAATTTCACTATCGAATACTTTGAAATCGAGACCGTAGTCAAACACTAGTTAACTTAATGAAAGTCTAACCAGAATTCATGAATTTTCTGGCGTCCCTATCTTCCTTTATTTAATCGTGATTCGATTGTTTCATTCCACAGCAAATTTTGATGACTACTGCATTTCGATGAAAGGACGTTATTTATAGAAATAGCATAAAAGAATGCATGCAGTAACGCTACCAGCTGACTGAAATTGGGTGACTCTATGCTTAAAAGAACCACTGACAACATAAATATGACAAAATTTACTGACGATTTGCTAACAAAATAACATCAGGACAAAGATTTGATTTATGAGATGATGTTTGAAATACCTTTCATTTTGCCCTGTTGTTTGTTTTAGATGACTTTTACATTAACTTTGACGATTTACAAGATTAGGAAAATAAACAGAAGAGTGGATTTATTCGTCTTACCCTAGGATCGTCGTTAATTAAATTTTTACCCGCAAGAGGGACATTTCATTACAAACGGGTGGCTATCCTGAACACCCTATCCGTTCTGAGATTGACAGCCGATGTTGTTGTTGTAAATATTGAACATTACAATATATATAGCTTCTTACAGACCAATTAGGTCCAAAGCTTAGTGATTTTTTCCACATTTTCCTATCTTCTGCTTTAATCTTTCAGTTTCGTATATTTTTCTCTTTTAAGTCTGCTTCTACCATTTCTCTCCATCTCTTCCTAGATCTCCCTCTCTTCTTTCTGTACATAGGTTCTTTCCATGCTACCATTATAACTCGAGCGATTCGTTAACGTCCTAAACGTGACAGATCGACTGCATGTGACACAGACGCGTTTCCTGCGCGCACACTCACGTAGCTGTCGCCTGTATGCACTAGATGCACCAATGTTATTCCCGGCTCAAGCGGAGCACATAGGGCTGTTTCGGTGAACTCGAGGGATTCGTTAACGCTCTAAACGTGACAGATCGACTGGATGTGACACATAGACACGTTTTCTGCGCGCACACGTACGTAGCTGTCGCCTGTATGCACTAGATGCACCAACGTTATTCCCGGCTCAAGCGGAGCACATAGGGCTGTTTCGGTGAACTCGAGGGATTCGTTAACGCTCTAAACGTGACAGATCGACTGCATGTGACACACAGACATGTTTCCTGCACGCACACGCACGTAGCTATCGCCTGTATGCACTAGATGCACCAATGTTATTCCCGGCTCAAGCGGAGCACATAGGGCTGTTTCGGTGAACTCGAGGGATTCGTTAACTCTCTAAACGTGACAGAGTTTTCCTACCACCGAGTATTCTTCGAAGTATCTTTCCCATCGCATTAAATTTTCTTCAGTATTTTTATTGAGGATCCATGTCTTACACCCATAGAGTATTGTTGGTCTTAAAATTGTTTTGTATATTCTGCATTTCGAATTCGCAGATTGGTATTTTCATTTTAGCAGATAGTTTATCGCTCCTACGCTCCTATTAGCCTTCACTACTCTCAGGTACTCAGACACTAGTACATCCAGATACTCAAATCCATCAACTTCTTCGAATTCTATGTGCCCCACTTTAAGCTTCCCTCTAGTTTTTGTTGTTTCCACGGTTTTGTTGTTCGCTAACTTAGCTGATTGGTCGGTTTACCATTCAATTTAGGTGTGATAACCTATTCGAACGAAACCACAACGTTGATATTGAATTAAAAAAAGGTCCCGATTAAGTAAACATTGTGTTCAGTTCCTAAAAGTGATCAAATGTTAATATATCTTAGATAATTTGCCACCGGATCTTTTCAAAATGGATGTTGATGAGGACTTACTAAGTGTATCGCAACTGACAGTACCAAGATTAATGACTAAATTAGCAGGAGGAGCAATTAACAGAATTATCACAGAATTTAATTAGAAGCTTTTAAGGTTGTACAGGATATACTATCACAACTGCCGTGTAGAAGCTACTGAAGACAAGTAGTATCGAAGCATTTATATAGGAAACTGCAAAAATTTATCACCAGTGGTGCCAATAGGAGAAGAAATTTAGTAACCTGACTTTGTTTTATATTTTTGAATCTCAGTTAATGTTAATAGGCTGGCTACATTTACAAAAGATTATCTAACTAACTACCAAAGTTAGAATTATAAATATGGGCGTAAAGATGTAGGTATTTCAGTTTAAATTCTGCTTTCAGAATCGTAGGTAATTTTGGAATTTCATTGTGCTCGTATACAAAGCTGCACTTCATATCTAATAAAATCATTTAGGTGTTTGGTACACCTGTTTTGGAATGTCCAATGTCAAGTTCTTTTTTTTTCTTCCCCGTCGTTTTAAAACTCTTATCTTGTCTTAAATATATAAACCCTCACTTTTCTACCTTTAACATTTTCAAACGCATACCAATTAAAATTGCTCAAAGAGCATTGAAACATATTTAGAAAAGCTTAACTACCTCGACCCGTATCCATTTGCATCTAATTGGTATCGTAATGTCTTAATTGAAGTGCCATAGCAAATTGAATCATTACCAGATTAAAAAAATGTATTAGTAGTATTTTTATGATTATGGAGGCAGAATTCTTCTACATTTAAAATGTCAAGCAAGTAAATGCAGGTTCAATGTTAGAGCTAATGAGATCAGCAAACAAAATCTAAAGGTAAGTATTAGAAAAAAAAAATTGTGCTTTATTAGGGAAAACCCCAGTCGCACAGCTTCCAACTTTTGACGTTAGGTACTCATAACAAGAAATATCCTTACTTTACTTATACGAGGGTCACGCTATATATTTTGAGATACAAGAAAACTACAAGTCTTTTTACGAAAATGATTTTATTTATGTTCAAAATAATCTCCTCCTGCATCAATGCACTTTTGTAACCGAAGTTTCCACAACGTAAAAGCGTGAAGCCAGTCATCTCTTGGAATGCTCTCAAAAAATAGATGAATTGGTTCATCTATCTCATCCTCCGTCGTGAAACGTCGACCACGTAAATGTTTCTTTAGGTTGAAGAACAACCAGAAATCACACATGGCGAAATCAGGCGAATAGGGTGGATGTTCGATGACTTTTACCTTATTTTCACGTAAAAATTCAACTATCTGCTGTGCACTGTGTGACGATGCATTGTCGTGATGCAACATTAACCCACGAATGTTGGCTGACTCAAGAAGTGCAGGTAAACATTTTGTGGTGTACCAGTTTGCTGTGAACGTTGATTTTCCAGCTTCATTGCTTTTACTAATCCGGTACTACGGAAGAAAACTGCGTACATAACTTTCTTGACAGCCCTTTGCCTTTTGGCCATTGTTGGTGGTGGTGCATCTTCGTGGATCCACACGCGGCTCTCCTGGCGGGTAGGAATATCGTAAAATGGGATGTAAGTTTCATCACCTGTTACTATTTTTGATAGAATGCGATGTCCACCATTATTTAACATCTCCAATGTTTCCCGAGCGATTCTTACTCGCTCTGCTTTTTGAAAATCGGTAAGCGTGTGTGGCACCCAACGAGTAACAATTTTTTTCATCCGAAGATGATCATGTAAAATTGAATTTACTGTTGCGGATCCAACACCAAGAGTTGCCTCAATCACTTGATAGGTACATCTTGGATCTTCGTCGATCATACGTCTCACACTCTCAAAGTTTCCAGCGGTAACTGAAGAACAGGGCCTACCAGTACGTTCCTCATCACCAAGCGATATCCGTCCTCTTTTAAATTCGCTATATCAGCGAAACACAGTTGCACGTGAAGGACTTTCATCACCAAATGCGAGTTGCAATCGTTCAAAACTTTGTTGTTCACTTAAACCGACCTTAAAATCGTAGTAAATCATTGCGCGTACATGTTGTCTTGACAAGTCCATGTTTCGATGACAAATCGTACCTACCACGTTTACTCTATGACAGCAGCGACTCAACTGACAGTCACAGTTTACTACTTAAGGATGGTGGTATTTAGAAATGCAGTGTTGCCAGCTCTAACTTCTCTACTTTTGTGGCATCTCAAAATATAGCATGTCCCTCGTATTTTCTACAATAACTGGACGAACTCAAAAACATTGTAGCATAAGGAGGGAACTATGAAATTAAAGAAATAGTACTAGTGCTTTGAAGAGACCCAGACGGGAACATTTTATTATAAATTCATCCAGGTTGATTCAATAAGCTCCGGATGATTAGTATCAAAGTAGTAGGGAGTTCTGAAAAGAATTGGCGTGGCATTAGAACAGATGGAATAAAATATCATTATCATTGGAAGCGAAACGAAAGGAAATCAAAGCAACAAAGTTCGGACAATCAATACTGTTGTTAAGCTACTTATGTAAGAATCCTAAATCCAACAGTAGTCTAGGTTTACTCAAAGGTAGAACATCCAAATACGAACATGGAATGAATCTAAAGATTGGCTAGACTTCAAACAAAGAAATTTGATAAGCTTTGGTTCAACGGACTCTAACCTATTAATATAGGACACACCACAGCAAAAGCGTAAGACGTAAGACATAAGGGTAAATTCGCTCCAAAAAAGGCGATGACTGCTCCATCGACGGATAAAGTGATAGCGACTGTTTTTGGGATAGTCATGGAGCTGTGTTAAAGGATTATATTGAAAAAGGAAAAACAATAACGGGGTTATACTACGATCTAATAGGTTTAAATATCTTTAGATAGTCAGCGTATTGAAGAAAAAAGAATTTGTGAAGCATTTATATCTCCTAAGAAGGTCAAATAGTTTTTTGGAATCTGAACAATTCCTGTTTTGCTTAGAATATTTATCACCACATTTTTCGGCCATTAATAAACCAACACTCAATATCCGCGATGAAAGTTCATGAATATCAACCATACACTTCCCAAAGAAATTGCACTTTCTGTTCTACTAGGTGACATTCCTTTTTTGTGAAAATTTGTAAAAAAAAAAATTCCAAGATTAATTGCATATTATAATCAATTTGTAAATATTTCAATATTAATATAAATCGGGAAATATTAATCACCCGAAATGCGTTGCAATCTACAAAAAGGAACAAAAACATCAGTTTTCTGAAGTTTAAAGTAAAAAAACAGGCCTATTTACTGAACTTATCATTCACAATCCCGGCGCACAAAAAAAAAACGGGGAAAAATATCATTTTACTACTTCCAAGAAAGCTTTCAAAAATGTATTATCAATTATCGCAAAGCAGTAAACACAGACTAAAATGTAAATATGCCTATTCAACCGTATCAGTAGAATACATTCACATAAATATACAAACAAAAAAAATGCGAACGTCAAAGATCCACTTCAGAAACGAAAATTCGTATCAGAACGAAAAGAAAGGAAAAAATAGGGATTTCAACCGATGCCGTTACCACAACAAAGTCAGGTTTTACATCTTTCGGTTTGTGGTCTAAACAAAACATAAATCGACAGAAGAGACAGTAAAAAAATTAAATACGTGTTGACGAGCCTTTTTAACACGATCGGGTCCGTTTGGACTCACGGACAGGCACTAATAGCTTGTTCGAGTGGCAAAAAATCATATGGGGACACCAGCAGCGATGAAAGATATACGCCAATGCAGAAAGCGATACATCATTATAGAAGAATCTGTTATATTGATTTTTGCATCAACAAAATTGACTCGGGGCTGTTCACGCAATTAAGAACTAGGTTTTAAAATTTTGCAGGCTAACTAGCGACATAATTTATGAAGGCTGTAAAAAGATAACACAAAAAAGTGGTATGTCGTTCAATGTTGCATAAAAGACGATATGGGATAGACCTCTTAGTGTCATGTAAAACTGTAATACCATCTTTCCCCATGTATTTCAGGAGTTCACTTTTAATATTATCTACGCCGGCTGCTTTCCCATTCTTTAAGTTTCTCACTGCACTTTCGATCTCGTTAATTTCAATATTGTCTTCTACGTTCCCGTCTTTATCTATATTTAGTATTTCCTCGTCCTCCTCTCCCCGTACCTCTTCCAATAATTCTTGGAAATGTTCCTTCCACCTTGACATTATCTCGTTGACGTTCAGTAGTATTTTCCCATCTTTATTAGTTATTCGTTTCATTATGCTTTCTCTCTCTTTCCCCGGGTTCTTTATTTTCTTTAGAACTCTGCAGAAAGGCTTTTGATTACTTTTACTATCTTTCTCCATTTTACGCCAAAACTCTTCCCATTCCTTTGCTTTAGCCGCTTTAACTTTTTCCTTCGTTAGTATTTTTGCCTTCTTGTACATTTCATAGTTCTCCGTTGTTTTGCACTCCAAATATTTTTTCCACATTCTTTTCTTATCTTGTATAGTTTGTTTCAGATCGTTACACCACCAACTGCTCCTCTTCTTAGTTCCTTTAATCACCGTAGTTCCACAAGCCTCAGCCGCAGATACAGTTATAATTAACCTGGGCAAATATGCGGTAACAGCCAGAGGGGTGGCGAACGCATAAAAGTTTACACATAAAATAGAAGGTAAGAAATAAATTATAAAACGTGCTGAAACACTTACCGTTTTAAAAGTCTTCCGTGAAATCACAAACGTGCGGAATAAATGCATGCATCTTCACAAATTTGTCTTAATATAAGAAAATCGGAGTCTTTCTCTAAAACACTTTCAAATTTTCGTATTACACGCCAACTTGTTTCGCCTTCTACAGCGCATAACTGTGCGTGAACATCATTCACAATTTGAACAGAATCCACTAGCGACATCGAAACATTTTGTAATTTTTCTATTCCCTCCGCTAGTCCGAAGTAATTGTTGTGAATAGTTTATAAATCTCTTTTAACCTGACTATCTTGAAACACTTCCTGGCTTTTCTTGATTGCTGCAGCTTCTGTCGGATTGAATTTTAAAATTACCTTCTTTGCTTGATCAAAATATTTGTTGTAGTAAAACGCAGCCTGCAACCATGTTCCCCAACGTGTAACAATCGGCTGTGGTGGTGCAGGTAAATCAGGACACACCAGTTTGTGAAATAGTCGGGTACGTTTCGGGGACTTAGAGTATGGATTTTACACGTTACATGTAAGAAGTTACCACTGTGTTCTTTAAGAGATCGGCCCAAAGAACGGATGTCTGGGGCACCATCACTCATAAACATTAAAAGTTGCTTAGTTGAAATTTCAAATTTGTTCAATGAGTTCATCACCACCTTTAAAATCTCATCGGCAGTACAATTTATAACTCTTTTGGAAGCAAGTAAGAAGGAGGATGACGGTCGATGTGGTTCCATTGTACGTACCATTACATTAACCACAGAATGTTGTTGACGATCTGTTGTTTCGTCCACACACAACCACAGTTTTTTATCTTTTAATTCCGTTTTCATTCTTTTTTTCTATATGTTCACGAGCAAAGGGCACTACATTTCGTATCGATGTCCGACTAGGTAATTTACAGTCCGCATATTTATTTCAGAAGGAGACAAATGCTTCTTTGTCTAGTAAACGAAACGATAGATTACATAAAATATGAGTAACACATAAATCAAATGTAAATTTTTCTTGGTCTCGTATGCCACTTTTTGCAGAAGAATGCTGTTTGCTTTCGATGTGACGTTGACAATGGCTTCTGGACCAACTCATTAAAGGGATTTTACAAACTAGACATTGATTTTTAGCGCCATCAAAAATTAAGTCCGGCATGTCCACTATAAAGTTTTTAGCTGTGTCTGCCATTCGTCATTTTCACGACGTACCTAACTGCGACATTTTTAAAGCAAACATAAGCGTACAATTACGAAACAAATTACGACAGCCTACATATACACAGAACTACTCGCATACAGCATCGACTTAATACTGACGCTGTGAACGCGTGAAATAAATAATCGCCGACTCTGCACCACATATCTACTACACTGACTATTACCGCTGGTTGCCCAGACTAGTTACAATTTCTTTAAATCTTTGCCATTTTTCTTCGAGGTTCATTTCCCATTGCTTGTTAAATGTAATAATCCTATATTCCTGTTAATCTATATTTAATAATTATATTTATACGTGTTGCAAAAGTCTCATCCCATTTGGAATTTTTTTAATTTTGCGAAGGATTTAAGTTGGTAGTTCCGTCAATAAAGAGCATATTCGCAAATTTCTTAGCGTGGTGCATTCGAATATGATCGCTATCGCCGGAACTACCAACTTCGCACGTAGAAAGAGATTAGAGCGAGATAAAAAAATGTCATACAATTTTCTATTAGATTGCCCTTCTTCATACACTCCTCCTTCTTACATTATTCGATGCTTCCAACTAATTCTTCTTAATGTTCACCAAACATGTAATACTTCATTGCAACAACACACTAATACTGTTGATTAGAAACCAAACATTATTCCATTGAATATAGTTTGACATTCTTAAGATGTTCTGAGAACAATTAAAACGCATTGCTAGTTAGTAGGTAACTAAAACTTGTAGTTCGTTAAATGCTTTTTGCATTGGCTCAACCGTTTTTTCTTCTTAGTACAGAAAGATGTAGCAGCATAGTACTTCTTCGTAGATTATAATGGGGAAAAGGAATGAGTAATAATTCTTCCCATGGCCTAGCAAACAGGTTGGTTCCTTCTTCTAATCTCAACAAATAAATTTACCTACAAATTAAAAATGGATCATTACAACTAATTTACAGCTATATTCTTATTAATTGATCATATCTTAATGTTAACTACCCTTTCTTCTCAGTAATATTTTTCAAATTATATTTGGAAGCAAACATAATACGACTATATACATCTTGTTCTACATTGCTATAAATTCCATCATCTTTCTCTCTTCCATTTAGAGAGATTTCGAAACCTTAGAACTTTGTCACGTAATTAATTTCATCTGTTCTCGCATCGTCCTGTAATTTATAACCGAACCTTACTGAAGGCGCGTTACTAAACCCTAAAAGCGATATATTTTCTTTCCACTGTCTTTTGTCCTGCTGCTTTATATGACCACTTAACAGCGTCATTATCACATCGTCCCTTATCGCCCCGTTCAATTATAGCGGCAGTTTATATTTCATGCGTATGCAGCAAGCGGCTGTAAACGTTCTCCTTCCATTCTGTACTAAGGCGCGGGCCTTTACTTTACAATAGCAACAAGTGATATTCAAATGGGGCGATAAAATGTAACATCGAGGGGTCAAGGTGCCAAGCGTATAAATTTCCCATCTACGCGCACAAGTAGTTATACCATGTAGCACCAAATCTTCGTGAATATTCATTTCCCCATTCTATGGAAATTCGACTCGATTTGCATTCGGTATTATGGTGATACGAGGAGGGAAAAGTAGCAGTTTCTTCTTGATTTTTTTTTCTTTTTTATCGCGTTTATTTTTTTTTAGTTACTTTACGTGTGAATATTTAATATTTCGAAAGGTAGAAACGGCACGAATTTACATCTGACGGTAATAAAATTTATGTGAAAACCTAAAAGAAATCTTCGAAATCTTGCATAGCAAGTAATTTTAAAACCATCCCCGAGATACAAATGCTTAGTACCTTAATTAAACTTTACTACGTATATGCAAATTAACCTACACAAATTGGAAATACACTGTGTATATAAGTCAGCCTTCGAGCAGCAGGCAAAACGAAGTCTCGTAGAATTGAAAGTAAAACGTTAACAACCTAATTCAATTCTGACCTGATTCTACCTTAGAAGTTACCATTACAATGGCCAATGCCATAACTGTTGCCTATAACAGTTATGCAAATAAAAGGTTTTTCATTAAGAGCGTCGCATTTGTCTGATCCAAAAATGATTTTTACAGGACCTGAAATGGGTCTTGGTATTACCAAGGATGCAGCGCGTGGTGCAATTAATGAATGGATCATAAAACAACACCAATTAAATTGGAGTCATGGACAAAAGCATCGCAAACGAATGATGAGAAGACCGTCGCAACATTTGACTGCTGACCTGCTTGCACTAAACAAGATTCAGCTTAGGGTAGCATGTCTATTAACAGGACATAGCTGTTTGAGAGGCCACTGGCACTAGATGGGGATCTACAAAGATGAACCCTTGTGTAGGCTATGTAATGAAGAGGAGGAAACAACTTCGATAAGTCAACTATGCAAAGCGCAAATGATCTACCATTGGAGAAAGATTTACTGCGTATAGGCTCATATAGGCTGCAATAGGCTCTTAAACCTGATCGAGGGAATTGGCCTGTTTAAGTAAAACGAAACAAAAGGACAATACAATAGATCCATTGGGCCGCAGTGTTAAGGATATAAGGACTAATCCTGCTTATGCCAACAAATAATCCATCAAGAAATTTAAGATTTTAAATTTAACGTAAAGTACATTTATAGTACCATTATTTACGGAATACATCATTCAAATGTCCTCTTCGGAAGCTCAGAGGCACTGGTGGGAATGAATCCGTGGAATCCAATTTTTCATGAGTTTTGTACATAAATCAGACCGAATGTCAGAAATTACAAGTTCAATGTTGGCGCACAAGTCGTGTACTGTTGACACTGGCTGGACGTAAATTAACGACTTAACATAACCTAACAAGAAGAAATCTAGGGATGTTAAATCACACGAGATGGGAAGATTAACTGGTTCATTTCTGGGAATTATTGATTCACCGACCTTGTATTGCAATAAGTGAATTGTTTCGTGGTCAGTGTGGTAAGTGGTGAAACCACATCTCGTACAAGTCCAGAACATCCAATTTGGAAAAAAAATCAACATTAACGTTACTGGCATCGTTAACAAAAGAGTAAGATTCAATGACTCCAACTCCTCCAGCATAAAAAGCGCACCTCACAATCAGTTTAAGAAAATGTCATCAATTTCATGCACTGCTTCTGGCTGATTTTCAGATCAGATGCGATAGTTTTGTTAACTCACAAAACCGCTAAGCCAAAAGTAAACTTCGTCGTTAAAGATGAATGTCTTATGAAATTCGGGATGCATAGAAAGTTGCCTATATCTATATAGGTGTAAACTATTTAATCTATGATAAAATGATAGTTACTAACAAGCACAAACGTCAAGAAAACGAACTCAATATGGATGCCACCTGAAAGAAATATTAATTTACAAATGTATCATTTCTAATGGAAAATCCATTACTATTGCTTGTGAGCAGAAATAAAAATATTCTTCCAAAGTATTAAAAACAAACGTCACCACAATCATTGTACATTGTTAATCAAGTACGCGAACTCTGTGGCACTGGAACACTGAAACACTTCACTAAAACCTTTACCACAACATTTCACTCGCACTGGACACACGTTTCGATAGCCAAGCTATCATTATCAGCAGTAAAACTGAACTCTGTTCAGTTCAAAAAGTTCAGCTTCACTGCTGATGATGATAACTTGGTTATCGAAATGTGCGTCCAGTGCGAGTAAAGAATTGTGGTAAGGATTTTAGTGAAATGTTTCATTGTAAATTATTATTTATAATATATGATATTATGGAATTTATAATGTATCCTGTGTTATATGATTTTAAAGTCCGCGACAACTTATTTCAGGTTAGTATAGTGAAATTAGCATTATGATCAACAACGATAGTGCACTATATTTTGTTACTAATGGGCACCAAATGTTAAAGCTAACTAACCAGTGAACTATTTAAGAAATGGTTTATTACAGTAAACCATTAGGAGTTCCTTGTGGAACACAAACTAGACTACTGCTAGATTCTTACGGTGGCAACTGCCCTGCGACTTTGTAAACCTCTGTACCAGCCGACAAACCAACACATCTTAGTATTCCCTTTAAGACGGCTGGACTGGTTAAACCTCTGGCTAAACTGGCTTTCGTCTGCGGAAGAAATTAGTCAAACTGTTTTCTAATCAAGTTTTGCTCGATAATATTGATATCAATTTGCATCGCCGAAGTACGATAATAAAATTACAATCTTTGGTCCATAACCAACTATCCTACCTAATATATCGAAACCTATTTTTATATTTCTAGTTCAAAAGCGATAGTATTTAACAAATTTAATAATGATACCAAGGATTGTGAGGTAGTATGACAAACAACAAAGAGTATCGGCACACTCCTCACCACACAAAATAATAATTAATTCGGAACAGCTGTTTCAAAGACTCACCGGGCCCTCATTTTCAACCGAGTTACCACATAAATCTAAACGAAAAAACTAAAAACTTTGTCTTGACAAGCATGGTAGAATTAAGGAAAAAGTTTTTAGTTTCCTCGTTCAGATTTATTCGGTAACTCGGTTGAAAATGAGGGCCCAGTAAGCCTTTGAAACAGCCGTTCCGAATTAATTAACATTTTGTGTGGTGAGGAGTGTGCCGATACTCTGTGTTGTTTGTTTAACAAATTTGGTCATCCAGCAACATATGCATCTTCGTTTGGTGATTTGACTTGATTGAAGGAATTCTATCCACATGCTCGACATGTGGACAGCTCGCTTTTATAAGATGTGCGTGCACATTGTAATCAATATTTTTGCTTCCAACATTTTTTCACTATCACGACGAAGAGTAATGCATAGAAAACGTATATATTTTATGTAAAGACCTTTATTATGCAATGTGAACCTAAAGTGTGTGCCCCCCCCCCCCCCATGCTAATTTTTGAACTAACTTTTGTCGTTATCGGCAGTTCAATCTTATTTCCAGTGTCACCGGAAGTGACGTCAACTTTCTTATTTTAAATAGAACAGCTTGTATATTTTTATGTTTTTGGAAACGTAATCGAAAGGCGATACCACATATGTTATACTTTAATTGAAAAAATATGACGATATGCAGCAATAAAAGTTTTGGTAATCTGTTTTTGTTGTTATGCAAAGTTGGCTAGGAAACAGCGCCAAATTTGTCCTTGTGATACCAGACTGATCTAAAGAGCTCGTTGCTAAACAACGTAATCATAACAATTGCCAAATTGTCAAATCTCAATTCCAAAAGCGTAAATTATTCTTGTTATTTATTGTTATTATAACCTGCATTTGTCATACTTTCGTTCTTTGTGCTCGTTATTATTTTGTCATTTTATTTGTTTTATTAATTGTTGTTTCTCCTTTTCTTTATCGAACTTTACTAAAAAAATTAAACAAACCTATCATAATTAATTAATTGCGATAAAGTTCGATAAAGTAAAGAAATAACAACAATTAACAAAACAAGTTAAAATAAGAGAAAATAATAACGAGAACAAAGAAGGAAAGTATGAGAAGTACAGGATATAACAACAATAAACAACAAGAATAATTTTCGGTTTTGGAATTGAGATTTGACAATTTGGAGACTGCTATGATTATTTTGCTTAGCAATGAGACCTTCAGATCAGCCTGGCGTCACAAAAAACAATTTGGCGCTCTTTCCTAGCCAACTTTACATAATAACAAAAAGAGATTACCAAAACCTTGTTGCATATTGGTATATGTTATATACCTTTCCAAAAACGTAAAAATATACAGGATAATCTATTTAAAATAGGAAACTTGACGTAAAAATTATTACAAAACAAGTAAAATAACTATTACTACAACACGTGATTATTTATGATACTACGTGATAAGTCATACAAAATTGTGTAGAATTTTACTACAGAACATAGCAGTTTATCTCACCCCGTTCTACAGCGGAAGCTAATTGTTCATTCATTTGTTTCATACAAATTATAAGAATTATTACTACAAAATCAGTGCTAAAATTTGATAGTAAATATTGTTACAAATTGTATTTGTCCTTACGTACTACAATGTGTAGTACAACTACTTACAATTGTATCAAAATTTCCTACATTTTTCTCTCTGTACAGATCCCTAATAAAATCATATCATAGGTTGTAAATTTAATTTCTATATAAATTAAAGACAGCAATATACATTAGGCAAGTTGCTAAGAAACCGTGGCTTTGTGAATCTCTTTATATTTGCTTTTCGTCTACACCTTACAATTGTATTAGCTCCAATCTCGTGTATCTAATTAATATGTCCTGATGCTAAACCAGAAATTAACAACGTTCAGCTAACAGTAAACCGATACCTTCTACCGAAAGAAGAGTATGTCATAATTTCAAAGAGATTACCGTATTATTTCGTTGTTCTCGTACCCTGCTATTTCCTCTGTGTAGCTGGAATGAAACATTTAATCATCAAACATGTTGAACGCGGTACCTCATACAGGCGACTATTATTTATCGAACGAACTAAGCGAACAATATGTCCAGATAAAGCGAGAAAAGAATAATAATAAGAGAAGCGTAGAGAAGAAGAGAATCTAAAGGTAGGTAGGCGGATAGTTGGATAAGCAACGATACTATCGCGCTCGTACTTCAACGGTAAGAAGTAAAAGGAGTCAAAAACCAACAATTCATGCACTACTGTTAATAATATAGAACAGCGACGTAAATCGTAAGAAACAACCGTTATACGCTCAACAACAAAGCTTAATGAACCTTGAAGGAACAAAAAATCGACCGAACGTCAGCGGTTGTACTCGGGCAAACAAAAAAACCAAGAAGCGAGGAGAACCTGAGAAGAACGGATGAGGAGAAGAAGCAGAATGATGGTAAAAATCAAGAAAAAGCACTACGAATGAATGAATGGATGAACAAAGTTACAAGACGAAAACCGAAGCTCCTCACATCTAGAAAACCTTGTACGAAAATAATAATGAACAAGTACCTACACATTAAGGCTGAGATACAGTTGGGCCTTACGCAATAATTCGTAATGGGTATTAAATTAGCGGCCGAATCTCTCGCACTGTACGAAAATTGGATGACATACGTCGAAATAACATGGTTCTGAGACAAAGTACGATATTTACGTGATTGTGAAATATTTCGTTTAAGCGAGGATAATTTTACTAATGATACAAAGTTAGTTGCATTATTCTTCATACGGTTCTCAAAATAACAATTATTCCTACATTCACCTAAAAAAGCATTCATTCCCTTCAAATAAATTATGAAACAAAGTCACTAAACGGCTTTAATTAAAAACTGTTTACAATTTCCTCACTTCCTAGATTATTTAAGAGGTAAGTTGGAGTAAAACTTACGACCTGTAAGTGCACTCAAAGTCAATAACTTCATACATACGAGGGTAGATCGACAAGTTTCCAAATACTTTATGCCGTTGAGTTGGCAACTTGCTTTATTTTAAGAAAATGAAACTATTGATTTATGAACACTAAAAATGTATCTAAAATAAAATCGACTAAATCTTACTATTTTTGGTGTGCTAAAACCGAAAATAAACTTATCTTTTTAATATTAGTTCAAGTTTTAGAGATACGTGATGTTGTGTCCCTATATATCAACACTGTAACCGCATGTCCGCCTTGTACTGAACAGCCCCTGCATACAAACAAATTGAATAGAAAATTCTCGAATCTTCTCGAATATTCTCTAAAAATCTAGAAGCCGTATTTGGGTATATAAGCAGCTACAAAGCGGAGAGGTTGGTCAGTCGAAGTTAATGAGTCTAATCGAATAGTTGACATTGTAAGATGTCTCGAAAGTGTGTAAACAATCCAGATCACTTCTGTTATGTTTATGGTGAGGTGACTTTTGCGTCTCAGAAACGGTCTATTACTCCATTGATAAAACAGGCATATCGGCTTTATTTCGGTTGCAAAATAGGGGATCCAGACAAACATTGGGCGCCACATATCTACTGTAATACATGCACTTCAAGTCTGAGAAACTGGTTAAATCATAAAAAAACGATCTATGCGGTTTGCTGTCCCAATGGTCTGGAGAGAGCCTACAAATCATGTTAATGATTGCTATTTCTGCATGATACCTCGTGTTGGGCAAGGCACAGGTATATTCAAGAAGAAAAAATCGGTTATCAACTATCCAAATATACCATTTGCCATGAGACCTGCGCCCCATAGTGACGAACTTCCTATTCCAGAACCCCCAGGAACATTCGCTTACAAATCAGATAATAGCGATACAGCGATTTGTCATGAAGAAGATATGCCATCAACATCAGGAGATCCTGATTTCACACCAAACACGTCAAACCGCCAAGCGCACAAAATAACCCAGTCAGAATTAAACGATCTCGTGAGAGATCTAAAACTTCCAAAAAGTAAGACAGAGTTACTAGGATCAAGACTGCGGCAATGGAGCCTATTAGAAGACGATGTTTCGGTATGTGTTTTTCGTAATCGCCATAAAGGCCTACTACCATTTTTTGACATGAAATATAACTTGGTTTTCTGCAATAACATCAGCGGTTTATTGGCGGCTCTAAATATAAACTACAAGCCAGAGGAATGGAGATTGTTTATAGACAGTTCAACATTCAGTTTAAAGGCAATACCATTGGAAATATTCTACCGTCTATTCCTGTTGGATATGCCGTTCACATGAGAGAATCATACGACAATATGAAGTACCTATTGACACGCATAAAATACCATGAGCACCAATGGTAGATCTGTGGCGACTTAAAGGTTGTTGCACTTTTACTTGGGTTGCAGCTAGGCTGTACCAAGTTTTGCTGTTTTTTGTATGAATGGGACAGTCGGGCAAAGGCACTTCATTACAAAAGACAAGACTGGCCTGTTCGACAATCATTAGAGCCAGGTCAAAAGAATGTACAACATATGCCATTGGTAGACTCCAAAAAGATGTTGTTGCCACCACTGCACATCAAATTGGGCCTAATGAAAAACTTTGTTAGGGCACTGAATAGAGATGGGCCAGCTTTTCAGTACCTGCGTCAGAAATTCCCAAGGCTAAGTGAAGCAAAAATTAAAGAAGGTATTTCTGTTGGACCACAAATTCGAAATATTCTGAAAGACGAACATTTTGACAGCACTCTAACAGATATTGAAAAAAATGCTTAGAATGACTTTCGCCTCGTGGTCACTTATTTCTTGGGAAATAAAAAAGCTGACAATTACGTTACTCTTATTGAAAATATGCTGTCATCGTATCAAAAAATGGGTTGCAATATGTCTCTAAAGATCCATTTCCTACACTCACACCTGGACTTTTTTCCTGGAAACTGCGGAGATGTAAGTGATGAGCACGGCGAACGCTTCCATCAGGATATATCAACAATGGAGAAAAGGTACCAGGGAAATTGGAATGCTTCTATGCTTGCCGAGTACCGTTGGACTCTTGTTAGGGATGCTCCAGAAACAATTCACAAAAGAATAGCAAAAAGACGGCGCATTTAGTGACTCTAAAAGTGTAAAAGTATCTATTTTTTTATTATTTTGTTAAAAATAAAATAAAAAGGCTTGTTCTTGAAAACTACAACTAAGTTTTTAATTTCATTGTAATTTTTGTATTCAGCGCCCCAAAATTAACAAAAAAATGCACTTTTCAAACAAGATACAACAAATAAACTAAAATTTGTTGTCCAGTGTAATTCTGTATTAAATTAAAATCATCTATAACTTAGGGACAAACAGCATACTTCCTCCATCCGAGAATAGTTGCTACATTTCAATTTAATATTTGTCCGAAAATAATTGCTACATTTTGTTTTATGTGAAATGTAATAAAGAAACAAGAAATTACTAAACAAGACTTTATTGTTTCAACTAAAAACAAGCATTATTAACTTTGCACTACATTTATACTCGATTATTTAAAAATTGTTGCCCGGTTTTAATGGCATTTTTGTCGCATTTAATAGATCCAATTGATGGAGCATTTCGTCTTAATATCATTTTATTTATGTGTTGCAATTTGTAGCTTTCTGGAAAGACAGAAATACATTACCTAAGGTTTCCCAATTTGTATCCCAATAGGCCTTTTGTAGTGCTTCAATCAGTTCGTCAATATTTTTTGTGGTAACTGATGCTGTATTGATTGAATGGAATTGCAAAATCCCAAATCCAACACATTAAAATCTGGGCTGTTTGGTGGCTGGGATTTCAATTGCATATCCCAATCGTCTTCAGTAAACACCTGCGTCAATACAGCATCATTAGAATAGAGATGCGGTTTTGCATTGTCTTGCTGTATGTATATTGCACTTTTACGAGAACCAAGGGGCCATTTGTCGCGTATCGCTGGTACTAAATTATGCAGTATCATTTTCCTTTTTTCTTCTTGATTGACAACTTCCACAGGTTGGGTTACTAAAGTTCCCTTTGGCTTCTTACTATTTCTTTTAGCTGGTGAAGAAGACACAAATGCCCAAATCCCTAACTTCCCATCAAAATAAGCTTTTCTGTGTGTATCCCAGCGTGGTCGAGCAACTGCTGCCATAAACATTACTTTGGTGATGGAGTGATGAATTTTTTACTTTTACAGGGCCATATGGACGATCTTCTTCGGGAGTTATATAAAATCTTCTCTTAGTTTTAGTTAGATAAAACCATTTCTCATCAATGTGTACATAATTGAGTAAATCCTCGAAATGTCCAGATGGTAGCAAAAAATTTAAACAAAACTCAACTCGCTGCCGCATATTCTCTTTTTTCAACAACGGTTTAACAAAACTAGTAACTCTCTTAATTCCCTTTCCTTTTTTAATCTGTTGTGCAATGTACTTTTTGGAACTTTACATGCGTAAGTCAATGATCTTAATGTGCTTCTTTGACAGAGAGGAATAGTAGCAATATTTTCAATTTGTTGACTATAATCTTCTTTCTTACGACCATATTTCTTTTTTGCGAGAATCAACATTAATGGTCAAATTGTTACTTTGGCATTCTCGAGCCTGCTTCCATAGGTTAGAATTTGTTGAACGGGAACAGCAAAACTTACACGCGGCATTTATCCCACCCCTATTAAGTTTTTCGTCTTTGAAGTTTTGCAATAAATAATGTAAAATTTGTTTACGTTCATTATGATTAAATTCTCCACACTTTTTTCCACCTGCTGGAGTATTTTGTAAAATACTTTTAGCCATTTTGCAATAACAGCGGTTAAATTACAAATACACTAAAATTTGACGTTTGACAACTGCATCTCAAAGCAAGAGTGCAATTGCTACGTGACGTTTTGATCATCGCACGCCTAGATTCACACATAATCTACCTACTACATCGAACAAATTAATTTACCTCATATACTTGCAATAATCTTTACATTAAATTGAAATGTAGCAATTATTCTCGGACAGAGGAAGTATTATATTTGCAGATCCATCGTTACACCAAGCACTTTTACTACTTGTTTCTTCTGAGTAATGGAAGTTAAGAAGTCAAAGAAAGAGGCCAAGTGATCTATATAAATCTCTTCTTTTCTGACAGTTTTATCATCGTGCTTTGTCATTTTCTCCTCTTTTATTGAATTGCCAGATTTAAACACCAAGGAATATGGCGGTCGTTAGGAACTAACACGTGGTTTCCAATTGTCGGGACCAAGGTCAGGAAAAATGTAACTCTTTTAAAAGAGTTTTCCTTGGTGGCCACCCCGATAGTTCGAAACCACGTGTTACCAGATTTATTCGTTGAAAACCATCTAGGACAAAAACGGAATGTTAATTTTGTTAGTTAGAATTGGTAAGTGATCTACTTACATATTCAGAAAGAGAATCGATGGAATATATGACACAAAATGAAGGAATTCAATTTTACATAGATCTAAACGTTTGCATTGAATTGAATGGGCATACATTCTTAAGTGCTCATTTTGCAAACTAGAACGAGCGCCAAATGCTGAACTCATTCGGATTTTGCAAAGTTCAATGATAATGCTACTAGAATGGTAAATAAATTATCTAAGAACCGTATGTTTTGTTTTTGAAGTAACCTCAGCTATGGATGTCAATAGTAAGAAGCAATGTCTCATACTTACGTGCACAATTTTAGAAAATGGGGACTTACCTGTAACATAGAAAGAAATAATTAATAACAAAAAATAAGAAATCATTAATTCGTATATAAAATTTTATTGGGTTTTGGAATATCATGTAACCGGGGAAATAGTCCTAACAGTATACAAGAAATTTTCAATTCTCCAAATTAAATTACGTGACTACTACATTAAACTGCTTGGTAAATTTTCGAAAAACATAATATTTGTATTCAACTTTTGAAATTTTTCAAATACTTCTTTCAAATGTCATGTAAGACGTATGATTCGTGATTTAATTACTTAAATTAACAATGGAACATGGAAATATCAGCTTTGCTTGTTGGTACATAATAGCTGCATGGCTTTTTTTTTTTTCTTGTAGATGTAATCATCGCGGCAGGAATGAAAAACAGGCGTTGCATTCGCGTGCAGATCGTCTGACTTTCTGCCGTTTACCGTAAAGGGTTACTAGAATATTTATTGAAAATGTATTTATATACAATCCTTTGTTTTCTTTTTGCAATGTTTGTAATCCTTTTTTTTGTGTGTAATAAAACATATATTATTATTATTATTATTATTATTATTATTGTTATTATCATTATTATTATTAAATGCATACAATATTTTGTTAAAATACAATCCTATTCCTATCTTCATATCTTCATGAAAATATTTGAAAAAGTTTAGGTAAGTGTAAAGAAAGTGTAACATTTATTATATTTTGGAAACATCTGCTCATTTCATTTACGACTACTTGGCAATTTACAGCTTTACTACCAGGAAAGTTATTTGTGACTGCTTTGTATGCTATTTTGTATAGTTCAAATTGCCTAACTTTTCAAAATTCAACCTAAACATAAGCAATTGTATTGAACTAAGTTTCAGACGTAGGAGGGGAAGATATACTTCTCAAGTATGTCACACTCATTTTTTTTTTTTTTGGAGCGATGATAAAAATTAAAATTTTGAAAAAGAAAACATACCTGAAAAGTTTATGAAACAACTGCTAAATTACTCTACGAATTTAAAGGAACTCTTTCAGTATCTGTGGAGGAAATATATACTAACCAATGGTGGACGTGGTCTAAAAAGTATTTGTGAAAATTGGACATTCTGGCAACCACTTTGACACAAAAAAGGATTTCCTTCGTCCAACAGGCTTGATATCTTCTACCTTAACTACTATATTTGAAATACGAGGGTAGCCGTTACCACCGAAACTAGAAGGCCTCAGCGCTCTTCGATGTCGTCACGCTGGATTGACGATGTATCGATATCGATGTATCGTCATATATTAACCTAAGCGGTAAAGGAATCGTTTTTTTTTTGCATTTCTTAAATTTGAAGGGCTTCCGATTTAACGAGGATGCCAGTCGTCAACTGGGCCCTTCTTCGCATGCTATTCGATTTTATTTTGGAAAAACGAAGTTTCAAAGCAAAAACCAAACACGTAACCGAGGGTCGTTTTCGTGAAAGATGTATTTGTGGTTGATATTTAATCAACTAATTATTATTATTTGTAATTGCACTTGTATTTGGACGAAACTAAGGTTGAAATGATACAGTAATTGCAATTTTATTCGAAATTTTGTTCAATTTCACGAGAAAATTTACAGACATGCTATTTAAGCAGAGTCTTTAATTTCCTATTATCTGATGTTTTATCTAATCCTTTCCCATTATGTGGTGTTTTACCTAACCTATCATTGCTTTTCCCACAATCATTTTTAAGTAGGGTATTTGTAGAACAAGTTATAATTGTTGCAATACGTTCACTGCTGTGAACATGACATGAACATACATCAGTATCCAAAATGGCTACGTTCGGTGAGATAATTTAAAATATATTGTATTAAAACAGAACGTTTATTACATTATTATTTAAAAACATCTCTTCGTGTTCAAAAATAATTTTGTTAAATATCACGTAAGAATATAAAACTATTTGAATAATAACATCCTCACGTTTTTTGTCAAATACAACGGACAGTTAGGGAATTGAGTTGGAATAGCATTTTTTTAAGCCTAGGATTTTTTAAATTTAGTTACAGTTTCAGCGGTCCTTGAATCTGTAGCTGTTGAAAAATAACTAATATCTTCTTTTATTTACAAAGTGTAACTCACAAACAAAACATACAAAACAGCTGACGCCATGTTAGGTTAGAATACCTCGTTTGTATCGTTTCAGAAAAGGTTTTATCGCTTCTACAACACTAGAAACACATTACAGGTATCACCAACAAAGTACGGAAATATCACTACACAGTATTTTTTTTAAATGAAACCAATATAATTTGGATAAACCAATTCAAAACGCAGAGACGGTCTGAACGTGTAAACGCGTATATGGCTGACCTACTTCAAAATACGTCACAGCCTGCTGACGTCAAAGTTGTTTAGCCTTGTATTCGCGGTAGTAACGGGGTAGCGACTTAAGTTTTTACAAACGATCACTAGATGGCGCTTTGACATTACTATTTCCAATTTGACATTTGTTATTGTTGAAGCAGTGCTAGCGCAGAAATCGTGCGAGTAGTTTGCCTATAGTGAACGTTTCAAAAAAAGCAATTTCGTGAAAAAATGGAAATTTCACATGAAGGTTTTCGCTTGATGATTTTTAAACGATTTTAGCAAAGGCCACACAACAACAATGCCTCGAATCGTTTCGTTCAACTTTCGACAATGTTTTGGAGATACCATCTTCAAAATGGAAAAAATGTTTCGAGAATTGGCTTGAACGCAAAAATTACAGCGAATATTTTGAAAAACAATAAAACGATTTGTAACTGTTATACTAGGTAACAAAAAATAGAACACCCGGTATAAGTGAGTCAATTTGAATTTAGGAAATATTTAGGTGTATTATTGTGAAAACAAGAAACGATTACCTTTTCTACGCTATTGGTTTATTGCCTTTTTTACAGCTAATTGTATTGTTTGGGGCGCTATTGTCTACGTGGCACTCGGTAAGTGTAACATAGTACCTTAACATAACATTTAGGAAATTGTGGATCCACATCTTGCTCCATATCTCCGGCCATCTTGACCACCAAGATCTCCAGATCTATTGTTCGTGAAAGATGTATGGGCAGATTTGCTAACTTGCTCCACTCTTCCTAAACGTTGGAAGACATTTGGCATGAGCAACCCAATCACACTCAATTAGTTAACCACACAAGATTTTTCTCCCAATTTACAACCGTTCAAAACATTTGTCTATTTACACATATATTGCACAAAAATTAAAACCAAATTGAATTACTTAAATTGAGAATTTTATTTTTTTAAAAGAAGTGTTTCCGTGACTATAGTTTTCTACAGGGTGTTTACAGAAATGTCTCAGACCTCGAGAGTGATTAGTATGTCCCAAAACATAAGTAAAAATTGGTACTCCTCTTGTTTCGAGTATCCTCTACGAGCAGCAGCTTTATCCCTTTATCATTTACGAGTTCAGATCCTAGATCCAGCTGATCATCGAGCATGTTAGCTTTTTGCCGCTGGTTTCTACGCAATGATGCTGAGAAGTTCAATTTTGATGTCAATATTCTTTTTACTAGTGAGGCCGAGTTCACACGAAGTGAAGCTTCTGAGCCAACGAAAATCCTCATCAGGTACGTTTTTCATTGAAGATTTTGATGGGCGACAGGTTGCTAGGTTCGCCTGTTTTACAAAACCGATTAACAGGCACTGCTTACTTAAACTTTCTGCATAACACAATGGGTGATCTTTGAGACGAAATTCCTTTGCACCAAAGGCAACCAGCACGATAGTGCTCCGGCGCATTTTTCGGCTGATTTCTTTTTTTGGCGATATTTGAAATCTTCAGTGTACGCCACGCCTGTAAATGACCTTGAGAAGCTGCAACAATGAGTAGATCAAGAATGCCATCTAATCCAAACGAATGTAAAGATTTTCGATAGGATTCGAAGATCTTTGTGGCGGAGATGTCTGCTGCTGTGAAATGGAAGGAGGGCACTTTGAACATCCCATTTGAGTTTCTGTCTTTGTTGTTTATTCATAAATTACATTTTTTGTTTGTACAAAATAAAAAAATGGTGTAAACACTAAATGTTTTGTATCTCCGAAACCATCCATTTGCAAACCCATTTTCATTAAGACTTTTCTGCATATTTGGGGCCACGCAATCCCCCTCTAGATTTGTGTCACTATTGCTAATAGCTTCCATTATTAATTATCAACTCAATTTCTATTTACACAACTTAACCCGCAATTCACCGAGAACCCCCATACAAGCCCACTTTGTCAGCCGCAACACCATCTCATTATATTCGAATGAAAGGTAATTGTTTTATTACGAAATCCCGAATTTCATTAAGTCGTCCGCGACCCTTCTCCAAGTTCTTAATAGACAGCCGCCTTGTTTGCGCCAACTGCAAAGGGTTGTCGCGGCTGTAGAAGACTAGTGGTATCGCAAAGACTGGCCCTGGAGGCAAGTTGGTCTTGCGTGAACACATCAATGAAAGATCTCCTCGCCAAAAGCGAAAGCTCAATCCCTTCGAATTGTTCCAGCGCAAGGGTTTCTTTGCGGCATTCTAAATACGAGTATTAGATCTTCATGTAATTGTCTTTACCGCAATTATTGTGAACGCTGTTTGAGGAACCACTGAATAGAATAAGGGAACCTTACAATAATGTAAAGCATTTGCTTTGAAGGTGAAATAGTTTTTATAAAAGCAATAAAAATCTGAATAACAATATTATTTGCCGTTACTCAGAAAAGTAGTTCTTGGTTTATTCTTACTTGGAAAAAATTAAATATTAACAATTAATATAAAATCCATAGATATAAATATTTGTATTGCAAAGCTATTATTCATGAACGCATTCGGAGAAATCTTCTTTTGTTGCATACATATCTGTATATTTGTTTTAAAGCATTTTGCGACCGCGTGCTAAATTTATAAATAAACCGATTTAAATTTAATGCATTTTTATTTTGTTTGTGATTACAAATCGTACAATTGAATTACTAGTCATTACCCCCATCGCACAATATGATGCGCAAAATGAATCATTCTTATACAACATTCTACTAGAATCTGTAGTTAAAGACAACAGTGAGTAACTCGGGTAATAGACAAAAGAATTGATAATGAACTAAATTTTATAAGAGATCCAGACCAAAAACAGAGAATATGGTAAGAGTTAAGTGGACGCAAAGAAAGGTTTACTTGTATCAAGACTATCCGTATGTTCAATTATCCACAATACAATAACTGTTTTAAATCAAAAGAAATATTTTCTTGGCGTTTTTTCCTCCGCTTAACAGAAGTATATACTTGTAATGAAATAATTGTATTTCTTTGTTTAAGACATTTGTTAACTTGATTCAAGAAAATCTTGCAGAAAATTTGAAGAACGGGATTTTGAGTATAAGTAAATTGCCGTTATATCGCAAAGCAATATTTTCTTAAAGGTAGTAAATAGTTTTCTTAATTCAAGAAAGCGTTTAGGTAGTGTTCATAAATCAATAGTTTCATTTTCTTAAAATTAAGCATTTATTTACTTAGAATTCCTGAAATGCATATTACCTTGTTTAAAACAATACATAATAATAAAAAAAAAGTGCTTAGAAACAAAAAACAACATAATGCTAATAAATAGCTCCTGGTATTGATGGCACCGCTACCGACAAAAACAATATGAGAAGAGAAAAGCGTCAAAGCTTCTTGCTCCTAGCCGTATTGCTCTTACATCTCAGTTTATGCCACTAGTCTACAAAAACAGCACTGAAATGCCATACTTACCCATACAATGATATAACCTTTAACGTAAAATGCTTCATAAACATTTTCAAAAGATACCGGTTAATGTAATATATTTTTTTCTTTTTATTACTATTTACTATGTGTACGAGGATTATTCGGAAATTACGTGGCCTAACACAGAGAATTCGGAGGAATTTTCATTACTATTCTGTAGAATCATCTTTTAATAGATTAAATATGACAGCAGAGAGCGATCTGTCAATTAGTATGTTTTTGACAGTACGCCAAAGTGAACATCTCGTGTGATTTTGTAAAGAATGGAAAAAACTGAGTTGAGAGCAGTGATAAAATACTTTTATTTGAAAGGCTTAACGCCAACCGAAATTAATGCAGGGTTGGATTCAACACTATTGGAATCCGCTCCTTCATTTTCAATGGTTAAAAACTGAGTTGCCGAATTCAAGAGTGGTCGTACGAGCACAAATGATGAACCCCGTAGTGGACGTCCTAAAACTGCAACTGCCTCGGATATAATTGAAAAAGTCCACCGTATTGTATTGGATGATCGTCGAGTAAAAGTGCGCGAGATAGCAAACATAGTGGGTATCTCAAATGACAGTGTGCACAGAATTTTAACTGAAGAATTGGTAATGAAAAAATACTCGGCGGGTTGGATGCCGCGGTTGCTCACACCGGAGCAAAAAATGAATCGTTTGAGAGTTTTTCGTGACCTTTTGGTACGTTTTCGCCACAATCCGAAGGACTTTTTACGCCGTTTCATAACCGTCGATGAAGCCTGGGGCCACCATTATACTCCCGAAACCAAAGAACAGTCCCAACAATTCACACAAGAAGGTTCTCTGCCACCAAAGAAGGCAAAAACGGTTTTTAAGCAGGAAAGGTTATGGCAACAGTTTTTTGGGATTCTCATGGAATTATCTTGGTCGATTACTTAGAAAAGGGAAAACAATAAATGGCGAGTATTATGGCACTTTGTTGCAACAACTTAGCTACAAAATCAAAGAGAAACTGCCTCATTTGGTAAAGAAGAAAGTGCTTTTCCATCAGGATAATGCACCTGCCCATAAGTCTGCGATTGCAATGGCCAAAATTCATAAATTGAGATTTGACTTACTGCCTCATTCGGCCTATTCCCCAAATTTGACTCCCAGCGATTATCATCTGTCCCCAAACCTGAAAAAATGGCTCGGCGGTAAAAGATTTTCGTCTAATTCCCAGGTAATCGCTGCTGTAAATTGCTATTTCGAGGACTTGTATTCATCGACCTACTAATTTTACTAATTTGGAATATCGTTGGAATAAGTGTGTTGAGCGAGCAGGAGACTATATTGAAAAATAAAATGTTTTTGTCGAAAAAAAATTGCGTTTTCTTTGTTAGGCCACGTAATTTCCAAACGATCCTCGTACTAATAATTTAGCTATAGTTTTTTAAATATATAATAAATAATAAAAAAGGGATAAATAAACTTAAATATTAACTCATTAATTATTAAACTACATAAAAATAATCCCTATTTAATTACATTATTAAAGAAATCATTTAATTATACTATAACATATAAAAAAATTTTCTCATTAGTTCATTCACTTGCTCCTAATTTAGTTATTAACTTTAGGTTTTTTTTTCCATTATTGTAATTTTTCTTTTATTGGATATCCTTGTAGCTGGCCTGATGAAGTGCTTTTTGAACACGAAACTGGTCTCCTAATTTATCAATAGCACTTTGTGAAATCTGAATTATTTTTCATTCCTACCTTTAATATGAATATTTTCTTAAAACTAAATGATTTACTTGGAAGAAACATTTTTCTGTCTTGGCTTTTCTTGATTTTCAACCCCTAAGAAAATATTTTTTTAATCAAGATAAAATTTCAAGAAAATTGTTTTCTTGTATTATACATTTTTATAGTCTTGAAATAATCTGTTTTCTTGATGCAAGAAACCCTTTCTCTGCGTTTACGGGCATCATTTTACTTGCCAGTAGATATTAAGTTATTAGTTACAATCCCTTACATATACGAGAATCGTACTTGCTTACGTTCATTGCAGAATTATTATTTTTACTGCAGGAACGTCGCTCGTCAAGATTGCGGCTCTACAGATGTTTTCTTTCCTTTGATTATACTTTTATATTTCATTTTTAAATTCATCCTTTTGTGTTTTGTTTTCAAATAAATTGTTATTGAAGTTTTAAATCACGTGTTATGTATCAGATTTTCCACGAGTCACGCAACTCGGCAGCTTTTCCTAAAAAAGCTCCTGGCGCCCTTATCTTTGATGGACTTCGACTTTCTTTGAGGTGAACTCCTGCCATACCCCGCCATAATCCCTGCACTAGTCGAAGGCATTAGTGAAGCCTTTTGCTCACAGAAGGTATACTTGAACATCTTACAAACTGCTTCTTACTTGGCACACCCATGTTAGTAACATTTAATTTTTTTACAAACAGGCAAACTTGATTTTTCTACACTCTACATTGAATCCTTCAATTTTCCTTAAAATTCATTTTGACAGGACCAAACGAGATATCTCAAGCTTGACAAATTGCAATAACCACAGAAATAAAGTACGAAACCTAACCACATACGGCTGTTATGAATGTCGCATATTAATCCAGCCTACTTACACACAGAGGAATGGTTTCTTGCATCAAGAAAATATATTTTCTGGCAAAAATCAGTATCTATGAACAAAAATGTATAATATAAGAAAATAATTTTCTTGAAATTTCATTTGGATTAAATAAAAATTTTCTTAGGGTTAAAAAATCCAATACAGAAAAATTTTAAGAAGTTAAGAAAATATTCATATTAAAGGTAGGAATGAAAAAATGGCCCAGATCTCACAAAGTTCTATTGAGAAATTAGGCGACCAGTTTCGTGTTCAAAAAATGCATCAGCTACAAGGATATCCAATAAAAGAAAAATTACCATAATGGGAAAAAAACCTAAAGTTGAAAATTAGAATTGGGAGCAAGTAAACGAGCTAATGAAAAAAGTTACAGTATAATTAAATTATTCCTTTATTAATGTAATTAAATAGGGATTATTTGTATGTAGTTTAATAATTAATGAGTTAATATTTAAGTTTATTGATCCTTTTTTTATTATTACTATTTATTATATATTAAAAAAAACTATAGTTAAATTAGTACACGTGGTAAAGAGTAAAGTAATAAAAAGAAAAAATATTACATTAACCGGTATCTTTTGAAAATGTTTATGACACGTCGTACGTTAAAAATTATATCATTGCATGGGTAAGTATACCATATATATTTCGATTTCTATATTCGCTACTCTCTAGCAAAGATTATACATATGTATATGTATACTGTCTCTATGACGGCATGACTACAACCACTTGCACTACGTGGCGCCAGAAAACATTTCAATTGTTTTTGAAGATTAGTGACATAAACTGAGATATGTAAGAGCATTGTGGCCAACACCAAGAAGCCCTATTGCTTTTATTCTTCTCATAATGTTTTTGCCGGTAGTGATTCCATCAATACCCGGAGCAATTTATTAGCAATATCTATTTTGGTTATTGCTTCTAGACATTCTTTTTTCATGTATACTTCTACATTACGTTCACTTTTGCTTGCACGTTATTCTGTAATCTCTACTTTAGCCTTTTTAAAATCACAAGCAATGTGAATAATTTGTTGCATTATGTACGTATATGTCGTACTATTTTAAACAAGGTAAGTGCAATTAATAATGCGGATATAAATAACATGCATTTCAAGAATTCTAAGTAAAAAATTCTTTATTTTAAGAAAATGAAGCTATTGATTTATGAACAATACCTAAACGTATTCTGGAATTAAGAAAACTATTTACTATCCCTAAGAGAGTATTGTTTTGTATTATAATTAGAGTTTGTTAAAAAGGTGGTATCGGATGCCAGTAGCGTAGCGGAAGCGGCGTGGGTAGGGGTAATTTTCAACTTGTAGTCGACCTCGACAGTACCGCGAGAGAGTTCAAAACGACAGTACGTTGCACGCTGCACGCCAAATAAGTACGCGGAGATGGGGCGCCCAAAAGGTATAACGTTCCCTTCGAATGTGAATAAATATCTCAGGCATTTCCCTGGATTAGAATATAGAAGTCCGCATATTTATTGCACAATATGTAATAGCGGATTGCTAAGTCGCGATAGGTTTGAATGTAGAAAACATTGTAAAAGTAAACGTCATGTATTGAATTTAAAAAAGAGTATTCCACACTGGCAATTTTTATATGATTTTATTTTTATGTTAAGTGTGTGCAACATCCTACAGCATCTAGTATCTAATGAACACTTTCGTCTTTTTTGGGCTAAGTACGTTCCCTCATGAAAGCTGTCAACATCTACGCAATTACGATACAATTTGCCTCGTGTGCAAGGTACAGTAAAGGAATGTATAAAAGACGAGTTGAGAAATAAGAAAATCTGCCTATGTGCGGATGAAACAACTGATGCTCAGAAACACAGCGTCATTTATGTTGTAGCGCGTCCTTTAAAACGTGATGGTCCACCAGCTTCATTGTTGTTATCTAGTAAAAGGATTCAGAAAAATAATGCAGAAACCGTTGTCAAGATAATAAAAGATTCGTTGAGAGAATTTTGTATCACAGGAACCCAAGTCACAATGTTCGTTACTGACGGAGCCGCAACAATGCTGAGAGTTGGTAGGATGTTGAAAATATGCTTTCCGACTCTTCTTCACATAACATGCCTCATACATGCATGTCACCTCGTAGCAGAAACCATTCGAAAGAAGTATCCGATGGTGGATAAGTTAATAGCATCTACCAAAAAAGTGTTCATAAAATCTCCCAAACACATCCGTGTATTCAGACAATTGTGTCCGAAATTACCACCGCCACATCAGCCATAACGCGATGGAAAACATGGCTCCGGGCAGTATCTTACTATCAGAAATATTTTTCACAAGTGAAAAATGTCATCTTGAAACTTGATTCAAATGATTCTGCAGCAATTCGAGATAGTCAGCAACCATTTTCCAATTCGGACGTTCAGCAACAAATAGATGAAATTTCCACGAACTATTCTGAAGTTGCACAAGCTATTGAGCAATTAGCAAACAGTCACCTATCTGCACGAGACGCATTAAATTGCATAAACAATTTACAAGCCGCTCTAGAAAACTTGACGAACACTATAGGAGTCGATGTTGCTCAAAAATTTGGTGCAATTTTAACGAAAAATCCCGATTTACAAAAGGTTCGGTCTGTAGCAGAAAATTAAGAGTTCCCAGATGAGGAAAAGGAATATCTGACATTTGCAAATCTTACTTCACTGGATGTCGAACGATCATTTTCGAAGTATACGACAACATATTCACAACACCGTCGACGGCTGAATGAATCGACAATGGAAGCGTTGCTGATGTTGCAATTCTACGCAGCTTACCAGGGCGATTGCCAACTGATACGGTGGACATCGGGACGACAGGAAAAGGTAAGAATATTATTTTTCACTAATATTGTATTTTACGTACCTACTTTTATGCGGTGCGCCACTGCCGGTACCACCTTTTTAACAAACTCTAATTATAATGGTCATTTACTTTACTAAGAATCGCTTCCTTCAAATTTTCTGCAAGATTTTCTTGAATCAAGTTAACAAATGTCTTAAGCAAAGAAATGCAATTATTTCATTACAATTGTATACTTCTCTTAAGCAGAGAAAGAAACGCTAAGAAAATATTTTTTTTTTTTTTTGATTTAAAACAGTTGTTGTATTGCGGATAATTGAAAAAGTAATTTTCTTGAATTAAGGCGGACAGCTTTGATACAAGTAAACGTTTCTCTGCGTGTACTAAATCCATAAACAAACAAACCTATGTATAAAACGTATACGTTGTATATATTATCCTCTTCCTTATCTTTATTTAACAGTTTTTTCAACAGGTTACTGACATAAAGAGCTCCTAACGTAATTTTATCAACTCGCGAGTTAACAATAAATCCAGCAAACAATCGAAAAAAGGTTAAATCGCCGTAGTAACAATAATAACATGGTGGTTAACAATTTACGGTAATTTATTATGCATTCAATAGATAATTTTAATTGCGGAAGATAAATAAATCAATGCTCCCCGTGTACTATGTTAATTTACGATCAAACGTGTTTATTAATTAATGTGTTTGGTATTTCAGGCAACATCATTCGTGTGTGTAACATGCTGATAGAAGCATCCGTATTACTTATTGCTGATTTAAGCGGTATTAATTTGTTACATAATTGAAAAAGTAGCATTTCTGTTAATTATTGGCGCATTAATTTGAGTTACTTGAAAAAGTAAAGAAAAAATCTAGCTCTTGCTATCGATCCAGCCTCCTGTTGTTATAATTAGAAGATGTTTAGAACTTAGTTTAAATAATCCAAGAACAGTTTCCCTTTGTCTTATTACGTTGTCATTAAAACAGCCTAAAGTTTCTTCCAGAACCATATGGATTTGGAACCATTTTGGAGTTTGAATTAGGATTCTCATACACAATATTGCGTTAGATAAAAAGTCATTTCAAATGAAAGAACAAAATCCTCTTTTACTCGATATCTTGATATCGAACCTTGCAATATAAACCACCTGTAAAGTGCAATTAAAAGTGAGAGTAACTTAGAAGCAATTGTAGGCCATGTTCCTAAAAGAGTCTACCCTCAAACTGCAATCCACTAAAAATGGAAATTTTGCATACCAACCATGAGATCGGTATTACATAACAGTTTAGCGTTTTATTCAAAGAAAGAAAACACTTTAATTTGTCATTTCTACTTGCAATAATCAAAAATTTGTACCTGGTGTGGACTAAATGTAAGATGTACATCCAAATCTTTCAAACAAAACCCTGAAAAATTGTATAACTATTTAGTGATCCAGATGATTTGGACGAAGTCTATCGTTGCAGGATTCAGAGAACCAGCCGTGGCTCTATTTAGTAGTAAATGGCGACTTTGACTCCAAATGATAATTCCATCAAAGCAAAATTTATGCTGAAATGTCAGTAACAAATAATGTTCTACTAATTGATGAATTTATGCCTACAACTTAAACTCCACTATCTAAAACAGAACGCACTGATTGTCGCACGCCAGCATACTACATTTGCAACAGCCTTCCACTGCTGTAGAAAATGGATTATCGATGGACCAATATCGACAATTTTGTGTGTTGTGTCCCCGTCTCGTCAAAAATGATCTTTCATCAGTCCATAGTATACGAGGGCGATTCGTAAAATTTCGTTTGGTTATTAAAAATAAACACCAATACATGAAGCGGTTTTTATTATATACAATTTAAAGTTACTACTTTCAGCTATTTTTCTACATACTTGCCATTAAGATTGAGACATTTGTCATAGAGATCAACCAGTTTTTTAATGCCCTCTTCATAAAACTCTGCCGTCTGTGAATTAAGCCATGCTGCAACACTGTCCTGCAGCTCTTCATCGCTCTCAAACCGTTGTGATCCAAGCCTTCGTGTTAGGGAAGAGATGGAAGTCGCTAGGAGCCAAATCAGGGCTGGAGGGAGGATGCTCAAACACTTCTCACCTACCGTGCGAGCGGCGGTATGCGGGCGGGCGTTGTCATGAGAAAAACAGTGCCCGAACTCCACGTCGCTTGTTCTGAACAGCTCCTCTGAGCTTCTTCAAAGTTTCACAGTAGACTTCAGCGTTTATTGTGGTCCCTCGTTCTACAAAGTCTACAAAAAGAATTATAGGCCGGTAACCATTCTTTCAGCATGCGCACAAGTTTTCGAAATGCTGCTGGATCATAAACTATATAGTTGTGTCCAGGCGTACCTGTTTGATCGTCAACACGGATTTCGACACAATAGATCATGCAGTGTTACTTTCGAAATTATCTTCGTTTGGATTTGTGCCTAAGGTTATAAAAATCTTCCAGTCATACCTTTATAATAGATCTTGCTACGTCCATTATAATGGTTTCACATCTACCTTTATCATTGCTTCCACCGGCGTAAGTCGAGGATATATTATTGAGATGTCGACTTCTGCTTCCAAGTTGTTAGGCTTTCCTTATACGCTCTTGTAGGCATTTTACTGACATGTCTGTTCTAAAAGTTTTATTTTGTACACTTGTTTGGTCCAAGCTTGAATACGCGTCCTCTTTGCCTCAATCAACAACTGTCGTTAGAACGTGTACAAAAGTGATTTTTGAAATACTTGTCTTTCAAACAGGATGGTATGCCCCACGCGGAACTGATTACAGTAGTTTACTTGAGCGACATGAAATTCAATCATCTAAACAGAGAGATGAGGTTAGCGGAAGGATTATATTTATATCAGATTAATGGGGGGCAAGATCGACTCTTCAATGCTGCTTTCAAAATTAAATTTCAATGAACCTGCTTATAGTACACGATCCTTGAACACTTTTGTAGTTTCAAAGTCTCAAACCAACGTTATATGCAAAATGCCGCTAACACGCATGTTAAAAAACGCCAACCGAGTACTACATTAGTTTAATATTTCAGTTCACCTTTGCTTCTATGCTCCATATTGTTAGTGTTTTTCTTTTAATTTCTGGGATATATAGCTTATTTATATTTGTTTTTCATTTTAATCGGCTATTTTATTGTTCTTTTTTTGCTTGTTTTGCTAAATGTACTGCACACTGTTTTTGTATTTATTTTGTATGTCCTGTTACTGGAACTTTGTTCTAAACTACTATTATTATTATTATTAACAAGGACGTCTTTGCTGTCCCAAAAGAGAGTGATCATGACTTTTCTCGCAGAAAATGTTTGACGGCACTTTAAAGCTTTCCTCGTAGGCAAGTTAGAGCGACCCCACTCCATTGACTGTCTTTTCGTCTCAACGTTGACATAGGCGACCCAAGTCTTATCACTTGTTAGGATATGCCTGAGGAAATCTCCACCTTCAACATCGTAGTGTGACATAAAAGTTAGTGCCAATCCCATTCACTTTGTTTTATGGTCTTCGGTAAGAAGTTTTGGCACCCACCGTGCACAAAATTTGTAGTAACCTAAATGTTCAGTAAAGAAAAAGTTCTGTGATTGTGAATTGCCGATTTTCACGAATTTTTTCTTCGACATTACCCAAAAGTTCGTCCTTCACAACAGTTGGTCTTCCACCCCGTTCTTCATCATGGACATCAGTTCGTCCTTCTCGAAACATATGGCAGCATCTTTTAACCACAGTGTCACTCATGATATTTTCACCATAAACGGAACAAAGTTCACGATGAATCTCAGCAGCCTTTATGTTCTTTGCATACAGAAATCGGATAACAGCACGCAGTTCACAGTCGGCGGGATTTTCAATTGCAGCAATCATTTTAAACGAACAAAATAGCACGAAAGCATGTCCGAACAATTCTCTCACTAGCACTTCCAGCCTCACATTGAACCAGACTGCACCGCAGCGCTGCGATCGCGCCGATATCTCCACTCCTATGCTCACTAGGCGGAAACGGAACTTATTTTACGAATCGCCCTCGTATTTTAAGTCATTATTTTCAAGATATTTCATTAAAAAATTAACACAAAAATCAATTGTCTGTCTGTACTGTCCCACACTTAGTTTCTGAGTGTTTTAAAATCTAAAAGCCTTATATTTATACTGTCTTAATACTTTATGAACGAAACCGTTCATGCCTTTCCCGAACTACATCATCAATGGAACTCGTTGGATTGATTTAAAAAAATCCTAATGTTTTGTATTTTCTTCATTTAACACAGAAAAATGTCGCGTACGTTTTCTCAACATTTATAAGGCTTCCGTTTCCTAACGATTTCTTATTTGACCTTGCAAAAATCTGTTTGGAAGGGGCTTGGCGTTCTGGAAAACGTCTGACATTCCCTGCGAGCAGCAGTTGCACTTTTATTAGTCAACAATATATTTGAACCACGTCACTTCTTTCTTAGATATTAAGTGCGGTGGTAAAAACGATAACAATTAACGTAATGAAAAGCACATAAATACTGTCATACACAATGACGCCAATTTATTGTTTGTAATATGTCACAATGTGTGTTATTCTTTTATTTTCATGGCACACTATTATGCCACGAATATTTCTACATTGTTGCAAATAAATCGGAAACTACTGGATAAAAATATAAACTATGTTATATTATTGAAATTAGAAAAAAAAACTATCCAACTAATGGAAAATATACAGGGTGTTCCATTTTTAAAAAGTTTTCTATATATCTTGTTCATTTGTTCTTTTTTCTGAACAACATAATAACTGTAAATAACCTTGCAATTCGGTTGTTAGTTCATTTTGATAACTGGAAAAATAAATGAGTTATGACGCGTTAAAATGTTATCAAGATAAAATGACCACACTGTACAGATAATTTAGGGCATAGCGCATGGCTAAGTATCCCAATATGTTCTCCATCCGAATTTTCGAAGAATTATTAAACTCTTCACTAAGACATATTCCTGTGTACTACGATTTCCCCTGTATAAAAAGTATATCTGCTAGAAAAAGAAATGATCAAAATATAATTTTTTATTGCGATATTTCGGTAAAGCCGTACGTGATATAAGTTTTGAACGTCACTAATATCTTCGTATGGGAAATGTAGCAGGAAGTTTATCTTCCTGTATTATGAAAATAATTAATGTGTATCTCTCGCCTTTCGAATGGTCGATTCTCGAAATATCTTAATAGGATGTTCCTTTTACATTAAGGTGTCGTTCGGTGTTTTATCTTACGACCGGGCCCTGCCGACTACGCCAGCACCGCGTACAAAGACACGAATCCAAACAGCTTTTGATATTTTACGATCGGACATTAATTGGTTTAGATCTCGGTCCGTGTCCGTAGTACGGTCGTAATCGTAACGGATTGTGACGCGGCGAGTCGGTTGTAGTTGGCGATGCCGATGCTACGTGCTGCGGGTTGCTCCTTTCACGTTTCACGAACTGCTGCTACCGTTCGCTACTAGGTTCCCTCCTTTTTTTTTTGCTCTCTTTTCTTCCGGGCGAAAATTATCGGCAACTCTATACGTGGAGATGTATCGTTTTTATGATAAACAGCTGGCCGTACTACTGATGAAGTCGTAAAAAAGTGCGTGGAAGAAATAAACAGTAACAGATGTGAAGATGAAATTGTGAATATATCATTAATTCGTCTGTTTTTTTTTTGTTTCTCTTCGTATTTCTATTTCGCTAAACAAATCCTTTATAGTTTCTTTCAATCTTTATACAGCGATGTGCAAATGTATGGAACGAAGTCAATATCTCACGAGTTTAAAGAAATATCGAAATTAAATTTTATCGTAATTGAATTGGCGATTTAACTGGTAGTAATTCCGACTTTTCTTTTGATAACTAATGAATACGAATACTAATAATAGTAATAATTTCTTTATTTCTGTTTTTTTCCCAGAAATATATCAATATACGTTTGAAAAAGGGGTAAAATTGTATTAATAATAACAAAAAAATATATTGTATGGGAAATATATCTACCTTATTTGTAGAGATATACAGTATGTCCACGGTTAGAGTGAACAAGAAGAAAAACTTTTTTATTTTACATTTTAGAGAAAAGGAGCATACTTGATAAAAAATTTTTCTTGTATTTAAAATGAAATTGCCGTGAAGAATGTTAACGTTCCACATACTGGGTGTCCGGAAACTAAAAAAATACGAAAATGTCATAAGAGTAAACTACTATTATTTTTACTATTTCGAAAAAGTGGCACTAGGAAAAGTTTTTTGGAATTAAAAGTTACGACAAATTTTCAATTTATGGGAAAATCGGCCTACTTTAATTAAATAATTCGTACACAAAACTGGTTACATTTTTTAACGTAAAAAAATTTAAAATAATAAAACATTATTCGAACAGACCTCCACCAACGTCCACACAAATTTGAAGGCGAGCAAGAAATTCTTTGTAACATCTTCTAACCTTTTCTAAAGATATGGACTGTACAGCTTCCCTAATTCGTTGCTTTAGGTGGTTCATGTCATTGTCCAAAGGCCTGCTGTAGAGAATCTGTTTGAGTCGACCCCACAAGTAAAAGTCCGTGATCGTTAAATCTGGACTCCGCGGAGGCCATGGATGTGGACCATGTAGGCCAATCCAGCGATTAGGAAATATATCCTGTAACCAAGTCCTAACATTTACAGCAGTATGCGTCGGACAACCGTCTTGCTGGAAATACAAAGAATTTCGGTAGGCCAATGGTAAATTTTCCAATTCGTCGGTGAAAAACGTTTAGAGCATATTCAAGTAGCTATTTCCTTTGCACGTATCTTGAAAAAAGTATAGTCCTATTATTCCGTAAAAGGAGACGGCACACCAAACATTTACTTTTTTGAAATATTGTCGCCTCGACGGTATTCTAAAATGAGGATTCTCAGCTGCCCAATATCGTGAATGTTGCGATGCAACAATGCCATTTGTCGAAAAAGTGGTTTCATCCGAAAATATAATTTGTTGGTGGAAATTTCTTTCCATACCTCCGATCCACAGACAAAAATCGACACGTTTCACTTCGTCGCCTGTCTCTAAACTATGATTAAATACTGCTCTGTATGGCACAACTTTATTTTGTTTTAAAATTTTTTGTATTTGGGACTTTTTCACCACTCCTTAGTATTCCGAGCGTCTCCTCGGTGACATCCTTGGATATTCATTCACTGACTGTAAGACTAGTACAGTAGCGGCATCCTCATCGTTATAGTTTTTCTTTTGCCTCGGTGTTTTCAATAGCGGCCCTGTCCTCAGAAATTTATGAACTATTTTATGTAATGACGACTGTGGCACATGCACACCGGGGTATTTTTCATTAAATTCTTGAATTACTTGGCGATAACTGTTATCACCCTTACCGTAGCACTGTATTAAATAATTTTTTTACTGCAGAGTTAGCATTTTTTGATAATTATTATTCTTGGAGTGCCAAAGGAAATACATTCGGACCAGGGCAGAAACTTCGAGTCCTCCGTATTTTGAGAAGTCTATACTGCTCGAAATAGTCAAGACCAACAACTCCGCTCCACCCACAGCCAGATGGTATGGTCGAACGCTTCACCAGGACCATCGAAAACTATTTACGGACGACAGTCAACGACCACCAAGACGACTAGGACAAGCACTTTCCCTTCTACCTTCTCGCCTACTGAAGTGCTGTCCATGAAACAACTGGAAAGACACCTGCCAATGTTTTATTTGGAAGAGTTACGTCTCCCGACCGACTTACTGTTTGGAAGTCCAGAAGAGCCTGCCCAGAGAGCAGAAGAGTATATGAATCGCCTAGCTACAAGATTGGAAGAAACCCATCGCCAAGTTAGGACGAAGATGCGACTTGAAAGTGACCGGATGAAAACTCAATACGACCGACGAGCAAACAACTTCGATTTCCAAGAAGGTAGCAACGTTTGGCTCTGCATCCTATTCCGCCGAAAAGGACGCAATCTCAAATTACAGTCAGTTTGGGAAGGACCGTACACTGTCATCGAACGGATCAGCGATGTTGTATACCGTATTCAGAGGAGAACCCGTTCTAATATGGAGGTGGTACACGTCGACCGCCTGAGGGTCTACAACGAGGCTAACCATGGAATTGATCGGGACGATCAGGTTTAAAGAGGGGGCAGTGTACTGAAACTATTGGACAGCGATGTATACATCGATGAGTCACCATAGGTGGACAGACGGGAAAAAATGTGAATAGAGATACGTCAAAGTCGAGGGTTATTTTGGATTTTAGAAAAGTGATACTGTTATAATTATTCAGAAGTTTTTGTTAGTAAATTGTGTTAGACAATTCTGCTTGTGTTATCAGTACTCCATCCGGTTTTAAAAAAACGTTTCAATATGATCAATTTGTATTAAATATTTTTTGAATGGAATTTTCGTTTATACCACTCTTCGTACTAGTCATAAAATCAAAAAAATTATGGATGCAATTAAAAAAAATTGTTTTGGGGAGGTTTCTTAGAGGGTGGTTTACTAGCGATAGTTTTAAAAAGTATATCTTTTAGGATTCTGCAAACTACATTCAACAACACCTTGCTCGATCTTATATCTCTACAACTAAGGAAGATATCGCTTGTAACATTGAATCTAGGACACCCGGTATAAACGAAACCATTAAAAATTTGCATTTATTTATGTGTGGCGCAGCATTGACGTAAAGAAATCGAACGAATACCAATTGATCTGAAGCAGCACTCCCCTGACTGATATCTTAAATTTGTTTCGGGTTCGCTCTGGGTGTTCTTATTGATGTTGGTAAACAATTGTATAATTTATAACCCAGATAATACACACTTTTTGAAATGCATGGAAGTGGTAGCAGGTAGTCAGTTCTCTTGACGTCATAGTTATGAACATCAGTGCATGTGAAATTGAGTCCGAATTTTTAAATAAGACGCAACACATGCAGGATCTAGAGATCATAAAATGTTAACAGCCTGGTGGATTTAAGATGTTCTAAAATATATGTCAAAATATTTTAGGAAGGTTGGCTCCAGTTTGTGTTCGAAGTCTTCAAATCAAGCAGTTGATGGCAAAAAACGGATTGCATATTCGAATTTTATAAAAACAAGTCTATTAAAGACAAGTATTTTTCCTGCTGGAGGTGCTATAAAGAAACTTATTTGTCAACGTAATCAATAATATTGAATAATCGAAATGTGTATTCCTTTGCAATTTTAAGTTTTATCAGTTTATTTATGGACATCATAAGTACATTTCGTAATTATAACACTATTATAGTTATTATCTACAAGAGTATCATTCTCTATATAACCGCTCAATTAAAACAGCTGAATACTATGTAGAACATAATTGGATCCATAATGTAGTCATTTATATATATATATTACTTAAACACATAGTCGTCGCTTTTATGTTAAAAATTCTGCTACCAACAGTAAGTACAACTACTGCCTTGTGGATCTTCGTCTTTAGTACGTAGAGGTTGTCCTTCCAACATTGTACTATACTACGTATAATACGTTCAGAGCATTCGTCGAAGAAGAGGGATACACGCCGCGTCGAGGCTAACACGAAGTTGTAGAAGCTCGATGGTCGATTTGCAATGCAAATAGCGCACCTGCGTTTACATTTTTTCCCATGGCTGAACTCCGGCTCTGACATTATACCCGTCCGCATGTGTATACATATCTTCGGACCGCGGAGTTATTTACGCTCGCGTTTATTAGAGACGGCAGAGCGGCGGCCGATCTGCCCCTGCGAAATTATTTACCATTAGCTAGTTGCCTAGACCGCGGGGAATATCTGTTTGTGCATTCGCCACAGGTCATAATTAGTGATGAAGGTAATAGCTGGAGTATGGAGTCGTCGTTCGGGAGAAGACGAGAAATAAAGTTGAGTTAATTGAAATAATTTTCTAATGAATTATTGAAAATGTCCGCTGTGATGGATGGACTCCTCTACAAGTCTGAAAGTCCAGTATGATATATTAGTGAAGAATCAGCATTCGATTTACATAAACTTGTAATTTATGGTATGTCTATTGATTAAAAATAGTTATGACAATCTCTTAGCAATGGGAATATTTGAAATATATTCTCTATAATGCCAGTTTTAATTTTAGAAATATTGATACGTAGATATTACTTTAATTGGCTTGTTTCACTAACGACAAAATAAGGAAGACTACTTTGAACAAACGAAGAACTTCAATCCAATAAATAAAACCCTGTTCGAGAAGCTGATCCTTTTCAAAGCGCAATTACAAACACTTTTGGTATTAGTTTTAAGCCCAAATTAGCTTAAACATGAAGTGAACTTAAATAATAAAGTTTGTTGCTCAATTAAGGAATGTAGTTGCCTTATGAAATAATAACGCTAAAAATGTTTTGAAATAAAACGAACGGCCATCTTTTCGATGCTCTTTTCACTGAGTATTCGTTTACCATCTTATCCATAGTATCTACTGAACCTTTGGTCTTGTTATAATGTTCTATAATGTCCGGTTTGAAATCGTTATCTTCATTTCCAATTTTATCGTCATGATGCTCAGTACTCAATACTACCACTGCTTTACCTTTCTTAGGTACGTAAGAGGATAATGTTATATTTTTCGAGAACGCAAACATGGAAGATTTTTCTGGTTTTTTATTGGGCAACAGTGTTGGCGGAATCTCCCTTTTATTTTGTCTGAGTGTACCACATAAGGTTACATCACGATTAGATGGTTCATTAGCCAATGGTATACTAGTAAAAAAATTATCGGTAGTAACACCATAACTTTGATCAAGACAAGAAAGCATATCTAATACGACACGTTTTCCCTGTTCCTTTTCAGCTTGACTATTTACCTTACCTAAATACAGCATGTCCCCGGATTAACGCATAGATAGGTAAGGCAGACAGAAAATTATTGAGTTTAAATTTCATCTTTTAGGGTTCAGTCTTGCTTGAATAGTAAGTAATTTATGCCATAATTTTATTGCCGAAAAATCAAGTAGACCTTGGAAATTTACAAAGAAGAATTTTTTTCAATTGGCAAGGTATATTTTCTAAAGGAGATACGATAAGAGGGTTATTATAAAACAATGTTCAGAGTAGTAAATTATGCCAGTACTTAGTGTGTAAGCGCTTTTACAAGATCAGGATACTTTTATTTAAATTTAAGCTGGATATTTAATTACAGACAATAATAATGATATTTTTTCCCTAATAATAATTACAATCTTAACAATAATAAGGGTCATAATAGTAATGTATAAAATAAATAATTATAAGGAATAAATCTGGTAAGTAGGCTTCTGCGGTCGTCAATAACACTATACTCTTGGTTTCCTGGTTGGAACCGCGTCGTTTTCGTAGCTTTGCCGACGTATAGTTCACAGTCTTATGGGACATTTTCAATGTGTAACCCTGAATATGTCCCATAAGAGTGTGAACGAAACGTCGGCTACTACAACGACGCGGTTCCAGCCCGGAAACCAAGAGTATAGTATAAGGGATAAAATTTAATCTAAAATTATAAACTACACACAATTTACATTGCTGAAAATATTAACGTTAAGTTTTCTTTTCAACTAAAATATCACTGTTCTTATTGTTGAATAGTCCGTCGCCTTTATCCGCACACCTCTGGATATTTTCACGAAAAGTAGTAAATGCTGTTCTTATTTCCTCTAGAGAAATGGGATTTATAGCCTCCCTAATGAGATTCTTTAATATTTGGGTATCATTTGGGAGCCTCTCAGAATACACTATTTGTTTTATTCCACCCCAAAAGTAGAAGTCCATGATTGTTAGATCCGGGGATCTGGGCGGCCATAGAATAGGACCAGCATTAGGTATCCACTTTTCCCGAAACTTTTCCAGCATGCATTCACATACTAGCCAAGTCGAGTGAGCAGGGCAACCGTTATGTTGAAAATATGAAGAGCATCTCGCTTCATATGGCAATTCGTCAATAAACTCATTTGAAATCTCTAAATATTTGTGCGGGTTAAGCTTTCCTTCAATAAAATATGGACCAATGATACCATAGCGGTAAGAAATGGCACACCAGACATTCACTTTTTTAAAATACTGCCGTCTAGAATTTATTACATAATCGTGATTATGCTTAGACTAGTATCGACAATTTTGCGACGAAGGTACACCGTTAGTAGTAAAAATCGATTCATCCGAGAAAATGATATTTTTGTGGAAATTTCTATCTTGTAAAATTTTGTCACCCAAAGAAAGACAAAATTTCAACCTTCGAGATTCGTCCCCTTCCTCCAACGGATGATGAATTCGAACTTTGTATGCTTTTATCTTTTTTGTTGCGATGCAATTTCCATGTCATATAGTACTCTGAACAATGTTTTCTAATAACCCTCTTATCGTATCTCTTTTAGACAATACACTTTGCTAATTGAAAAAAATCCTTTTTTGTAAATTTCCAAGATCTACTTGATTTATCGACAATAAAATTATGGTATAAATTACTTACTACTCAAGCAGGACTGAACCCCAGAAGATGAAATTTCAACTCAATAATTTTCTGTCTGCCATACCTATCCATGCGTTAATCCGGGCACACGCCGTATACCTGCAAATTCATTGCATATGTGCTCTCCACATCAACAAGGGCCCATACTTTTATGCCATATTTGGTCGATTTGGATTTCATATATACCCTTAAAGGGGCACTTTCCCCTGAATACAAGAAGTTGTTCAACTACTGTAAGATGCAGATTTGGATTATAGCTATACTTACGATTACTGACAAATCGGTCAAAAACTTCTCGAACTGCCGCAAGTTTGTCTGTGCTTTGACGTTCTGTTCTAGTTGAAAGATCATCATATCTCATAAATGAGAGGAGCTGCTCGATCCTTGTACGAGACATAGCGGCAATAAATATTGGTCGAGAATATAAAGAATCTTTGCCCCAAAGGAATTTAATTGGCTCTCTTTTCGCTTTTAAAGCACCCATTGTAATTAGAACACCCATTACATCGTACATTTCAACTTTATAAGTTGCAATCCAGGTCTTTTGCTTGTCAGGGTTTCTTGCATTATATTCCTAATAAAATTTTTCAGCTTTCTGATTAGTCCATTTCACTAGAATATCTATAATTTCATCACCCGCAAACAATTTGAAACAATCAATAATACTTTCGACAGTTCTCGACTTAAAATTCAGGCCTGGTGTGGTGATTACAACATTTTGAATTGAAGGGCGGCATGGTTTTGGTGGAATATTGCTCCACTTACTACCGTCTTTTCCGATGAATTGGGGAACTCCATCTTTGTCGTCGCTTTCATCTTCTTCGCTAACTTTGGTTTAGTATGTAAGAAGTTAGAAAATTACAACTTTCTTCTTGAGAACTGTCCAAATTATCTTCGGATTCGGAGGTATCCGAAATAACATCGTTTTTTATAAATTCTTCATCAGATTCCTCCAACCACTCCCGCGCTATTTTTTTATCATGTACATTCGAGAGATCTACTCTAATCCTTTTATTAAACATCGTTATTGCACAATATTACTGTTTCAACAAACACTTCCGTGATGAAACTAACTGTAATGATAACCATGAACAAGCACTAACTTGTTCAGCGACAAGATGACCGAATAATTCACGTGGTAATGAAGAGGGGGTGTTGTCACGTGTAATACGTTGTGGGATACAATTGTATCCCAAGTATTTATTTAATTTATTTGAACGGTGCGAAATATCTAAAATAATAACTATTTGGTGTTTATTAAAAACAATTATAAAAATTGCCACACACGAAAAAAAATTATAAACAAAATAACAGGAAAAAATGAATCGTTGGGATACATTTGTATCCCAAAAAGCTTTTGATAGAATCGATTACAGCTTAGTGAGTAACAAATTAAAATATACTGTCCTTTATGGAGACTTGCTTAGGTGGATCGACTTTTACAGGGTGAGTCAACGATAGAGTAAAGTATAGAGTTTGTTAAAAAGGTGGTACCGGCAGTGGCGCACCGCATAAAAGTAGGTACGTAATATACAATATTAGTGAAAAATAATATTGTTACCTTTTTCTGTCGTCTTGATGAAATTTTTCACTTGTGAAAAATATTTCTGATAGTAAGATACTGCCTGGAGCCATGTTCCCCATCGCGTTATTACAGGCTGAGGTAGTGAGATTTGATGAACACTTTTTTGGTAGATGCTATTAACTTATCCACCATCGGATACTTCTTGCGAATGGTTTCTGCTACGAGGTGACATGCGTGTATGAGGCATGTTATGTGAAGAAGAGACGGAAAGCATATTTTCAACATCCTACCAACTCTCAGCATTGTTGCGGCTCCGTCAGTAACGAACATTGTGACTTGGGTTCCTCTGATACAAAATTCTCTCAACGAATCTTTTATTATCTTGACAACGGTTTCTGCATTAGTTTTCTGAATCCTTTTACTGGATAACAACAATGAAGCTAGTGGATCATCACGTTTTAAAGGACGCGCTACAACATGAATGACGCTATGATTCTGAGCATCAGTTGTTTCATCCACACATGGGCAGATTTTCTTATTTCTCAACTCGTATTTTATACATTTACTGTACCTTGCACTCGTGGCGAATTGTAGCGTAATTGCATAGATGTTGGCAGCTCCCATGAAGGAATGTACTTAGCACAAAAAAGACGAAAGTGTTCATTAGATACTAGATGTTGTGGGATGTTGCACACACTTAACGGTATTCGAAAGCTTAATTGAAAGAAAAATTGTTTTGTTTTGAGCAAAATTACATAGTTTAAATTAAATAGTTCTAGTAATTAATTGTACATTTGTTGGTCCAGATTTGCGAAATGCTAGTACATATGTTTGATAAAAGTATATCAAACATAAACAATATAACTTCTTAAAAGCTGGACTCCATCAAAATTAATGTATAGTAAAGGACGGCCTTTCCAGGAGCGACAACATTTAAAATCTACATGTGAATACACACACCCCCTACCAGTGAAGCCGTTGCCACCAAGCAACAACCAGCGCATTTGTCGAGACATTTAAATATAATTGGTACCCCGTCTGACACATACCATTTAAATCACAATTTATCTGTCCCAGTCGGGTCCAACCGGGTGACCGGGCACACTGCACAATGCAACTTAAATTACATCCACATAAGTATAAATAAATGTAATATCTACATACATACATATATACCATCACACATATACATATATCAGTGTACTAAATAAAAAAGAACAAGTTATGCGATTGTTCCGATGAGACAATGGAAGCGACTCATTATCTGTGGGAAATCTACAACACGGGCCCCCTTTGACAGACCGTGCTGCTTTAATTCCATATGTTAAATAAGCGCTTCCAGCGGCCTCTGCCATTCGGACGCCATATCTTCGCCAGTTACACTTTTTCCTTCGAGATCATCGCAAATATCGGCGTTATTATCGTCATTTAAGTCCGCATGTGCAGCATTAGGTTGCTTAATTAACACCTCTTCTTTCTGATGTGGTGCTCTCTAGAAGACCTTGAAAATGTTCGTCACGGGTAGATGATCGGTTGGTATGCCAATGAATAACGTAAAAATAAGTTGAAAAAATAGCGCTAATAGTCCATAGAATTAAACTGTTTATACTTCTGTTTTAAAGAATACAATTGCGTTGTTATTTTGAGTGAATTTTAATTCATAAATTATTGAAATAATTCACATCACTTACGTCTAGAATATAGATCAGTGATTCCAAAACTTTAACATATGTACTAAATTGCCGTAAAAACGACTAATATCAATGCTTAGCTACGTCAATGATATTCCAGCATGAGAAAAATCAAAGAAAGATTATTAGAGTGTAAGTCAAAACAATCCGGAGTGAAAGTAAACGAAAGAAAAGGATGTGGTAGCATAATGCAATACAACGGACACAAAACAAAATTAGAAAAGCGGTTCTATTAATAAGTAATAAAAATACGGTTAGAAAAGTAGAAACAAGGATAGTTAAAATCAGCAAAGTACATTTCATGAAAGCAAAACAAGTATTACATATGGCTGCGAAATCCGTTTTTCTGTTTGGACAGGATAAGTTGGACGAAAGAGCAAAATCTGTTGATGTATCAAGAAAGGTTAGAACAATACATGACAGGAAAAGTCTGCCAAAATAGTTTGAAAACAGCAAAAAATTGGAGAACGATTGGTTTTCAAAAGATAGGAAGCAAGTGGCAAAAGATCCCAGCAAGATTCTATTTAAACCAATAGCAAAATATGACTTTATTATCCGCCTCCCTGTTATTTTCTCTTATTATGACAATCCTTTTGTTAAATACAGTTAAATATGTTAATTAATTAGTGTAAGAATCAAAAATTGTCTGTCGTGTAAAGTGGCACATAAAGATCAAGTCACGTAGAATACAATTTTAAAACATTTTTATCTGGTTAAACATACAATGTGTACGACAATTCACGAAACAAGTAGACAGACATACCGAAGATATTAAATACACTTAAAGAGAATCAATCATAGTCAGCAATCTATAGAAATGTTTTCAATTGTAGGGGTATTTGAATCTTGCATAGCATAGTTGGTTTCCTTCAAAAAAGCACCCTGGCACGCTAGGTAGGACTGTACCAAAAGTAGTAAGTTCCATTGAATACATCACAAATATATTTTAATTACATTAGCTATATTTGGACTTGTGAGTTTTAACAACTTCGTGGAATATCTACGTTCATCAAAAATGTCATTTGCATTTATGCTACTACATGAATGTATGTTACTAAGAATAAAATTGTCACGAATATACGATGTATTCCAACCTTCTAAAATTTAAAATTGCGCTTACCGTGTAAACAGTAGAAAGCTAACATGTTCTGATAGCATAACAGATATCATAGTGTCTTTCAAAAATATTTCCATATTCACAGAGTAATCGATAGGTAAGGAACAAGACACTTGCTTTATTTTATATAGAACACCCTGTCTATTACTATGTATTAGCTTTCTCCATTTAGAAATAAACCAATATAGGTAATATAGATTTGATATGTCTATTTTTAACAGATTTCGAGATATTTATAATTTTGTCTTCAACTGCCTAAATTTAGATATGTACATATATTTCCTTCCAAAAATCCAAAATGCAAATATATTTTAGCGTAAATTTTTACAAGACTAAGTTACATACTTGGCTATATATAGATATTGTATTAGAACACCTTCAAAATATACCCTGTATTCTTTACCAAATTCGCACACCAGAAACATCAGTTGTTTTTTTTCGGTATCCACCATATAGAAGATTTATATCTTTAATGTTTTTATATAATGATGAATATGTCTAAACTGAAAGTAAAAAAGATATTTACAGTTAAACACAAGTCCGATATTTGGATATTGCATCCAAATGATTTCTGGTGCTAGTACTGTTTGGTTACCATGACAACAGTAAACAAAACATACTGACATTGTGCTTTCCACAACTTTACCACCTGAAGAGCAATTATTAATCTTAACATATTGCCTCCTTGTCTAAAGGTAAGATTCAGACCACTTTAAACAAAAACCATTAATCCCATGGCTTTTAAAAACTACATTTCATACACGGAAAAGGGATACCAAAGACGTGTCTTACATGTGTACGTGAACGAATACGCCGTTTATAACATGAGTAAGGTGCACAAATGAATTTGCGTTTGCACAATTTTGTCAAGCAAATGACATTCCACAGTGACATTCAACACAGCACACGTTTAGATGCGCTGAGTTCGTGTAAAATCGGGTGATCATAGTACGCTCGCTAGTACGGTATACAGGGTCAATCACGACGATGGCCTATTAAAAGTATCTCTGAAAATTATTAAACTATCTTTTTGAAATTTTAGTGGGCGATATTACAGATAATGATGTATTTCCTAAAAATATTTTCAACTTCATGGCACTCTCGATTAAACGGGAAACGGATATCAATTTTCTTATTTCAAATGGTACACCCTGTATATTACGGATCCTTTAGACAGAGCTTTCAAAGACAAGTTCAACGGTATACAGATCATAGATGTAGGATGTATCACCTTTGAGATAGGACATTTTTTCTGAAAAATTTGACAAACGAGTTTAACTGAAACATCATCTTCTATTCGGTATTACCCATGTTAATCAGCTTTATTAGTTCTATTGGCAACATAAAACTCACTTTATTGCTATAAATACATATCAATAGTCCAAACACTAACATATTTTATTAAAACAAAATTCGATTTTTTTAAATGACATCCCTTATTTTTGTTTTATTCTGATTTACTTTCCTTCCTTATAAATGGTATTTCTGTGGAACAATAAAGGTTATTATGATTATTATTACTATTTATGATTATAATAAAAATGTCAAAAATATAGTCCGTAGGCTTCCGCGGTCGTCACTAATACTATACTCTTGGTTTCCGAGTTGGAACCGCGTCATTATTGTAGCTTTGGCCGACGTTTCGTCCACACTCTTATGGGACATCTTCAGAGCTGTTACTGCACATTGACTGGTCCCCCACCCCAGTTTGTGTGCAATAAGAGCCCTGAAGAAGTCCCATAAGAGTGTGGACAAACGTCGGCGAAAGCTACAACGACAAGTTGCTAAGGGTGTCAGCAGTTAAAAATCAGTGGCTAACGATTTAGCAATCTATCACCACATACTTTCATGTATCTACAGGGAAATTAAAAAAAAATAATCAAAACTGCTGTAAATCAATCTTACACCTAGAAGACAGTATGCAATTTCGAGAACCTACGATATGCTGGTAACAGGAAAAACTGCCAGATTAAGGTTATATCGATAAACTCGTGCTGCAAATTCAAATTGTTAAAGAACATAAGCAAGAGCCTGTGCATGAAGTTAAGGACTGAGTATTTTAGTAAGCGCTTCACACGATTCAAATGAAAGAAGCAAAAGGAAGCAATTTTTTGAACTAACTGGATAATAATAATAGTTTATTTTCAACGGGTAGAACCCAAATACAGAAAATTTTGCGTATGCAACTTTCAGAAACAAAAACAAAGCATACAAGAGAAGAAAAAAACAGTGCATCTCTGCAAAGAAAACAATATTACCACTGCTGTAGTTCTAGTCGTTCAGTTGTGACATTTCAATGAATGAAGTTTATTTGATGACGGAGCTCTTCTATTCATTAATAAGTTATATAAGAACTTTATACTTATCACCTTGTCTTACTTGTAGGGACACCATGTCAAAATGGGCAAAAACATCAGAAATGTTATGAATCGTCGTTGAACATTTTCAATATTCTTAATGTGGGTTTGATAACTGGAATACCATATCAATGCTCCATATTCTAATCTGGATCGAGTAAATGCGTTGTATAATGAAATTAGGCAACGCACGTTTTTAAAATCATGACAATTCCTATATACGTATGAAGCTACACATGCGGTACGCGCGCGCAACCATGGTGTTAATATGACAAATGAAGGTCAGTTTGCCATCAAATGTAATCCCTAAATCCTTCACTTCACTACATCTCTCAAGTATTTCTCCCTCCAAAACATAATCATAGTATATTGGTCTTAGTTTTTTTGTATATGTTACAACTCTACACTTGTTGACATTGAGATGTAGGCGATTTCTTTGGCACCAAGATCTTATACAATCAAGATCATTCTGGAGTATAGAATAGTCGCCACTGCTGTTTATTTCGTGAAAGTTCTTTAAATCGTTAGCAAACAAGAGGTGTTTGCATTGTAAGGTGTTAGCAATGTCATTTATAAAGATTAGGAATAAAACAGGTCCCAAGTTAGAGCCCTGGACCACGCCCGAAGTTGAGGTGTACATATTGGAGGTGGAGCCATGGTATTCTACATAATGTAGGCTATCGGTAAGATAAGATCCAAAAAGATCGCATAAACCTCGTGAAAACCATGTTTGTTCAAGTTTGATCAGGAGAACATGATGATCAATCTGATTAAAGGCTTTTTGAAAATCAATATATATGACATCCACCTGACCTTGTCCATCCATAGTTTCGAAGACGTATTGCGGGAAACAACTCAGATTCATGATCGTAGGTCTCCCACGAATAAAACCATGTTGGTTTGGCGACAGTACAGTTTTCACATGTGACTGCATAGTACAGTCTCAAACACCTTCGAAAAGTTGTATAAGATAAAGATAGGACGATGGAGGATAAAACCTTTAATTGTAGCAATTTTTACCAAACCTAGAAACCTCCACACCTTCGAACTTGGAACATTTTCTTGTCAACAAAATTAAATTACAAAGTGCAAACACACCTACCTCAATAGACGAAATGTTTTGATATTAAGAATTTTAAGAATCTTATTTGACTTTGCTTGTGTGGAACTGTTGTTAAAAGAAAATAATCGTATGTGTAAAGATGTAAGAACGTATCTAAAATAAACGAAGTCGATATCGTGTTTTCTCTCCAGTCATTGATATCTTTTCTCTAAACAGTTTTTTTCTTACCGGAATTTAAACAACACGTCCGGTCGATACGGAACGCCAATGTCCATAAAAAGCGTCGTCCGCGAGAAATGAAACGAGAAAAAGCGATGTTAAAAAAGGCTAAAAAAATCCAACAAACAAAGCAAAACAAGACGAAAGAAAAGAAGAAATCATGGTCCGAGAGTCGCCTCTTTTTTATGTCTATATGTACAATGGATTCATGACATTCCAGTCAATTTATCTGTGTGCAGGACAAACATTACGTCGCGAGTGTGTATGCTCTCGCCAAACAGACTTTAAACGCAGTTCAAACAGCTCGCTGAACGGCCCGATGTTGATGGATGTCGTTAGCATCGCTTTAAGTGCTAATGATTTGTTTGCGTAAAGTGTTCCCTGGTCCCAGTCCATATAATATCCTTATTACAGGTATTCGAATTGGACGTTTAGGAGGTCCTATTATGCGTTCGAATTGCTTCTCAGTAACTGCTCCGTGCTCAGCTTTAACATCAATTTGTGTTAGACGAACTAATTATTGAAGATAGTGTTAATAACAGCAAAAAAAATGCAGATAATTATTTTTGAAAGTGTAAGTAAAACTGGGCAACTTCGCCATTGCGGGTAATTTCGGCAGATGGCCCGCAAGCATACCAATTGACACACGTTTGTTTGTTAGTGTTGTGGGAAGCCATTGATGCACGGCAGAACACGAAAAATTGTTGGCACCAGAAGCAGCCAACGTTAGAATTCAGAAAAAAACTCGAGCAAGCATTGGCAGACATTGCAAACGTAATTCTCATCGCAGGAGCAAGTAGAAAGCACGAGGACAAGTTGTAGAAAAGGAGTGTTAACCCCGTTGGTCATCCATCCATCTTTTACACCGATAACCCTGTCTCCCACCTTACACCTGCAGTCATAACACTGTGTAAGGGGAACGCTTATTTCACAATATTTCCGGCAAATTCGGCGCATTTCATGCAACCGCTGGACTTCTTCAAATGATTGAAAAGTTATTGGTATAATATGTTGGAATTATAAAGGAGAACAGAATAAAAGGGGCAGTTTCTTAACAGCAATTCCCCACTTTCTTAGCTCGTTTGTATAGCAAAGTAATAATTGCCAATAAAGTGCACATTCTGGCTTCAGAACAAAACCCAAAAGGAGCTCTTAAGATGCTTCCAAGTTATTATACAGAAAACGCTAATGCAGAAAGCCTTGGACGGGGCTCTCAGTTCGAACATCATAGACTCTAGCCTAGCAAGAAAGTTACCCCTAAATACGCAATCTCTTTTACAGATGAATAGCCCGCAGTTCAAATAGAACAAGTAGTATCGTCAAACCAACAAAAAGATTTATAACCTACACAACAGACGGGCAGGAAAAAAAAGGAAGACGAAAATAACCAGCAGTCCGATGAACTTTCAGAGCAATTCTCTAATGTGCATAATAAGAAACAACTGTCAAAAGCTCCTGGAAAAACTCGAAGCAAGAGGAGTACAAATATTGATTAACAAGAGCCTGTTCCAACTTTTAGTGTGCCGGAGTGCGTCTGGGAACGAGTACAATATTTGCAACAAACTCAGCAAGGCAGTTTCTTACGTGTATGGAAAGTGCGAAAATGACTAGCACGATACAATTTGCTCTTCTTTAGGATTTTAAGTGGTAAACAGAATTTATTTTAACTCTTGAGAGAGTTTTATGTTACCAAAGAATAAAGCTTTATTTGTATAAAAAATACACGTGTATTTGTAAATACATCATGATAAGCCTGAAGAATTATTTACATGTGCAGATACCATAGCGCTCAGGCGCAACGCCATCTTGCGTTAAGCAGTCCAAGAGCTGCTCGAGAGATGGTTGGGCATCTGTACTCCAGTTTTTGCAGCTACTTTCTAAACGGCATGACTATACCTCTTGGCACTAGGTGGTGCCAAGAAATACATTTTAGTACTGTTTGTGGAGATTAGTGTTATAAACTGAGAGGCGAACAGCAAAGTGAGCAAGGGAAAGTGTTCGGAGCAACGCTGACACCGGGTAAGCAGAAGCATGTCCATTGGCTAGCGTATTTCTCTTCTCACAATGGTTTTGCTGGGAGTGATTCCACCAACACCAGGAGCTATATTAGCATTATTTTGGTTATTTGTATAGGTACAATAGGTATGTCCTTTTCTTTTTAATGTTAATTTGAAAAAGCTTTTTTTAATATTTGGTGTCTATGCTGGTTTTATAGTCATCTAACTTCATTTGTAAGGTAATTTCCCCTAAGTGCCGAAGTTGAACGAATGTTCGTGTAACTTCGGCATCACACAAATATAACTACCACCGCTTAATTTTTGAACATTTTTACCAAATATGTAGGGGAACTATCGATCACAGAGTTAAAAATGCGCATTCGTTTTTTACATTTTCAGATGCATAAACTGGTTATACACAAAAAATCGTTAGAATCTGCCGAAGTTGCCCGGTTTTACTTCCACAAAGTGTACTTCATGTAGTGATCGCTTGAGTTATTCTATGCAAAAGAAATCTGTACATACAAGTCCAAAGTTTGAAGTACTTTGAGTCCTTGTGACTCAAAGTTTTAAAATATTGATTGCTAGGCATTGATTTTGATACTGCAAGCTTTATTAAAGGTATTAATATTGTTATAAACATCACGAGTTACACCTAATCTACGTCAGTCTCAGAACAATGGGACAATTTTCAAATAGGTCCCTCCGAGGGTAGGCAACTTTTCTATTACTTACCCCTATGAGTGTTTCAAAACTTTATAAATTATTTCCCCCAATTTTCCTAATTTGCCTGGTCTATTACCATAGTCAACGTGTTCAGGAGATGCCTAAGGAGAATCCATGTTGGAAAAACTTAATGGAATTTGCGAAATATGCCACACATACTACAACCATTTGTCCTACTTGTAGGCATAAAAAAATAGGCAACAAAGCTAGGTACATGGAACTTAACCAACAGTAATAGGTAAGAAGAATCCACCAACTTATGAACCAATTTGCGCACAAATCGTGTACGTGTGTAAGTTCGTAGCATTCATAATATGTTACTCACGCTAAGGAAACAAAATACAAAGCTTTAGGGGTATTACAATCTGCAAAATATTTTGGACGCATAACAAATCCCAAAGTCTTCATAGCACTGTCCTCATAGGTCTTTATTATCTAACAGATAAAATTATCTACTTATAGAAGAATACCAAAGAAAGGTGTAAAGCACTTCTAAACATAAGATATGGCGCGCACATATACAAAAGTGAATTATTACAAGACAAAAATAGTCGCCATAGCAAGAAAAGACATTCATTAAAGAAAATAGGTCAACGTAGAATTTATTAGCGTTCTTCATCATGTGTGTTATTGAGGGATTAAGTACAATATTAGTAAATATTAGAGCAGTACCAAATAAGAAACCTACATGCACAGAACTAATGTACTTCTCGAGAAAGTAGAACTGCGTTTTGAGGAATAGGAAGCAGCACAACATTTACTTATACATATTTACTTTCAGCAAATTACTCGTTGTTTTTGAAGATTAGTGGCATAAACTGAGAGACGTAAGAGCAATGTGGTCAAGAGCAAGAAGTTTTAATGCTTTTTCTCTTCTCATATTGTTTTTGCCAGTAGTGATTCCATCAATACCAAGAGCTATTTATTAGTATTATCTATATTATTATTTATAGGCACTTTTTTCATATGTACTTCTACATTAAGTTCATTTTTGTTTGAACATTATTCTGTAGATAACCTCTACCTTAGCCTTTTTAAAATCACAAGCAATGTGAATAATTTATTGCATTATGTCGTACTGTTTTAAACAACGTAAGCGTAGTCAATAATGTGCATATAAATAATAAGCATTTCAAGAATTCTAAGTAAAAAGTGCTTTATTTTAAGAAAATGAAACTATTGATTTATGAACACTACTTAAACGCATTCTGGAATTAAGAAAATTATTTCCTATCTACAAAATTCTATTGCTTTTTGTCCAGTTACTCCCGATGAAGTTGCAAATGCGATAAGGTCGTTAAAAAATAAGCATAGCACCGGTATGGATGGTATACACACGAAAACCATCAAGTATGTTGGAGATGTGTTAATCGAGCCATTAATGATAATTTTCAATAAATCAATAGCATCAGGAGTTTTCCCCTCTGAGTTAAAAATAGGTAAGACTATTCCAATTTTCAAAAAGCACGATCCATCTATTATTGCAAACTACCGCCCCATAACAATATTAAGTGTATTCTCGAAAGTGCTGGAATCTATTGTATATAATAGAGTAGTCGGCTTTCTTAACAAATTCAATGTTTTTATGGGTGCCCAACACGGTTTTCTTAAATCGAAGTCCACCGAAACGGCTTCAATTGAGTTTTCGCTATTTATTTATACAGAAATCGACGAGGGCAATTATGTAACTGGAATTTTCTTCGATTTATCACAGGCGTTTGATAGTTTAGACTTGGACTTTGTGCGGGAGAAACTGTGCGCGATGGGTATTAGGGGAAAGATATTAGACTGTTTTTTTTTCCTTTTTGACGGGCCGGACGATGGGTGTAGTCGTATCTGGTACAGTTTCGCCATTAGAACCAATTCAATTGGGCGTAGCTCAACGTTCGCTTCTGGGTCCCCTAATTTTTCTTATATTCGCGAACGATTTACCTGAATTTTTCACCTCTGCGGATATATATATATATGCGGATGATACTTGCATTGCTGTCTCCACCAAGTCCTTGACCGAGCTAGAATTTAAGATAGCCCGTGCTGTGGACGAGTTCTCTAACTGGTGCTGTAAAAACGGATTGATTATGAATCGCGATAAAACTGTGTTTGTGCATTTCAATCAGCGACGACTTGCCCTTCCTCAGTTTAGCGTTAATCTTGGCTATAACTTTTCAAACAATGTCAAATTGCTCGGGATAGACATTGATTATAACCTGTCTTTTGACGAACAACGCAAATGTACAATTAAGAAGCAGTTTGAGTAAAGAATTACTGCTGACGGTATACCAAGACAGAAACGCTTGAGGTTTTACTGGAAGCACACTTCCCAGGTTCAAAGAATGTTAACCTGGATAGCATATCAAGCGGCCGGGACCTCGAATGGCCTTTCGGAAGGCCAAAAAAGAATGACTGGCAGCTAGCTAAACGGGCAATAACATACGGCAGGATTGTCTGGGCAATCGACTCGTTTGAGGCCTATAAGTCACCCGGACCTGACGAGATTTTTACTGCTTTGTTACAGCAAGGTAAAGATGCAATAGCACCAGTGCTTTGCGGAATTTATAGAGCCAGTCTGGCGCTGGGTTACATACCATCCGTCTGGAATAGGGCTAAGGTCGTGCTTATTCCAAAACCTGGGCGATGTTCATACGCCGAGGCAAAGGCATACAGGCCAATAACCCTATCATCCTTCATCTTGAAGACCATGGAAAAACTGCTTGAAAAGTATGTCAGGGAAACCTCTCTAATAGAAAGGCCATTACATCCCAACCAGCATGCCTACCAAGCAGGTAAATCATGTGAAAGTGCCTTGCATCAGCTCGTGTCGCGGGTGGAGGCATCCCTAAACAATCAAGAAATTGCACTAGCTGCGTTTCTTGACATAGAAGGTGCGTTTGATAACACCTCGTTTGCATCACTAATACAGGCTGTGAACAGCCATGGAGTAGACAACACTGTCTGTAGATGGGTCGGAGCCATGCTCCATGGCAGACAAGTAGAGGCAGCACTGGCAGGTGAAACGATGCAGGTGTCTGTCGTCAGAGGATGCCCGCAGGGAGGGGTATTATCACCTCTATTGTGGGATATGGATATGAACTGCTGATCTTGCTAAACAATGCTGGCTACTATACACAGGGATATGCTGATGACATTGTAATACTCACCAGCGGGAGAAACGCCAGCATAATCTCAGAACTAATGCAAAGAGCATTAAAAATGGTAGAAGTATGGTGCAAAAAGGAGAACCTTAGAGTAAATCCTGGAAAAATTGCATTTGTACCCTTCACCAAGAGAAGGAAATTGGACGGTTTAAGAGAGCCGATTCTTTGTAACGAAGTAGTACAGATCAGTCAGGAGGCTAAGTTCTTAGGTGTAACCTTGGACTATAAACTGAACTGGAACTCGCATTTACCAAAAATGACCGACAAGTGTAAGAGGGTGTTAATGACAACCCGTAGAACAGTTGGGAAAACATGGGGACTCAAACCACATATAACGTACTGGTTGTACACTACGGTGGTAAGACCCATGATAACTCATCGCTGCCTGGTTTAGTGGCCTAAGATCACATAGAAGCATGCGATAACTAGTCTCTCGAAAATTCAGAGACTGGCATGTCTGTGTATAACAGGAGCTGTTAAAAGCACTCCAACAGCTGCTATGGAAACCATGCTAAACCTACCTCCTCTTGAGATTTATATCAAGGGAGAAGCCAGAATGGGTGCATACAGACTGAAAAACACTAGCAACTGGAGATCCCACAGTGGATCTGGGCACACCAGAATAGAAGCAGTAGTAACTAACCCTATCTATGATATGGGTAGTGATACAACAATCTCCAGGATCTCCTATGACAAACCTTTCAAGGTTCTCTTGAATTGGGAGGAATGGAGGGTCAGAGAGGGGAGAAAACCGAAGACCCTAGTCTGGTGCACAGATGGGTCCAAAACGGGCACTACTTCTGGCGTTGGTGTATATGAGGAAAACCAGGGATAGAAAGTATGTGTATCGCTTGGGTGATACACCACGGTATTTCAAACAGAAATTTATGCTATACAAACCTGCGCGTGGGAGAGTCTGCGTCGGCGACCGCAGGGTGAGACGATTTGCATTCTCTCTGACAGTTAGGCAGCCTTAGAGGCACTAGCATCCTATCGTATAACCTCCAAACTAGTATGGGAGTGCCTGCAAACCCTAATGGCTCTGTCTAAACACAACAAGGTCACATTGGTGTGGGTGCCAGGGCACAGGGGCATAGCGGGCAATGAAATTGCAGACCAGCTAGCGAGGGAAGGTTCAAAAATGAATTATATAGGCCCTGAACCGGGTCTAGGTATTACCAAGAGCGCAGTGCGTGGTGCAATTAATGAGTGGATTATAACACAACACCAATTAAATTGGAAACATGCAGCTGGACAAAAGCACAGCAAACGGATGATGGGAAGACCGTCGGAACATCTGACTACTGACCTGCTTGAATTAAGTAAGATACAGCTTAGGGCAGTAACATGTCTATTAACAGGACATGGCTGTTTGAGAGGCCACTTGCATAAGATGGGGATCTACAAAGATGAGCCCTTATGTAGACTTTGCAATGAGGAGGAGGAAACAGCCCCTCATATTATTTTCGAATGTGCAGCGTTAGCTCAACGCAGATTCGCTATGCGAAGCACAATTGAACTACCAATGGAGAAAGATTTACTACATAGGCTCTTAAACCTGATAAGCTACTAAGCTTCAGTGTTAGGGATGTAAAGACCAGCCCTGCTTTGGTAAAAAATCAATCAATCAATCAATACCAAGCCAGCAAGCATACTCGATATAATATTCTAATATGGGGCCGTGCCGGTTACTAACGCGTACTGATTTGTCAAAAAAAAATTCTTAGGTTGATTTTTGACAAATCCTACAGAGAATCATGTAGGTCCTTGTTCATCGAAAAGAACTTATTAACCGTTCCATGTTTGTACATATACCGCGCGGTAGTGTACGTCAGGGGCAATGTGGACCGGTTCAAAATGTCTCCAAATGTATACAACACCCGTAGGACGGACTTATACATTCAACCGTAGAAAACATTTCTATTTGAAAGATCGCCCTTATATTCATTTGCAAAAATGTATTCTGCACTGCCCGTTATTAAATGCATTTAAGAGTGCAGTACAAAAGTTCTTGACTTCTAAAAGTTATTACTCTTACCAGGAATATTTTACTGACAATTCCGCTGGGCATTCCTAATTGTTTTGCTGTTCTAAATGTTTTTTATATTGTGCTGTCCGTTTTATTACCTTTATTTTAATTTTAATTAAGCTTAACGTTGTCAACACTTATTGTGAAAGACAATAAAACATTATTATTATTATCCTTAAGAAAATATTATTTTGTGTTATAATGGCCATTTACTTATACTAAGAATCGCTTTCTTAAAATTTTCTGCAATATTTTCTTGAATCAAGTTAACAAATGTCTTAAACAAAGAAATATAATTATTTCATTATATTCTTTTTTTGATTTAAAACAGTTATTGTATTGCGAATAATTGAAACAGTAATTGTCTTGGATTAAGGCGAGCAGCTTTGATACAAGTAAACGTTTCTCTGCGTACATTATCCCAGTATCAAAAAGAGTTCAGTATTCTACTAAAATGGTAGGTAATTTCTTTAAATATTAAAAAAAAAACGATGTATTAAGTAAACATAATGAGCAAAAAAATAAATGTTTAAATACAATATTATTATCACATGGGAAAATACTTGAATTCGCAGCCAATTGAACAAATTCGGTTTACTCATTACCTCTGTATGACCAATGACTAACCAAATGGCTGATTTGATCTCCCACGCGGGAGATAAATGGAATAACATTCATGCATAAATACATGCCCAAAAATAAATAGTATTATGGAGCAAAATGTTTGAATACAAAATGTTTATCGCGTGAGAAAATTTTAATCCGCTAGTAATTTAATCACCAACAAATATGAGAAAGTCGTGGACGTCACTAAGCTTGATGTAAGTTGTATTTGATGGAGAATTGGCAGCACTGAAGATTGCGACTTTTAAACCAAGAAAGTACTTCTAAAGAGAAAACTTCCTTAATTTTCCTTTAATCCCCCCCATCATATATTCCAGAAACCAGAATTTAGTATGGATTTTTCTACTCGTCTTAGAACGTGCCCCTATAGCAACTGCCTCAACAAATAGATAATAAAATAAGAATGAGAACTTTAACAAACCGCCGATATTTCCCCATATCGGTTGGTTCCCATAACAAACATTCTACAACTTTGTTTTGATTAAAAGTTGAACAAGTAATCTTCTAAGAAACGACAATGTTACAAATTTCCATATTCAAATTGTAAATGTCCTTACGTCAACGAATGCGGTTCCTCAGAAGTGCCTCAACTAATTTTACATCATATCCAATAGATACAATGACGTCTTATCACCAAACAATTATCGTAAGCTATAATGGGTTAAAATTTAATTGGTTGATTAGCAAGAATTTGATTATTTTTAGACGCGATACGAGCTGGTAAACCAGAAATGACATTTTTTACCACACCACTTTTTTGATAAAAGCCGCCGATATAAATGAAATAATCTCTTCTTTAATTCTTCTTTGCATTAAAATCACGATCTATCGGTTGATTCACCGATAGGTGACTTCCTACTACATGACAGCCTAAATGAAAAAGTGGTTAATAGCATATTCCGGAAAATGGAAAAGTGGGAGACAATCAGGTGTAGACCTCCAACGATAAGATGGATAGTTAGGATATCCGTCTGCTGTTTCAAATGGCTGTGTGGTTCTCGTGCAAATAGGAAATGTGTAATATAACGTTAGACTATTCGTAACAATTTAATCTAATGATACAGTGTAATTTCTAATTATGGGTCTTAGGAAATGTGGAGTAACTTCAACCACCAAATATCTAATTCGAAAAAAAAATTAAAAAGACTTGAAGTTTGGGAAATATATCCTTAGCAAACAGAACTCAAAACGTTAAATTCCGATCAATAAATAGCACACAGAAAGGCATAAAGTGCAAAGAAGGATAAGGTAAAGACTAAAAAGTCGGACCAGTGAGAAAGACGAACCATTAGTAGTATCTTTCAAGATATTAGTAGTCCTATTTTATCCTCACAAACGTAGTGTGTACTATAAAAAAAGTGCCGATATTGAGCAACAGGGAATTTTAATTTATTTTACGAAAAAATACGAACACTTCTATTTTGCAGTGAAATTTGTGAGTTCAAGTGTTGAAATTATCGTGCATTTGCTTGTAGTAGATCGATTATTACTCTTTGTCCCTTACCTTTTCGATGGGCGAACCAATGGTATGGAAGTGAGACGGACTACCTTTAGTATAGAAACAAAATTTGCGAAGCAACGACAGAATCAATTGTTTATTGGACGCCAAACTAGCAAAATGCAAGAATTAACGCCATTGCAATCCCTGGCCATGTTGGGCCGAAAGAAAAATTACTAAACACAATGTTGCTTGCATGAAGGGTGTTCAATCTACGAATCACTATGTCAAAATTTGCGGAATCAACATCAGTAGGAAAAGGAACTAACTTTCTGATGGTTTGTCTCTCCTCCGATCAATGGTGATTCGACTCCCACCTAAGGAGCGGGACTAAAGCAGAAATAAACATTTTCGATTCTTAAATATTCCTCTGGTTGCTTACATTTATAAAAGTTTTTATAGATTAACAGTTTTTAAAAATTATAAGTCGCAAAACCAAAAGTTTATATTATGCAATCCTTAACCATGTTGGACCAACTCAAACGAAAGATAACTAGACTCAATGCTGCTTGCATGAAGGTGGTGATTCGGCTTTCCTTTAGGGTAAGAGTTGGATCAAAGCAAAAATCAAAATTTTAATTTCCTAAATACTTTTTATAGACTGTAATGTTGGTAGTTTTTGAAAATTATAAGTTGTAAAAATTACATTCCGTAGACTATTCAAAGTTAGTTTCGCGATTAGAACATCCTGTTACTTGACTGATATTCACTGATTGGGGTGCTTTTATTGCGTGGTTATTGCAGTAATAGGCAGAAAAAAAACGCACGAATGTGGGCGAAGCAACAGAGGCCGTAGGTGTATCGTACAGAACGGCAATTAATATTTTACAACAAAAGTTAGGAGTGCTGAGGATTGCTGACAGTGGACAACAAACGGATACGACTGTCACTTTCGAAGCAGTGTTTGGATCTCTATAAGCGAAATCCGCAAAAATTTTTGCGTCGAATCATCACCCTTGATAAGACCTCGATCCATTACTGCAGGCTTGAGACGAAGCAACACTCAAAAACAGTCAAGGCGAATCTGCTCCAAAGAAAGCGAAGATAGTTCCATTAGAAAGGTAATGGCCACGTTTTTTTGGGATACGAAGGGAACAATCCTCATTGACTTTCTGGATGAAGGACGCACAATCGTTGGGCACTAGGAACTTCAGTGAATTATTGGACCGATTCGACGAGACATTGAAGTAGAAACGACCCCATTTATCGAAGAAAAACAATTCTTCCAGCACGACAATGCACCAGCTCACACATCCCAAGTTGAGGCGGCCAAATTGCATGAATTGTGTTATGAATTAGTACCCCATCCACCTTATTCGCCCGACCTGGCTCCCTATGACTTTTGAAGAGGTGAGGGAAATGGCAAGAACGTTGAAAAAATGTATCTTACTAAAAGAAGATTATCTGAAGTTATTTTTTTTTTAATTTCTATCTTCAGATTGATAGGTCTGTCATCACTCATCACATGTAATATTAAAGTAGCATTCATTTGTAGTCTGCTTTAACATCAATCCAATTAAGAGGGCTATTTTTTGTTGTTTCCTAATTTAAAATGCACAATTTTAACCGTCAATAGAGTCGTCCACAATATACAACAATATCGATAACAAAAGGTGTAAATTACAAGCCAAAACATAGAGAATTCAAGCTCAAGAACATTTAAAAGCTCAATAACTGTACGGAACAATATATTGCTTACAAATGTACCGAATTCCACAGCATTTACAAACAGCAGCAACAGCCAATCTCTTATAAAAGAAAGGTGATTTTACAATATTTGTATATTATAGATTTTCTAAAGTACTGGCATGCATCTTGGTCCTTTTTTATATGCTCAAACTATCAGGAGGTAATTTACCATAGCATTGCATTGTACCTATTTATTATATACTTAATTAAGAGAGAGATCAAAAATACGACTTTTTAAGTCATTTAAATTAGCTGTTCTTTTTTACCTTCTTTCTGTGTACGGTTGTAAGCGTTGCATTAAGCTGAATGCCCGTTGACCCGCGACTCGAACGCAGCAATCCAACCATCAAATCTGACAACAACAGCAACGGCACGTATAAGATCCGTGCATGGCGGGCATCGCGTCAACCTATTCACTCCGTTCATTGACGGAATCGCTGGATTGAGAATGGATTTCGTCCCCGGTGACTGGCGGGGAGTAAGAGGAGGTCATTAGCAAGTACTTCCTGTTCAATGCAGATCTCCCGCATCCGGTCGATTCTTTCTTTCTCCGATACGTTACATATATCCATGGTGTACAGGTGAGCACCTCAGCGATTGCTTCTTAACAACTCTTTCTATCTCATCTTGTTTTAAATTAACATTGTAATAAAAGTATCGCTTTTATTTTATTAATATCTTCATCTCTCTCGCGTTTTCGGGAACTTTTTCCTTCTGTCGATCACCAATACGATTTAGTTCTTCAATTAGGTGCACGAGAAGTACGACAAATCTGAATTACCAGAACAATGGGGCACCTCGCGCCAACGTTTTCGAATACAATGCCCGTGGAGAATGGTGAAGTGCAGCCTTTTCGCTGCCTTTCCTTTTCTTTCAACACCCGAATGGTTTTGGAAATCGGCGTAAAATTTCTATTTCAGGTTTTACAATGGGAGTAAAAAAATATAACGACTTCATGCAAATCGATAACGTATTTTTTGTCAAGCTTATAGGATTGAACATTGTAATCTTAATTCCTGATTTACACAGTAAAAAAAATTATTAGTATTTTCATGAAATATTTTTCCAACGTGGTCACAATATTAGAGGATAGACAAAAGTGCTCTTGCTTCGGTATCTAATTTTACATAGATGCTTCATTTGGATAAATTGAACAAATTGATTTAAGTTATTAATGTTTTTGTATGTTCCAAATTCAAATCCGAATAGTCAGATAATGAAAATAAATTGCAATTTTGATGCCAGAAAGAGTATACAATTTATTAAAACAAAATAATTGCATTCTTTTTACAAATTTTAAGTTTTTTTATAATCGCCTAACTCAAAACCTACCGATAATAATAATAATAGGACCCATTACTCCCCGCGGGACATAGAGTATTAACCTGCCATACTGCCAGCAGTTTAGCTGGCCATGTTGGATATTGTTTCAATGTATTGCTTCCATCTGCGCAATGTCCTTCAGATTAGCAATGCCTCGCCTATTTCCTCCGTTAATGTTCTTCTCCACGTAGTGCATGGTCTGCCTCTGCTTCTTCTGCCTTGTGGATTCCAGTATAGTGCAACTTGACATGCAGTTGTACCTGACTTTCTCATAGTGTGGCCCAACCATTTTTACTTCTTTCGATTTCCTTGTATACATTTTTTTGCTTTCTTTTGTCACAATTCCTATTTTAAATTATTACTAACATATCTTTAATTCCATAATTTAATGTTTTCCCCACTTAAGTTCTGCATTCCTTTTACCCTTACATTTTCTTTTACAAAATGCATTCACCTCGCATTATGATGGCTCTGGTTTTTTGGTAGTTTTTTCTCTTATGGTTCCTTTTGGGTTCATTCTATATTTCAGCCATCTTATCTGTTAAGTTCTTCTAAAATCAATTATATTTGCTCCACCATACTCAATATCTCTGAAGAGGCATTGCCTAAACTTCCTCATAACAATACCCCTTCACTATCGCAGCAAATATTGATCAGAGTAGACAACGTAATAGGCGTGCAGTTGCACGAAAATTATTCACTAGGACATGTGCAGCTGCGCTAGGGTAGTTGATGTCTGCATTTATATAAGTAAGATATCGTATTTGGCAATAAATGGATGTACACTGGTAAGCCTTTTGTAATAGAAAACTGTTGTGTACAAATTAATAGGTAAATAAAACATACATTTGCAATCAGCAAAACCTTTTCTGCCTTAAGTGTAAAGATAAATGTTTATTCAGTCTTTAATTACTAACTTTATCCACTGTTTTCTGTCCGTTACCAACTTGCTTGCTTCGCTCCCCACCATGTGGCTTTCTTGCAGTATACCCTTTTTTGTACTATTCCACGTTTTCTTGGCTCTTCCTTTTGTTCTCTTCGTCATCGTTCTCGCCTCTCATATAGCTTTCATGAGCCTTTTTCTTCCAAAGCGTCATCTATGTACACTCGAACTATTTTGTCCTAGAACACAGAAGCGAAGCGAACCTTATCCAAGCTATTTCTGTCCTTCTTCTACCCCCAGATAATATTTGGGAGGTGAATGGAAGGCAGAGACAATAATACCCTCGCTTCGCTTCGGTATCCTATGACTAAATAGTTCGAACTTAGTTAACGCAAAAGCGATTATGCTCCTGCCTCTGAAAAATACGTACCAAAGCAAAAGAAAAAATAATAAATCTCCAAACTAGACACTAGGAACGCTTGATTTTGTGTTGGAAAATGATGAGAAATTGTTCTTTCGCATTTGCTTTGGTGGTTGCTCTTTTTCCTCATTTATCTTTCTATTATTTCGAAATTCTTTCTTTTATTCATGTGTTGAAAGAAATGTTTTATACATTTTTCTATGTAGTTTCCAACTCTGAAATCCCACATACTTTCACATGCATATATCAAATGTGTATAACTTTTGTTCATAACAGAACTATGAAGAGCATATTATTGCTCAAACTAAACAAGCAATATGGTTCAATTGCTACCACATTATGAGAATGTTTCCATGCCCAAATTTTTTACTGCGCAACATTGTATTTCAATCCAATTCAAGCCCAATGTTTAGAAATAAATGCAGGTTGCAAGCTGTTATATTGAAAACAAACTCCTGGTTTTTAAATTCCCTTTTATTGCATTTAAACCGCTGCACCCACGGTAGAAGAGGTCAAGGATAAGTAAGTAAGTTTATTGCATCTGTTCAGCACGGATGACTAATTTTACAAATACTTTTTGACCTCATTGTGAGACACATAGTGAAACCGGAAGTTCATCATGACTAAATCTCTTTCACATATGATTACAAAGAACAAAAATTTTTAACATTCCTTTTCTTTTCACCAGCATTATCTTCATTTAGCCTTTCTTCTTTGCATCAAAACAAGTTTTATATTTATCAGAACAATACTAATTTGCGAATTTATTCTATTTTCATAAGTTTTTTTCCAGTAGAATACATAAGTATGACATAAATTACTAGAACTACACATTTTTATTTATAAATACATATTCCACGTGCGTACAAGCAGCCAGCTCGTATCTCTCAATCAAAACAATGAGGAGGCAATCAAAGTAGCGCGGCTATTCCGTAAGATTTCTTTGGCGCAGGAAGTGATTGGATTTTTTTCGTATCTCCTCGTTTCCGTCGATTATTTTCTCCTTTTTCGTCCACTACTCGCGACTTGGAGCGCCTCTTCTGTCGTCATTGACACCGCTATTAATGCTCTGCTTTTATCTCGCGTGCTTTAGTACAGTTACATGCACCAATTTAATTTATACTTTCTTCCTCTTCTTGATGTATAGCGTCTTATGTATAAAGAACATTCGATGTTGAATCAATCTACAGGAGATATACTAAGCCTACTAATTGCAAGCGAAATGTTTATTAAAAATGACAGAAGGCAATTTGTGTTTACAAACGAGCTAAGGCGAGATCAGTGATGTAGCAGATGTAGTAATGTGAAAGAAAGTAAAACGTAAATGGTCTACATTCGGCTAAACAAATTAATTAACTGATAATCTTGAAGTATTCTTAATTGCTAATAGACATGTAAAATATACTTTTCCTTTTAATTTGCCGCAAGGCGAAGCTATATCTTTCTTTTTATTTTATGTACAATTAGATTAATTGCATGTAAGCATAAAATTGTAGAATCTTGAAAAATCTGCCACTGAGAATTGTAGCCGTTAACCAACGTAGAATATTTAAAGTGCACCGAGAGAATATTATAAACATGAAGAGATGATAAGCTCCATTAGACACGAAGAATTTGTACCTCCAATACATGCACTTAATTAAGTCATTTACAAAGTTTCCCCTAAGCAACTTCGTAATGACCACTTAAGTGACATAATTCACCCAACATGTGACAGGTCTCTGGTTAATCTCATCTTAAATATATGTTTCTTCAGCCGGCAATGTTCAATCAGAACCCGCAAATATCATTTCCGAACAGATTCAAGTATAATGCTGCTCACTTGTTTGGATCGGTCAGAGTGATTCTAGTGTTGCTACAAGAATTGGCTTCATCCGATCATTTACAGAAGCTTCCGCGAATGGTTACTCTGAACTTTTCAAAGTACTTGCAACTGGTCGGAAGACCACTTAGCTGCCAGGATTACCATTGTGGGCCTTCAACCGTATCACGTTGACATTGCTTTTTCAGAGATCGAATATAGAGGTATCTGGCAGTCTAGTGTTAGGCTAAATGTTGATGACATAAGCTGTCTTCGACACTGGCGTAATGCTCAATTCAAACTTTTTCTCCTTATATTCAAAGATTCATTATTCTCTTTCTATAGTACGTGGAAAATATGAAAAAGTCCACTTAAAATATCCAAGTGCTTTCAAATTCAATGCAACTACGACGATAGTCTGACAAGTTTCCAGCAGGAAAAGTAGTTCTTTTATTAAATTGAGTTTTATTCCTCGGCAAAGTCTCCTTGTAAATCTGTACACTTTTCCCAGCAATGCTCCCATCTCTTTAATCCGTGCAATTAGTTGGCACATTGTTCTGCAAAATAGGCGTTTGCTCATTCGATGAAAATCTCCTCCGAGCGAAATCTTAAGCCCAAGAAAAAATCTTAAGCCCAAGAAACAGAAAGAAGTCGCCGGGGACCAGATCTGGTGAATAGAGTCTATCAATACGAACCCCAATACGTGAATTTTTGTCATGGCAACCACTGCAGTGTTAGAGGGTGCGTTGTCTTCGTGGAAAAAACTTTCTTTTTCTTCAACTGCAGCTGTTTTTCCCCAATTCCTGTCTTCAGCTTGTCAAATAATGATGCGTAGTATGCGTTGAATATCAACATTTAGCTTGCTAGGATATAGGTCGGTGAAGACAAACGTCCTTATACGAGGCTTCTTTAACACCAAAAATTCTTACGTTGGTCTTGGTGTATTACGCCATCTTTTGCTTGTTAAAGTGGGACCTTCAACTAATCCATTCCTTCTACTAGCACATTGGTTTTAATTGCCAATACGGGCGATAAATATTCAGCGATTTTACCATTAATTTTTGCAATAAAATCATCAAACATACACAATTTTTCAACTACATTTTCAACAATATGATCTTCATCTTGCAAATTTTTAGTATACTACTTGACATGACTGCAACTCCAAGAAGGGGTGCGAATTTTTTGACCAAACTTGGCAGAAACATATAACTCTTCAAAGGTAATAATTGATAATTTAGTTGCGATGGATCAACTAGTAATGGCATATCTGACACTTCATGCAGTCTTTTCTGACCTTAATGTCAGGTGTATTTCTTGCGAGTTTTGATTCAATTTTCATTATTTTCTCTTGTCATATCTTTATGGTTGAATTACGGGGGTTTTCGAAGGGTTTGAAGTCTATGCGCGTTAATCAGGATAGGCCCAGGAAATCGCCAAATTGAGGGCGGAATTCGCTAGACAAGAGATCGATCTTAGTCCGTCAAGGAATTTCAAAATAGGTTCTGTGACTCTTCGAACCGTATCGCCAATCAGGCTGTTTAAATTTCATGGACTATTATGGACCAGCGAAATCGCAGCAAACGTAAGTGAGGTGCAGGACGCACTGGACCAATGGGCATAAGTGATGACCGATCTCTAGTAAGGTCATTTGACTGGGATGATTATGGGTTGGACAAGAGAGGTGTCTGTGATACTTCAAACCGTTTTCGCCGTCAGGGTTGGCTCTGCATTATTGACTATATTTTTGGTACTTTAAGTCAATATGGGGCAGCAACTTTTGAGTGTTCATTCGAGTGCACTGAACTGAGCATTAGCATAGGTGGTGATAAGTGATGAATCTCGATTTTGTATAGGGATGCATTATGATCGGAGGGATGCATTATGGCCGGTGAGACGAAGACGTAGGGAACGTCGCGATATTCACTTTTCTGTTGAAAGGTGTGCGCACTAAGCCATGGGAGTTATGGTGTGAGTTGCTATAGGATATGGGTGTAGGTCTCAGTTGGTGTTCATTCGAGGCACCATGAATGCCCAGCATTACGCTGATAAGGTGGTGGAAGCCTATATTCTTCCATATCTTCAGCAGCTCGAAGACAGGATAATGCCTGTCCCTACGTACCGAAAACTTCTCTAAACTGGTTTGAAGAGGCCCATGTCAATGGCCCATGCCCAATGTCTTGCCATGGCCACCCAGTTCTCCCGACCGGCATGAATTGCACGTTGCTTGGGACAACACCCAAAGAGGACATCGACCACCTACTGGAATCAGTGCCACGAAGGGAATATGAAACTAATTGGGGGGGGGGGGGGGGGCAACACATTATTCATAGAAATAAAATTAAATTGTGTTAATTACATTTGAATAGTTACACGTTTCTGTCAATTTTGCTCAAAAAATTCGGACCCCTGCTTGGTGTTGCAATTTCCATGTGATGTAATGTGTTTGCTTCTTAGCTTGTAATCAACCATCTTTAATAGATAAAACTAAATCTAGGGGAACAGATCAACGCACGATATCAATTATTTGTTAGTATTGGCAAAAAATACGCATAGGAAATTAGATTTTCAAAGTCTTAACTTTTCCTTTTAATGCCAACTTTTAATTGTACTCATTTAATCTACTACTATAATGGTTATTTTATTTGTTTATGCTCAGCATTAATGTAATAAGTAGGATGGTTTTCACATTCATTAATCAATGCCTTGAAGAACTGTTGTTTTACCACATTGTCAACAGATCTTAAAAAAACATCGATAACGAAGCCTTGGAATTAATGAAGAAACCACACAGGAAACTCATTATGTTCGAAATATTTTCTAAATTTTGCAAAAAAAAAATGTTCCAAGTCATTAGAATGTTTCTTCAAAATAAGCTGGTTTTTCTCTCGTTCTACTTTGACAAGTCTACGCCACTGCGCTTACATGAGAAACATCCGATAACGTTAGCATCTCTCTTTACATGTATACGTAAAATGTATCCAGGATATGGCTCATTAAGATAGGTGACTGCCGCTATTGCTTCTGGCTTACCCGTTCTTGCGCGCTTTGCGTAATCATTTTTCATTTATTTGTTGTTTTCCTCTTCCGCTACTCACTCTTAAATCCCATTCATAAGTTAGATTCGAGCAGCTCCCGTGTATATACCTTTACTATACCCATATGCGACGGATATTGTGTAGTGTTGTATGCAGTCGTGTTGGTTAGCTTTTTTCGACTCTCGCTCTGACCGTTGACGCGATGAAATGCCCGATTTCGAGTCGTTTTGCTCTACGCGTAGTATATTATACAACTAGCGCTCTCTTTTCCTGTTCCTTAAACGGCGTTTAAGTCGACGACGTCGAACAAATACGGATGCAAGCGTTACACGCACACATACACAGACACCTGATCCGTCGAGTCAATGAATTTATGAATGAAATAGCTAAGCGGACGAGGAAAGGAGAGAGGAATTCGCTGGATTAGATATGATACAGGAAGAGGTGCAGACTATCCGTCAGGTTGTTTAATGGTATGAGCAGCGATTTTCCAGCAGGTAGCATTTGGACGGTAATTAAGCTTAGGATGTATTAAGGAGATCTACTTCAATTAACTTTACAAATGGAAAAATAAATAAGTGGTTATCTATTATGTGTCAAGTTCTATTTTGTTTTAATTTAAACAAAGTGGACTACGATATGTAAAAAGGGCTTGGAGAATGGTTCATATGCTTAGGTAATTCGTGCGATTGTGGAATAATAGAAAGAAGAAGAAACTGTTTAACCCAAACAAGATATCCAATACTAAAACATGGAAATAATATCTTGATGTTAATTACAAATTCATTTGGCAAGTATGAAAATTCAAAAATTTGCCTTTTTTTGCCGTTGACCCAAATGCGGTCCGATAACTTATGGCAGAGCGATTCTTTTTCTGACCCATTTTTAGTTTCTCCGGCGCCTTTTATATCCCATCTCCTTGTCTCCGGCATTTTATTAAGTAAATCTATCTCCAGCTAACGATAACTCCGGAGAAACGGCTAAACAGTTTGTCTTCGCTCGATTTTCTTCAGGCCCTATATTGTATGGTTGCCGGTACTCGCCAATGCCAAATCATTAGACATTAGATCGTGAACTCGTATGAAACATTTCAGACCGTAATATGGTATTTTCACAGAAAAGAGGTTTTAGTTGATTGAAATGTAATTAGTAAGAATGTAAAATTGCCCGTGATTTTTCACAAGTGCTATCGGTGGAGACTATTTTAAGGAATTATTGGAAGGAAAAGACACAAATATGGAAAAGTATCATGACCTCACAAGAATGCAACATGAAACACAACTAAGAAAAGAGGAAGAAATAAATTTAGAGAAAATAAAGGGAGCCATAACAAAGATTAAAAGAGGAAAATCACCAGGAGAGGACAAGATCACTGGAAGCATGCTGAAAACGTTACCAGAGGCGGGTTTACAGAAGTTACAAGCAATTATGAACGAAGCACTAAAGGAGAGGCAGCAGGCAAATAGGAATCATAACAGCGATTTATAAAAAAGGGGATGCAAGAGAATGTCGTAACTATAGAGGAATAGCCCTAACCTACTGGTTACGGCTATTTCTCTATAGTGTTATGCTAGTGTACTCAGTAGCAAAAGTTTATGCGAGAATCCTGGAAAAAAGGTTGAGAGAAAAGTTAGAAAACACACTTGAAGAAACCCAATTCGGCTCTAGACCAAAAAGAGGTGTGAACGACGCCATTTTCATAATGAGGCAAATAGGAGAAAAAGCCTTTAGGGAAAATCGAAACATACACTTAGGCTTGATAGATTTGGAAAAGGCTTTTGATCGAATTAACCGAGCTGACATATGGAGAATACTACAAAAGAGCGGAACGCCAACAACACCTATAAGAGGAATACAAAGCTTGTACAAAAAGACACAAAACTACGTAAGAACAAAACAGAAAAAATCGAATATATTTGAGACAACTTTGGGAGTAAGACAAGGATGCATCCTAAGCCCCCTACTGTTTACGATAGTCCTGGATGAAGCAATAAAGGAAGCAAGAAAGAAGGTGAAAAGATACGAGGTAGGATACTGGAAAATGAGAAGAATAGAAATTTCAGAATTGTGCTATGCCGATGACATGGTTTTAATAACTAAGGATGGGGCAGCCCTAAATGAAAACCTGGAAATATACAGGAAAGCTTTGGAAAGAATAAACATGAAGATTAGTAGGGAGAAGACAAAAACAATAATTATGGGAAGAAATGAACAACAACACAAAATAAAAATATGTACTGAAGAACTACAACAAGTGCAAACAGTTAAATACCTAGGCTCCATGATATCAGAAGATGGAAAAAATGCAGAAGAGATAAAAGAAAGAAAAACAGCAGGAGGCAGAATTACATAATAGTATTACACATTCATTCCTAGGAAAGAAGGAGATACCTAAAGACATAGGAGTGCAGGTTTTCGAGACGGTTGACACACCAATACTTATACATGGAGCAGAGACATGGACATTAACAGAAAGACAAAGGAGAAAACTGACCGCCACAGAAATGAGATTTATACGAAGAATTGAGGACAAAACTAAAATGGACAAAATTAGAAATATGATATTCAGACAGAATCTGGGAATAAAATCAATAGAGGAAAAAATAGAAGAAGGTCAATTACGCTGGTTCGGACACGTAAAAAGAATCGAAGATGAAAAAATAGTCAAACAAGTGTTCGAAGCAAGAACATCTAGAAAAAGAAGAAGAGGACGTCCGAGAAAAACATGGTTAGAAAACGTAAGAAGTGCCGTTAAAAAAAGAGGAATGACTTGGGACAATGCACAACAAGCCACACAGGAAAGAAAGAAATGGAAGAAAATATGGAAAACTACACCTAAAGGAAACTCATCTCCCACGCCTGCCTTACACCTATAAGGGTAGACAAGGTTTTAAGGATTAAGAAGAAGAAGAACAAAGGAGCGCAAGGACGCCATGACAATCTGTCTATTTAGTTGGAGTCGAGTGATTAATTTTCGAACTAAATTGAGGTGTTGTGTTAAAATAGTATTCCAAGACCAAGGTTAATTCAAGTTAGTGTTATGGTAGTGTTTTATTCCATTAATTTAATTTTCAAAAGCGTTGTTATTCGCAATTTACATTTTCTTAACTACCAAAAGAGTATCTAGGGGATACTCCCGGATGTATGACCGTGAAAATTTTCTTGTGTTTAGGAAACAACAAATTTCCAAATGTATAACATTACAGTACTTTAAAAACTGACAGCTACTCCTCAGAGACCAGCGATAACAATCCATTTTTTTTTATAAAAAATTGTTTATATTTGATTCTCTCAATTTGTAGCTACATCGGTTCACGCAGCGCTGTTTATGAAATAATAATGTTTATGAAATAATAATGGTTAAGAATAATAACGATTTTTATTGATTCTATGAAAACAATTTGGCTAGAGAGTTACAAACGAAAGCAAAATGATAATTTGAATCATATAGAATCAAATAGTCAGTTATCACTGATAACTTATCAGCGATAGCTGCTCTTCCTAACTGGCTAAACTTAACCTAAACTATATACTAAAGTTAAAGTAAGCCTTGTAAGAGGGGAAAGAAAGGTGGTGATAGTAAGAAGGGAGTGAGAAAAGAACGAAGTATACATAAAGCAGTCAACGTAGGACTGCTAACTCACTTCATATCTACAAATCTACACACCTGTCCACGAGACCACACCTTAGCAACCACAACCTGTCCAAAAAACATCCCCCTAATATTCTTTTTAACTTGGAAAGGGAAAAGGAAAGGTGCTTATACTCAGTCGGCGCAGAATTATAGTAAATTGCCACATTATAGGAGAAGGAACGCTTAAAGAACGATGTCTTATGGCGAGGTGTGTGTACTGTATCTTTTGGTCTAATACTGATTTTATGAATATATGTGCGAAATTTTATTTTAGCAGTGGGACAAGCAGGAGTGCCAGAAGTTATAACCCTACGACAAAAT